>OZ026843.1:29583043-30183043 GCA_964023205.1 Lutraria lutraria
ATTCTCACGGGATGTAGGCGGGGCTTTTGGAATTACATTGGACATTCCTGTAAATGCATCAGTTTGATTAGATAGAGGAATTCGCGTGATATCATTCACATATGTTACCATTGCCATGGCAAAGTGCCGTATACACGTACCTACACGATTTCGTAAAAGTATCTTTCTTATTTGTAATGTCCCAGACTAGTTTGACTTTTATTAATAAATATTAGATAAGTTTTACATAATTATACTAGTAATCGATTTTCAGTTTGCTCAAATATAATTACATGTATTGTAATTATTATCGTACAGAATTTACCAAATAAATGTAGATATTAATTATACAATATCCCTACCTGGCGGGTGTAATATCATTGGCTCCGGAGAGTTCACTACAACATCCGCATAATATTCTTGTTTGCCTTTCCGACATTCTATCCTATAGTTACCAATTTGTTGTTGGGTCAGGTTGTAAATAGTCACAGATGTGCTATGTTTCAGTATTATTGTCCAGTTCGTCTCGTTGCGGAAAACCCACCGGAAATCGTACTGACTTGCTTCTCTTTGTACGTGTTGCGTTGGAATTAACTTTAAAACAACATCAACTACTTCATGTTTATCTCTGTCGTCGAGCGTTCCAGTCCCTTCAACAGTACGATGTAGGTATTTTGTTTCAATATCGCCACAATCTTAAAGAGAATGCCAGAACAGGTGTATTCATAGCCTTCATTTTAGACTATCAAAGGTGTTATACTAACGTATAATACAATTACAGTCAAACCTGTGAAAAAGGTCACCTAGTGCGATTTTATCAAACAGTCAAAGCTAGGACTGAGTACCGGTTCACGTATCGTATCGAAAACCGGTATATAGGGTTCGGTTGATATATCGTATCGAATGTTAACGTATCGAACAAATATCGATCAAAACAAAAAATAATTTAAAAAACATGTTTTGGACCGTGTTTTGTGAATTTTCGTCACATAGAAAGTTGTGACACATATATAAAACCTACCTGCCGTCAACCACAAGAAGAAAATAGTTTTTATTGTAGTTCAGCATGAGTGTTTGTCGTGCCTGCTGAATTAAAGTTAGAGACCTTCCATTATTATTAAATATTAAAGTATCCTATGCAGCCAAACATTTAGTTTGTGTCAAGTAGCTGTTCCAGTACAGTCAATGTTTTTTCAGTATTTCTGATTTTATTTCAATATAGAACTTCAAATGATATATCGGATATCGATCATTCTGTATCGATTCAAATATCGTATCAATATTTTTTATCGATACCCAGCCCTAGTCAAAGCTGAATAATTACACGGTCGCTGAATGCGATTATTTTTTGCTTCGTACCACTGTCGATAGTTCTCGTTTATTTTACCGTTACATAATGTTCTATTCCACGTATTTATCATATCACCTAATTACGAAATTAATCGAAGCTAAAAATAAATGGAAGCATTGACCGTGAAATTATGCGGCTTTGACAGTTTAATAAAATCGTACAATACTAGTATATAATCATTATGTAATTCAGTTCACGTGTTTGTTATGTTGTTTTGATGCTATGGAATCGTTGGCTGTACATCAACAGTATGCACGTACGTATCCGTTAGATCGTAGCAAATATTTCATTGACCGTAAAATTATGCGGGTTTGACAAATACGCTCAAACCCGTGAAAAAAGGCTACCATTTGAAAAGACAAAATGTGTCCTTTATTCAGAGGCAATGTTTTTCTAAATAATCTATTACATGGTTTTAAAAGAATGACAATTATTACTTTAGTCACAGAGTGACTTTAATTCGTAGGTGACCGCTAACATATGTTTGACTGTATGTATGCGATAGGACGCCTGACTTAGCGATCATTAAGACATCACAGAGCGACTGAACCGGTAAATAATATTTCATCTACACTTTAAATGTGTCCTTCTCAACATAAAGACCGTTTGGTTTGATTTAAAAGATGTCCATAATAGCAAGGTTAAACTGAAGACAATCATTATATAAGTGCTAAAACCGTACATACTAAAGTTAGAACATAGTTGGTCATCTAGTTACGGAATTAATAGTGTATCAGATGTGTGAGGTTTACATACCTTTGGTACATAATGATGACACTATTAGTAAACTCCAAATCATCAGAGGTAACGTAATTATAACACGTAAATCTCCAATAAATAACATTTTCCCACCAAGTTGAAATAATTTCATTAACAATGTTTCATGTGAGATTTTTAAAGAAGAAATTGCACAAAATTGTTCGTACACTTTCAAAAGTGCAAACTAACGTACAAATCTGCACTATTGGAAACTAACTTATATACTGAATTAATACGTAATTACATTGACAATGCATATCTATCTACACCAAACTTAAGATTTCAAGTGTTACGTGAATAATAATTAATTGTAAACATTTTGAATGATTTTGATACTTGACACTCGGAAACGTTGTCGGATGTCCTTGTACGTGTATTGTACGTATATTGTTGTTGAGTGTTTCTTAGAAGTAACATTCCTTTGTCATCCTTATTTAGTCACGAACTGCTAAGAATCGATGTGAAATCAATATAGGTATGACATATATCAAGTCATAATCTGTTTGGGAAAACCTGTTATAGGTTTGGATCTGTTGTACGAACAATTCTTCGAAAGCAAATAACTTGAAATCGACGTTATTGTAAATTGATGAAGACAGCTTGCATACGCAAATCTCATGACTGTCTTGATCTAAAAGTCGGCACTATAGTACAGTCTGACCTGTGAACGATGGTCACCCTTGAAAAAGACAAAAGTGGCCATTATTGACAGATGGCTTTATTCTCGGGATCATTTTGTTCTAAATAATCAATGATGGCTTTTAAACAACAGCCTTCATTCAAAGGTGGTCACTAACACAGGGTTGACTGTACTTAATAAGACAGAGTAGAAACCTGTTTCATTTAGCACTCAATCTCACAATACCTAGACCTGAGATGCCAAGTTATCATTTCCCACGACATCACAAGGGTCTATGATCACGTGGTATATTATTTTGATACCACATGGTCTAGAACATTGGCGTCGCCCACGAGTTCGTATTTTTAAACTCTTTTTTTTAACTTTTTAACTGAAAGTTTAAATGTTTCGAGTTTTTCATGTAGCCCATGTTCCAGTAAACAATTGTCAGAATCCATCGGTACCAAAATATGTGTTCTTTAATGTTGTAGATCTCCGTAGATCCTGCAGAGAAAATGGACATACTTTTTCATTATCTTTTTTTTCAAATTTCTCTGCAGGGTCTTTGGACAAACTGCTTAAGTAACAATGTTAATTTTGGTAACCGATGGATTCTGAAAATTGTCGGCTGGAACATGAGCTACATGAAAACTCGAATCACTGAAACTTTCGACGAAAAATTAGACTTAACTTCGACCTCGTGGGCGCCGCCATTGTTCTAGAACTTGTGGTATAAGCAATATACATATACCACGTGATTATTGACCTTGATCACGAGGAGTGACTATGCGCAGAACATGCCAATTACAGGGCATGATTTTATCTATATTACACTTTATGATAACTTTGAAAGATAAAAGTACGGTATACACGTATAATCTCATATCTCCTGTTGTACATGTGACAGAATTTAGCAATGATTGATTCAACAAATTATTAAAAATATTTTTATTGCTATTGTAAGGCATGATACAAGCCACTTCATACATACATGTTTTTTATTTATAACCTTAGTTCTTATTCAGACATCTCTAACAATACAAAGCGGAAAAGGATTTCAGTGTATTAACCAATTTAGAGTTAATACATATATAACTAAAATACAATTAACAAATTTGAAAAACAACTAAAGTAACATGTATAAATTAGCCTTATACTTATCCATATAGACACACTGAAGCGGCACTAAACCATGGACTTGCATTACCTAGTACACTGGATAAACAGATAGAGAGTTAGAGACATAGCAGTGGTTTGCAAAACCACAAGACATGGTTAGGAAGCATATGTAGTAGTGTAGCATACACAGTTTTATTATTTGGAAAGAAACAGTAAATAATTATAATCTCGTCTAAAGATGTTATTCACCCATTGCTTATGTTCGATATATTTCTGTTGTTGAAAACATCTTTACGTTCATAAATATAAATGAAAGAAGTTCTTCAAATTAAGACAGATGATAGTTTAATTTATTACACTGAACTGTTTCGGATTGTCTGTTTTCATATATGAGTTATATTAGCAGCAGTGAACAGAACGAAGTGACCAATGACCAGGTATGTCAAAGAAATTTGCTTTTGTCGACGAAGAATATGAAGTTGACTCCACAAAGTTATACAATGTATCTTAAGAATGCTTAGCTTAACCTGAAAAGCATTTAGGAAGTACAATGTATTCCATATTTCACTAGACCTATTCCTTTATATGGGTCATCTTTATTGCTTTAACGATTCCAGTAAATCGAGAACTTCATCCAACTGCATTCCAACATTTGCTAGATCTTCACCTTGTTTCTCGGGTTCTGTTTTATTTATGTCTGAAGTCTTGTCGACATCCGCCTCTGTAGGTTTAGATTCAGGAGGCGATATCCCCACATCTGCTTCGGTTTTGCTTGCGGTTGCCATGTTTTCATTCGTGCCTTGCTGTTGAGCCTCTTTGACGTCTTCAGGTGGTGGAGGTGGAGGAAGTGTTTCAACCACAACTTCAGTGGTAGCTGAAAGAGCTTCATTTTCATCAATCGGTGGAGGTGGTGGAATAGTCGATATTCTAACTTCACCTTTGTCTGTTGTTTCATTTGTTTGTGGTTCCGTTGTCTTGTCTTCACTCACTACGTTAACCTCTTGTTCAGTTCCAGGTGCATCCTTTACAGGTGAACTTTCAGTCTGCAGAACATCGCCTTTACTAACTTCTGTCAATTCAATACTCTCTCCTGCAGAAGTGCCCACTTTCTCTTTTTCTTTTTCCTCAATATTTACCTTCTCTTTGACTTCTTTCTCAGTTTCGTCCTTTTTTGCAGTCCCTTCAGCCTTTCCGACTTTTTCTGTCTTTTCTGATTCTTTCTTGTTTTTATCCTTTCCTTTCTTTTCGGATTCTTTTTTCTTTTCGGCTCTTTTTTTCTTTTCGGATTCTTTCTTCTTTTTCGCTTCTTCCAGTTTATCTGCCTTTTCCTTCTTTTTGGACTCTTTCTTTTTTCTGGCTTCTTCCAGTTTTGCGGCCTTTTCTTTTTTTAACTTCGCATCTTTTTCTTTTACAGTGCTCTTAACTTTTGAAGGTTCAATCGGTTGTGGGGATTCGGGATCTTAGAAATAAAGAGTCTGGTTTCAGATGGAATAGATAAACAAGTAACTAATACATTCTGCCACAGAAAAAACTCAGTGGTACAGTGGGAAGGATTCGTTTTACAGTATCCCTTCACTACCGACCATGTGTTTGTTCTGTGCTAGAATAATTCGAATAGAAAATGAACCTTATGTGGACAACTAAACAATTCCATTGTAATAAACAAGAATTACAATTAGTTGGTCATTTTGATAAAATATATATGAAATCGACTCCAGGATGTCGCTTTGAAATGTTTCCAAAGTTAGTGCTTCATACTGCAAAATACTGCACATAGTTGTACAACAAATATAATTCAATTGTTGTTGGCACCATCCGGTAACTAATGTCTGACCTTTTGAATTATGCCAAATGGAGAGGGTACTGTCCTATACAAAAAAGTTAGATTAACGTGTATGACTCTTTGTAAGCATATAAATCAAACATGGTGAAATGAATACTAAAATAAGATAAAATTTTGGAACTACCACAAATGCGTTTTCTGGCAAGGAAACAGGAGCATATGACGGTATATATAAATAACAGACAGATGAAACACAGAGCCAGCACAAGAAGTGTAAATACGGTAGGTCGCATTAAGCTGAAACAATCTTTATCATCTTTGGTAGTTTGTCCTGAAAAAAAAATAATCGAGGTTAGAAAAATCGCCAAAAAAGGTCATGATTATTATTGAAATGGAACATTTATGTAATGTATGGTATACCAAATAAAACATTAATATGATTCAGTACGTCTACATGCAAAATCTACGATATACTCGTACATGCGCAAGGCGATCATAATGGAGCCTACACCTCCAATTTTATACAAAATTATCATATTACCAGATGTGAAAACAAATCCATCCTGGTTCGTTGAAAAAATAAACATATTCAGAAAAAAGAAAGTCTATTGTCATGGAATACGTATACAAATAGAAAATTACAAACTTATCCTTCCTTCAAAAGCATCAGTTTATAGACATTCCGGAAACGTTTTGTTTCCAGCTTACACTCATTTCAACTTTAAAAATGTCGTAACTCGAGTTAAAAAAAAGAAATATATATACCCGAGTTACGCGTTTTTGATCGTTGTTTCGTCAGTCTTGTCGGTATACGAGTTTTTGTCACATGACTTTTTCTAATAATTGCTGAGATAAGTTTTTTAGAGACTGTGTGCACATGTATTGTGTTTCCAGCGGGATAAAAAAGTCGTTTGTCAAAAATACGAGTTTTTTACTCTGAAACGACGATGTAACTTTAAACCAAACAAAGAAAATCAACCCCAGGTAAGTGGTCACCTTAGAATATTGGCCACCTGGTAAATGAAGACCATTCTTTCATAAACCGATTGAAATTATTGATTATTTTGAACGAAATTACCTCCGAATATAGGCCACCTGTCAATAAAGGCCACGTGATGTATTTCCCAATAATGACCTTTGTTCACATGTTTTTACTTATTTTGTGTTCTATACATACCTGTCATATTGTCTGTATTAGATTCAGATGTGGTTTCAGATTGCACACCAATATGATCATCATCACCATCATTGCTATCGTCACCATTTGGTTCATCCTCTGAAATTATGAAACAATGGATTATTGAAAAACAAAAGCTGATTGAAAGAGGTCATTTTCTTTTTTTTTTTTTTTGGTGAAACCGCATGGTTTCGTTTATTTTATATTATATTACATGGTTTACAGCTGAATACATATAACATAATAAATGTAGAAAGATTTGTAAATAAAACATACAGTAAGCATACAGAAAAATAAAGACAGAAAGGTATATTTTCGTATGAGTGGTGGAAATTATCGGGAAAAGTATAGCTTCATATACATGTACATATAAATGCTTCGTTGTATAATGTTTATAGTTGTGATTTTAGTGTCTCACAGAATTGTTTTAAAAGAGAATGTTTATTACTGTAGCATCTTGTTAGGATATCTAAGTCGATATATAACGTATTTAAAAGATTTACTGATTTACGTCTTCTATCGCTTTTGAAATATGATTTATAGATGCAGTATTCAATTTGACTTAGAATGATATTGATAGTTTCGTAATGTCTGTATTTTATTTTATATCCAATGACAATATTATCCAGAGAGTTTATTTTGTTATTTATTCCTATATTTAAAAATAGTTCATTCATTTTTGTCCAAAAGGATGTTAAGTACGGACATGTTAGGAAGAAGTAATTATAATTTTCAATTTGGCCGCAGTAGTAACAATTGGGGAAATCCAGTATTTTCCATTTATGGAGATTCTCGTTTGTAGCAATAATGTTGTTTAATATTTTGTATTTAAAGTGTTTTACTTTTGTATCAATAATAGTTTTATGTAAAAAGTGATAGACACTATGCCAATTAATGTCTTTTTTAAAGCTACGTTCCCAATAATTGTGAAGATAAGGGTCTTCCTTATTCCTTTTAATTAGTTCTGTATAATAATCTTTACTTATATTCAGTTTATTAAAACTTTCTAGGCGTGAATTTATATTTGTTTTAACTGAAGTTTTCGTTGATTGAAAAGAACTGATTTCAATTTTTCATGTAAGTGGTATAGCTTTTTTAATTATCTCAACTTCTGAGATCCAATTAGTTTTGGACTTTAAACGGTTGTAGATTAACTCTGAATTTATGTTACCTTTTTTATCAATAATATCGTTAACAAATATAATGTTTGAATTAATTCAAGATTTAAATAGTAAACATTTGCCATGTAGTTTGATATGTTGATTACCCCAAAGTATTTGGTTTCTAATATTGAAGAAAGAAAGTGATTCTTTTTTAGTTTTGGTATTGTTAAATTCATTCCATACATTAATAATATGTATGTAGAATTGTGCTAAGGGTATGAGGGGTTTTGGAATAGATTTATAATTGTCTAGGTTCATATTAAAAATCATTAAGTTTTTACCAAATTGGTTTAATAGGGTTTGTGGTATGATTTTCCAGTTTGCATGGTTATTGTTCTTTAAATTTTGAATCCATTTTAATTTCAGGGATTTATCGTAATTGTCTATGTCTATCATGTTTAATCCTCCATCTAACTTATTTTTATATAAAATTGATCTTTTTATTTTCTCTTTTTTATTGCCCCAAAGAAACGAAAAGAAGTTTTTTTACGCTTTTGGTTATTTGTTGCGGTGTAACTAAGGAGTGCATTAAATATGTTAATTTAGGTAGTATTAGACTTTTTAAGACTGTTATTTTCCCTAAAAAGGTTAGCTTTCGTTTTTGCCATGCTTGTATTAAGTTTTGACACATAAGTAATTTTGAGTTCCAGTTAAGTTTTTCGCATTCATGTCTATTATTTCCGAAATAAACACCAAGGGCTTTGACATAAGTGTTAGTAAACTGTATGTCATTTACGTTGTAGGCCACCTGTCAATAAAGGCCACGTGATGTCTTTCCCACTGATGACCTTTGTTCACATATATTTTGTGTTCTATACATACCTGTCATATTGTCTGTATTAGATTCAGATGTGGTTTCAGATTGCACACCAATATGATCATCATCATCATCATTGCTATCGTCACCATTTGGTTCATCTTCTGAAATTATGAAACAATGGATTATTGAAAACAAAAGCTAATTGAAAGAGGTCATTTCACTCAGGGTTCACACCTTTAAAAGATTAATGCTACTATCACTGTCCTCGTAAACAGTGGATCTATCAACTAAAATATATGAATCGATTGATTATTGTAAACGATATCTGAAACACCTAACAAATTTCACAAACTGTTTAGGCAAAAAGACAATCAGAAAATAGACAGCGTGATGAAATTAACTCTGGGCTTAGACAATGATGTCAAGTGATTACTGTAAAATGAATAAGGTAAACAGTTGAAACGGAGTCACATCCTAGTCTGGTGTTATATTTTCTATAGAAAGAATAGGAAAAGGATTACTAGAAAAGCTAGAAAAGATCCCACCAAACCAAAATTATAACCTACTCCCCCCCAGAAAAAAAACAACACAGTCCCAAGACCCAACTAATTTTCAGAAAAGTGAAAAATGGCGGTCAAAGCCCGTAGCTCTCCGAGGGTTACTGCCTTGGGACGGTCTGCAATAAGACTGCAAAGAGATAGGGATGTGAGCTCCGAGTAATGTATCTAAGCTTTTATAAGGTTCAAGTGTAATGTTTTGTTGTTAATTATATTTTCTCGGTAGGGTAATATATAAGTTTAATAAAATAATGTTAATACGATAGACATTAACTAATTATCGTGTAGGTATATCTCATGCCATGAACATAAGTTGCCTAAACCATAGCTTGTGTCAGTTTCTAATCCATACTCTGAAAATATGAAACAACGGAAAATGATATACAAAATGAAAAATTCTAGATTATTTAGAAATAAGCAAAACAAGTATACCGGCTTAGACTATGATACACAGACTATATGATAACGACACATAGGATGTGATAAATATGCACATTGGAGCCTGCATCCTCGTTCGAATGAATATACGTAATAGTCTCAGAGTAAAGTGCCAGAAATCTTTCGTGAAAATATACATTCTAGTATACTGATTAGCATAGCTGTATCAAAATCAAGTTTGACCTACATTTGTAGCGAATTAAAATGTTACATAAAAATCTACAGCTAAAGAAATTTTTTTTTAATTTGTTAAAAGTGTTGTTTTCATTGCATGAAAGTTAAGGGCAGAATTCATAATTGCCACTAAAACAATACAATATATATACATATAAACATCAATGCAACTGTGAAATAAATATTAAACTTTCAAACAAGAAAAAATACAAATGCATTTGATATGTAAATATGACTATAACATACTAATAATACTGAAAAATGATACAATTGTTTTGATTACCTGAAGCACTAAACTCAAGAGTTTTTATATTTATTTGCATTAGATTAGTTATTGTTTTGTTTTTGCGTGATATGGTCATATTGGCCCAATTATTCAATCATTGTTTTTCGGCTACAAGTACTTTGTACACGTTTACACAACTTCGGGGCATCCTGACGTAACCGGCGATAGCAATAGAAGAATCATTTCCAGTAAAAAATGTCGCAATGCACGACTTTGCCCAAGTCCAAAAACACTTACATGGCATTAATTTTGTAATGCATCTACGCTGATCATATATTACAAGGTAATTCTTTAAACAAATAAACACAATGTATGTTATTCAAACTAAATTTAATATAACCAGTTGTCTGACGGAGACTCGGCCGTTTCCTTATTATTAGGCTGCCATCGTTACGATGATATACTTATTATGGTACATTTTTCACTGACCACGGTAGGTTTTGACCGATGCTCTAAAATCATGAAACGACTTAATATCATAATAAAGGAAAATTAAACACATAGTGACCATTATGGATTATTCTCGTACAGATAAATCTATAAATACGTTCATGAAGAAATAATATTGTACTATGATTAACATGATTCGTTTATCTATTGTCTAACGGTCCATACAATAGCTTTGGTCATTTAAGGGCCGCCCCAAAAAAAAGAGGGTAGAAAAGTTACAAGACAACCAGACATTTGTATCAATACTCTGTTTAGTTTTTCCTGTTCTTTGTCGTGTCCGAGGTAAAGCGTAGATACACATCTCGCCCATTTTCCTGTAATTATCTAGACAACAATATTTGACTTGGGAGTTGGGATTAGGACACTGACAAAGCGTCACTGTGAAATTCGGAAAGCGGAGCCGAGATTCGGACCTACGACCTTTTTGCTCAGTTGTCCAGAACGTTAACACTAGACCACCGATCAGTCTAAATCTAAATTGATATGGCTAGTGTGAACATTATTCATACCTCAATAGTATAACCCTTGCTTTCTTCCCTATGTACATTAGCAGTTGGATTATCTTAGGATATCGATATCGTTGAAAAGCTTCATCAAGACATTATCTACATATTGCATCATTCGTGAGCAGGCAAGAGAGGTATTGGGAATGTAAGATTTACTGACATATTATAGAAAGTCAAAAGACTATTATGTTAATTACGTTCAATTGATATTGTACGTTCATTTCATATGTTGAGGGAAATAAAATAAATCTAAAGCAACAACTAACCTGGTTGAGCTGTTGTTTTCGCTTCATAACTCATGTAACCATTAAAACCATTGCTGATATCTCCAAGTTCGTGTTCGTCTTCTGTATATAAAGTATGCACTGTTAATGACACGTTGGCTGCACTCATACATTTTTATTATGTGCATGGCAACCTCTCAAAAGCGACCCTTTCTCAATCAACAACTTCCCTTCAACAACAGCAATATTATTTTCCAACCGTACAATTCAACAACTAATTTAACCTCTCGAGAGCAACAACCTCTCATCAACAACATAATGTTGCTTCTCCCAAAGGGTGTTGCTTTGGAGAAGCTGCACTGTAGTTTATTTGAAAAAAAAATAACTTTAATAAAACATCACACATGATGACAAAAACATAAAACGTGATTTTCCCACAAAAACGTAACTTTCGGCTTATATTCAGTATAATAATAGTAATATCTATCTATATTTATAGAAGTTGAACACATTAAGTAAATACACAAAACATTTAACTTATTTCAATGTGGCCTTCTGAAAACATGAAAAATAACATTTCACTAATACATATATATATATAAATGAATGAATGAATGAATAAATGAACGTTAGAATGGGTAAAATATTAAATGCATAAACGAATGAATGAATGAGATTGGGAAATAATTAATTAATGAGTGAACGAACGGACGAACGAGCGAACAAAAAAGTGTAAAGAATATACTGGTAACAAAGAAATGAATATCATATATAGTCTGTATCAATATTATATATGTGCAATTGCTTAGAGCTATGATCGGCAATGACTTTGAAGACTTTGTTTATAATTTGAAAGAACCAACCTCCAGAGCCTTCCCCAACAACGTCTGTATCGTTACTTGGTGAGACAGCTGTAAATCAAATTTTAATAAATTTATCACTTCATATCTTCAAAATTGCATCTATTTGACACAATATCAAGTTAATTCATGTTGCTATGTTTATAACATAATTAGAAAGGATTTAAAACACCCAGCACTGTCACATTTTCCTTCATGTGTGGAAAAGTTGCCCGCCACGTGCCATGTAGAAGGGTAATTTAGAACTGATGAGATTCCAGTCAAGGGGACCTGGAATGGTTAACCGGCCGTCATACATAACTAATATATCATTGAAAAATTCTACGTTTAACCCATCGAACAAAGAAAATATGTCATACTCTCAAATAAACTGAGATAAGCGGTTGGATAAAACATAATATTAAGAGGAGTTATGGATTACAAAATGCAACAATAAGTACTCACTGTCATTTTGAGTAAATCCACCAACGAAAAAAGCGGTGACAATGGTTGCTATGACAATATACTTTGGAAACATAATTTTCGAAACGCGACTATCTAATCAATGTGCGACCCGTGTAAGATATTAATACACACTCCGTGAATTATTCTTAAAACTTTGAATTAATTCACAAGCAAGTACATGTGTCTATCTAAGTTTTCCTTAAACAACAAAACAACAAAAACACAGTCTGCATGAGAAAAGTACTTGTTGTTAAAAGCATTTCCGCCAAACAAGGAAAATGTCGATGCATCTGTGATGAATTGTATTCCATTTCAAAGTTTCCTCGACTGTTTGCCAATCATTTGACTGATGCACAAACATTGCCTTCATGTATATACTACTTATAAAGAATTCCTACCACGCAGATGTCAATATTACATGGTGTTTTCCACTCAAACGGTATAAGAACTGCAAGGAAAAGTTCAACGGAAGTAGAAGATAAATTAACAAGGAAGTCAACAAGACTAATATGATAAACATGTATCACGTATGTTGCTGTGCTTTACACTTATGGTTTGGTTTCTTACAATCTTTTTATAGCAAATATCACTTACGGTTAGCCCTAACTCTTCCTCAGACAAGTTTATTAATTGGCGTGATCTGAAAATGCATTTGGTCATTACGCATTATTTATATTTATTTATGATTATAGACATTGATGTATTATAGACAAGATTATCCTTTATCATATATCTTCTTCCCATGTGATGTAATATTTCTAGCCTTTCAACAAATGATTCTAAAATCACCATCAGGCATTTTCGTAACATGATATAAATAAGATAGACAGTAAAACATTTACGAGAGGAATCGTGTATATGTAGTTAGACCAAATTTATGGAAAAAATTAATTGGTTATGGAGTACGTGGTAAAATGTTAAATATTGTTAAGAATTTGTATAAATCAATTAAATCCAGAGTAAAATTAAATAATATCCTTAGTTATGATTTTACATGCCTATTAGGTGTAAGGCAAGGCGAATGTTTATCGCCATTATTGTTTTCACTGTTTTTAAATGATATTGAAGAAACTATGATTTTAAAGGGACTGTCGGGTATTGAAATGTATATGTATAAACTTTTTGTAATGTTATATGCAGATGATATTATATTGTTCTCTGAAACAGCATCTGGTTTACAGAAAGGTTTTGATATTTTATATGAATATTGTGAAACGTAGAAATTAAAGGTTAATGTTAATAAAACAAAGGTTATGGTGTTTAAAAAAGGTGGTATGTTACCAAAGAATTTGCGATTCATGTATGATAATGAAGAAATTGAAATTGTTAAGTCTTTTTCATATCTTGGCATTGTTTTTACACCAGGAGGATCTTTTCATGAAGCACAAATTACTTTGTCAGGACAATCTAGAAAGGCTATTTTTAAAATTAATAAGTATTTATTTAAATTTTCAGAACTAGGTGTAAAACATAGACTAGAATTGTTTGATAAATTAGTTTTACCTATTTTAAATTATGGCTCTGAAGTTTGGGGCTTTAATGTTGCAAAACAAATTGAACGAGTACATTTGAAATTCTGTAAAACATTATTAAATGTCAAACAAGTAACCCAAAATGATTTTGTTTATGGAGAACTCGGACGTACAACATTGGCTACTGGTAGATTTTTAAAAATTATAAAGTACTGGTTTAAAATTCTTGAGTCGAAAGATAATAAACATATCAAAATAATTTATAATATACTAACAACGGATTTGGAATTGCGTCCGAATATTAAAAACTGGGTTAGTCTGTTGCGTGATTTACTATGCTCTTTAGGTTTTTATGAAGTCTGGTTATTTCAAGGTGTAGGTCAAAAACAAACGTTCTTTACTATTGTTAAGCAAAGATTAAGGGACACTTTTATTCAAAACTGGAGGATGAGATTAAATGAATCATCAAGGGCAATTTTTTATAGGGAAATATGCGGAAATTTTGAATACAAACAATATTTAGATATCATTACAGTTAAAAAATTTAGAGAAGCCTTTTCAAAACTCAGATTAAGTTCACATTATTTAGCTATAGAAACTGGTAGATGGAACAAACCTAGAAGCATACCTTTTGATGATAGAAAATGTAATTTTTGTGTGAAATTAGAAGACGAGTTTCATTTCATTATAGAATGTCCATTATACAAAAATCTTAGAAAACAATATATAAGCAACTATTTTTGGGAAAGACCATGTATGTTTAAATTTATAGAACTGATTACAAGTAAAAATGAAAATGTAATTAAAAGATTGGGAATATATGTTCAAAAAGCATTTTTATGTAAAAAACAAATGATACAAATTTAATTATTCAACGATTTATTTCAATATAACTTCTTCCTATGTATAATATGTAATTATCATTATTTATTTTTTATTTGATATCTATTATCATACGATAATGTATACATCTTCTCCCTGAAGTGTATTTATAGATTTGTTTTGTTTTATGCATGTATATTATACTTTCATGTATGTTATCAATGTATTTGTTTGTAAATATGTTGTCCTCATGGGCCAGTTGGCCTAATGGATCTGAAATAAAGTATCTATCTATCTATATTTGGGCAGTTATGGTAAGTCGTGCTGTTAGTGTTTGATGTTTAAATGTACACAAACAAGTGTCAGACTTTGCCACACCCTGTAGGGATCTTTTCTATTATAGAGCTGTGTCTGATGCAGCTGGCATTCACTTTTATCAATATGATGATGTACATGTTAATGAAAACCAGTAACTTTACTGAGAGTCATTAGATTTGACCAAATGGTTAAGCAGGGGGTATCTAACTTCCTGAAGATAATGTCAGGACGGACAACAGACAGACAAACAAACAGACAGACAGACGTTCTCACAAGGCTGATTTCGTGAGATTATCTCTTTGATTTTTTTGTTAAGTTAAACCACAATACACTTCTTCTTTCCAGATAACAACTTTTAAATGAACCCAACAGCCACAAAATTATCATATGTGCATGACAAACAGACTGACGGACGGGTGGACGAACAATCTCATTTCTACATCGCTACTGAATCGAAAATGCATATCGTGTCGTGAAGTGTTTGCACAAAACAGCACATTTATCAACTTTAAAAATCTTGAATCAGATAATTTGGGATCTCTATCCGAGGAAAAGCAACGACTGCACCGGTTACAGCTTTTGATTTAGTACGGGAGCTATATCAGATGAATAGAGCTCACCGGGAAGCTGTATACGAACAAGATAATCTTTAAAAAGACAGTCGCGAAGTTTCTTTAATGTTATTTACACTTTTGAAACCAAAAGTTTTTTCAAGAACGGTATATAACTTTATTTCGACCGCATAAGAATATATGTTCGTACATTTTCACTTTACAAAATTTACAATCACAAGAAGTACACATTAAAAAGTTGCAGACTCGCTAAAAGTTGGCGTGGTCTTAATTTTTCTACGCTTGTAGTTTTCACCCAATGGAAGGAAGAGTTTCCTCTGAATCATCCAATAGAATGAGGAATTTCTTCTGAATATTTAATACGTCATTCCAAGAAATATAGGTCAAAAGTGAGATTAGACACATTCACGAAAAAGGTTTACTAATACAGCTACTAGATGGAGCTATATTCGAAAGTATCCCATTGGATGTGACAAAGCATAACGATAGCGAAAACAGTTTGTGATGCTTCTTTACGGCACCTGCTGTTGATCGTTATTTATGTAAATAGATTCATGAACCATCCGGGTATTCGTGAACACCATGGGGGTAATTATGGACATTATAATGTAAAATAACATTTTATTTAACGAAATCAAGGCATAATATTCATGAAATGAAATGGTGATGAAGTGAAAGCCGAAATAGTAGACATGGGGAGAGAGCCATATTTTAATAAAATATTATCCAAATAATGATTCCACTGGAAGTTTCCATGATTTTGTGAGTAGGTAAATACAACAACTGTAAGACTGTTCTGCAAATTAAAAATAATATGCAGAAATACATGTACGCAAATCCGTACATTTTGAAAAAGGTACTCATTTTCAGATTAAAATGTTTTATCGTCAAGAGTTTCACCTGGTAAATCGGGGAAATAATTAACCGCTTGTTTCTCAGCGAAGATAGAACCCGAAAAATATGTGTATCCCATTAAAGGTAGTTCGAATAGTATGTCGTACAATTCTTACAGAATTAATGCTGAATTACAGTACGGTATAATTGTTACTTTAGATTTGTTTATATCGAGATTTACGCCCCTTTTCAACAGTCAGTTCACCTAAGCATCGCTCATGGAAAGGACCAGTACTGAACTCCCATCCTCCTTATGCAACTTCCTACTTTCTCACATAAAGAGACATGGTCGGTAGCGGGAATCGAACCCACGACCCTCTATCAGTGAGAGGTAACAGTGATTTGAAGTCATCGACCTTAACCACCCGTCCACGGAGGCGGGTCTTTTTACTTTAGAATGACATAATCAAATATAAACATGTAAATACTTTTTGAGCATTGATACAAACTACATGCAATATACAATCAATGAAACCTAAAATGCCATGTTTACAAATATCATGACCACATGAACTGATCAATATTGTGATATATCCGCTTGTACGCCTAGTGTCAGATGACATATGTCAAAATGCCGATACGGGCATTTTTTCCGGCTGCCAAAAGTCGGTAGTTCGGCTATATACGGACATTTAAAGAGCGTTTTTCGTCGGAGTTAAACCAAAGTGTCCCTTGTAGAAAAGTATCCTTTGGCACAGGTTTGACTAAATTCATTAACCAACATAATGTCAAACTATCAATAATGAAAGCATTGTGAGCTAGTCTTCATTTGATCTTTGTTTGATTAGGTTATATAACACTTTGAAGAGTCAATGATTGTGCTTTTCTTTAGTCTTTTTATTCTTCCTTTTGTACCAAGAGGATGGTGCCTTCCGTATTGGTGCGACAAAAGCTTTCTTGTTGAAGTCAATCAATGCATACTGACATGGTTTAAGTTGTACGTTTCCTTCTTCTTTTATGATATGTATAACACTCTCACTGTCTGAATCAATATGATCAAGTATCGCGTATTGCAATTCCTTCCGAGAACTGTTCCTTGCCTTTCGAGACTGAAGTAATGAAATAAGATATATAAAACATACAAATCACTAAAATTAGAACATTACATGTGAGTAGAAGAAGTAACAAGAAACCTCATATTTCTAGACCAACTTCTCTTGTAAACACTGAGCTCATTAAAATTAAACAGCACTAAAAATACTGGGAGTATGACAAGACAGGACAAAATGACAAGCACCTGATGCTAACAGACCAACGGACTAGCCCGTATTCGCTTAGCTTTATTTCTAACTCAGGTACAGACTTTAACTCAAGACTCATTTTTGGTGAGTGCCATTTTCGTCGCCATGAGTCTGAGTATTAAGCCTAAAATCGACTCAATCTTGGACTCAAAAGCGATTGTACATATTGGCATAGGGCCAAACGATATCGATAAGTACACGTGGAATTTTGAGTGTAACTCATATACGTGTATTTTAAATGAGTAATCGGTCAGTCGTGTTAAACAAGGTTCTTAATTTATTACAGCATTGATTATTTAATTAATTATATAAATATGTAGGTAGAGCCTAATTAGTATAGTTTTGTAAGCATTGATAATTTATATTTCAAGTCTTGTAATTAGCTAAACAGCACATTGGAGAGAGGTTGTGTAGCATAATGAAACGTATTCTTAAACTATGAAACATACTGGAATATCCTAACAAAAATACTACCTTTAACCTCTGTGATCTCGAAACGAAATTCTCATAAGCTTGTTTTGAATGATCTTTTGCCGGATATGACATTGCTTCATAATCTTTTCCGAGTGACGTATTTATCTCAGAACAGTTTATCTTTGGAAACATTATAACATAACCTGCGTCATGGTCATCTTTGAACCATTCTTTCTCATTTTTACGAGCTTTGTTTACTTTAGCGTACATAGGTATATCATTATGTTCAGGTTTAATTGGCTCTTTGTTAGTTTCTACTTGAACATTTGAACCTATTTCTGCCTCTGCGATTAAGTCATAAACATTTTCAGTTCTCCGTTTTTCCGCTCTTCCTGCCAGTGATGGTTGGACATTTTTGTTCGTTGTTGGGTGAACCATAGCAGCGGCTCCACATTCTGTGTCTGCGTCTATTTCATTGTACACGTTGAATACAGAATCTAAAGAACAATATGCTAACTTAGTCGCAAGTGAGGTAATTAGGTAAAATAACTGCACTACTCTCTCTTCAGAAGGGTTATAACTATCATATAATTACTGACAACAACAATATGAAGTAAACGCTTGCTTCACAGTGACTTGAATAGTTTGTCTGCATATCAAACTGCCTTAACACGGCTTGTTTCGTCAGTAATGTGTGCTTGTAAGGATTGGGTACGCCAAGAAGCGGCTGGCTGAAGTTGACTTAGTATTGGTGTTTGCTCTACTTCATGTACGCCTCCGTGCATGAAACACGTTTATCACAAACACTGCCGTTTTGGCCGTGCCGTAAACACGGTATGGCACGGCCGTGCATAAAATATGGAAATGAGCCGATTCACATGAATTTATTCCTACGCTGTTTGTCAACAAAATTATAACTTCACAGGAGTAATGTTGAATTGATTTTAACAATTTGCGGAAGCAAAGACACACATTAAATTTATTACTTATGATGTTTCATAATGGAACTATTTTTGTGCTCCTGATTAAAAAGCCTTATTACGCATGTCTCATTCTTTTGTTATTAGTAGCAAATTGAATGTCAAACGAGTATGTTGGTTTTCGCCGTATTTTCAGGGTATGTGATAAAAAGAATATTAAATTCATGTAGATTCGGTCTTGAATTTATTGAACTCGTTAAAAACAGTATGAAGCTCGCAAGAGGCTCGCTTCATACTGTTTTATTCAACTCGTTCAATAAATTCAATACGGAATCCACACTTATTCAATATCTTCTATGTAATGTTTTAAGTGATATGAAACACATCTCTAATCCGAACACGTGTGGTGCTATCATTTCAGTTCTGGACAAGGTTTCAATAATTAATCGTTTGTTTCTGCGCCGTTAAGTAATGTACACACACTGCCAATAATGTCATCATACCAGTCATGTACAATGACAAAAAAACTGATGCGATTTTATGTACACTTTCAACTGATCAATCTTGATATCCAATAATAGGTTATTCTAGTTCAGTATATAAAACAGTCAAACCTGTGAACAAAGGCCACCCTTGGGAATGACAAATTATGACCTTTATTGACAGATGACCTTTATTCTGGGGTCATTTTGTTCTAAATAATCCATGATTTTTTAAGACGACTTTTATTCAGAGAGTGGTCTTTATTTGGACGTGGCCACTAACACAAGACTGACTGTACTTTGTTTAGTTAAAACAAATACTATAGATTACTACTAGTATAACTATTCCCTAAATCTTGGATCAGAAGACAAAGGCCATGAAATATAATTATACAGAAAATTCGTAAATTTTCTAACTTCGGAAACACACTTATATTATAAATACAAACTTTAATATTATCAGAAAATAAATGTAACATACCGACTCTTTGTCCATGTGCTGGTCTGAAAGAATGAAATACAAAACAATACTTACAAACAGCTGAATGACTGAAAAAATGTTTTACATACACGAATATATTTTTCTTTCACTGAGATTTAATGCCATACCAACAGCAAGTTTCATTTTGGCGATTTTTCCAGTATTCACCGTGGAGGAAGACCCCAGAGTTACATCTGGGACAACTATCAACCTCCCACAAGCTAGCCGGACAGTTTCCTCACATATGGAACTTCATCCCGGATAAGAATCGAACTCATTCCGGTGAGAGGTTAGTGATTGCTCGCCATAGACCACAACCAGTCGACCATGGCGGTCCCATAGGAAGTGTCAATAAATTGTATAGTGTCATACCATATTTGAGCAGAATATTGAACAGCCCTGGAAAACTAGATGACCATCTCAATTGCAAAATAAGATAATAATTATCTATTTGTAAGTCATTAATTAATGACTCATTACTATGATGGTGACTTCACATTGAATTATCCAATAATATTAAATCGTCTTAAGATGAATGTTTATTTAAAATACGGACATTTCTCATTCATGGCGTCAATACTAGAAAAATAAGCATGTACTTACTCTGAGGATATATCTCGACTAACTAGACGCTTGGAAGCTAAAATGAAACAATCAGGACTTAAATCCAATTTAAACGAATAGCACCAAAGCATTCCGAATATTTATTTTCCCTTTAGCATGTTCTTCACTTATAATGCATAGACCTTCGATGGCGCACTTTTTAAGCACGCATACCAGACATTTAAACCCCTTCGTTTGTCACACATTGTTCTCTATATATGGTCACTGACTCAGTAAAAACAGCTTGTATTGCATGCATTTTCCATTAAAAATCTCGGATGCTATGAAAAATCAGATTAATATTGCGGTGTCGCGAAGGACTCATATTTTAGTTTCAAAAGAACAAACCTACCTTCAGTATTAGGTGGTTTTCTTCGTATAACAATACATACAGTAGCAGCTATTATAATCACAATAATCACGGAACAAACTGCTATAGTTATCATTACAGTATTGTCTACAACTGATTGACTTGGTTTTGCATTGTCCACTGAAATTATACGAAAATCTTAGACCATATAATTACCAAACTCCCCGCAGCGGTTACCTCCCTTGATCAGTACATTAATAGTAGCAAAGCGTGACGTAACCGGTGTGAGGAGTTCGTATAATTACACGTATAGCATGCGTGATCAATTTTACATTATAATGTCTCCCGAAACTCATAATGCACAATTATTGATAAAATGTGTTTGTTTTTCAATAGGCGATGTCCGGTCCACTTGTAGTAACATACCCTTACTCATGGTCAGATGGTGCCGGCTACTTCTCCACGTATGGAGGAAAATCGAAATGTTGGTCAAATTTTCGTAGAAGGGCATGGCCTGACGAAATCATGAAACGTTCAAATGAACGTGACTATGTTTACCAGTCTTCCAATTTATACGTTTTATGTATCTTTTTTTAAAAATTATCTAGTGCACACTTACATGGTAATCTCGAGGTTGTAACAGGAGGTGGTTGACGAATCTCAACATCAGTACTGTAGGCATATTCCGGATTACGACCGTCGGTAAAACATTGAACTTTATATACTCCCTCATCGGAATTGTCCATGTTAAATATTCGTAAAGTAAAGTCGGTCTCAGAATACTTTGAAGTATCGAAGGTTGGAGGTACTGCTACATTTTTCTGTATAATTATTTTTATTGGTCCATTCTTGGACTCAAAAATCCACCGATAGTTTAATTCTTGTTTGATGAACCTATCCATTTCTGTGCTTGGATAAAGTCGGATACTGCACGTTGTACCGGAACAATGTACTTTAAGATCGCCACATGCTGAAAATAAATCATAGTATATACGGAATGAAATAATTTATTCACCGTAAATGACTGTCGTGTATTTCTCTCGAATTGTCTGTCGGAATATTTTTAAATATTTGTACATATTGGCTGCAATACCTTCTTTAGATTATTGTTATTAAGTTAAAAAAATTTTTTTTAAAATACTTGCATTTTTGTAGACATCCATAACGAATACACAGAAAGAAAACAATAAAAGTACACTTCTGCTTCAAATCCATTGTCGATGTAATTTACTGCAAACATAAAAATTTATATGAAGAAGTCAATCAGTATCTGTCTCAAATCACATCGAACTATACTGCGTGACAAAATAAACGCGCAGTATGTTCATGGTAACGTAAAATTATAGATTCGTCCTTGACTTTCTTCAAAATAAAAATCTGAATAATGGAGTTGCTGTTTTTAAAGTGTTCAATGTGAAAAATCTTTGCTTAATGATTAATGAAGAAACATCAATTTGAAAATAAAGCGGGTTACAATGTATTTTGATATCAATGCGTAACTAGTATTTCAAGAAGAGGCTTATCACGATTTTTAATATGAAATATATGACATTCGGCTGAGTAAAGTTTGTGTCATGGAACAAAAATTATACAGTTATGATTTGAACACATTTTCATCACGGATAATGATGTCATTCATTGTGTAATGCCTTTACTTATTATACGAAATTTACGGTGTTTTCTTTTGTAACTATCTGTACACTTATGATGGTGATTTTTTTATATTTGAATCAGATGTTAGTCAGTCAAAGTGGCCTTTTCCTATTGCAATATGTGTAATGACACTTACAGGCCATAATAAAACACTCCTAAATCGGAACATGTGAACAAACACGGATACCACGGTTGTATAGATTATCTTAAGATACCATATAAGGGAACGGCCATCATGCATGCTCCATGGGATGGACAACTTGCACGAACTGTGCTATACTGAACAAAACGTATTCCCCCACCCACCGCATTTTTGATCTACGAATGCACGTGCTTTCAGACCCAATTTTCATGTAGTACACCACCGGTTCCGTTTTTGAAAACGGGGACAAACGACATATATTAACCAGTTTAGATATTGTGAAATCTGTATCTTGTTAAAATTTGGTTAAAGTGATTATTGGGTTTTTAAGCAAGTGCCAAAGAAATCGTATTTTATATAGGGTGGATGGTTTAAAGTGTGGTTATAATTTTGTGCTCAACCCAAAGTCGGAGGTATGGATTCGTAACATAGCAAAAGTATGTTTATGATCTCCGCATGGTATCTCCGTAAACACATAAACTAGGGAGACAAACGTCATTATTTTTTTATTTGAGCTGTAGAAATGTGTATTATGATAAATATGTTGAGGTGTAGCGATGTATATATGTTAGATATGTTGAGGTGTAGATGTGTGTATATGTTAGATATGTTGAGGTGTAGATTGTATATATGTTAGATATGTTGAGGTGTAGATGTGTCATATATTAGATATAGGGTTGTCCCGATATGGCCGTGTACCGGTACGTACCGGTACAGTGCTGAACGATATGCGTATCGTATCGGATGGTCGCATATCGGCCGTATCGCGTTTTATTTACTTTTACATTAAAAACTCCTAGAATGTTCAACAACTGAACTAGATTTACGAATTTACTCTCATTTAATCGTCGACAATGCTTACTCAACTAATATCTGGGGTTCTACATATTTATAGACATTAGCAGCTATTTGTAGACATTATAGCAGCATGAGGTAAAGCTAGACCACAAATTCGATTCGAATATTCAAATTTTGGCGATTAGATATTGACTTATAAATTATATTATTACGTTTTTATTACTTTGAAGTACTTTTATATCGTATCGTAGATATCGCATATCGTTAGTACCGTACCGCAATACGTATCGTATCGGCTGAGATCTGTATCGGGACAGCCCTAATTAGATATATGCTGAGGTGTAGATGCGTACATATGTTAGATATGTTGAGGTGTAGATGTGTACATAATGTTAGATATGTTGAGGTGTAGATGTGTACATAATGTTAGATATGTTGAGGTGTAGATTGTATATGTTAGATATGTTGAGGTGTAGAGTGTATATATGTTAGATATGTTGGGGTGATGATGTGTATATATGTTGAATTGATGTGTATATGTGTTAGATATGTTGATGTGTAGATTGTACATATGTTAGATATGTTGAGGTGTAGATATGTATAATTATATGTTAAATATGTTGAGGTGTAGATATGCTTACTATGTAATATATGTCGAGGTGTAGATGTTGAGATACAATAAAGCTATACATGAGACTTAGCAAGTGAATTACAAGCAGATACATGACTGTATCAAGCCAAAAAAATATTATGAGTCAGATTTGAACAATTGTAAGATTTTACCGGAATGCGAAAATTTTGCTTAAAGAAGAAAATTCAAGAAGCGTTATGATATAGAACATTAACAAGTTAGCAAACACTAAACATGTACATACTATAGTTTTATTTGTCACTTAAGTAACTAATACTTTTTTAGAATAAACCTACAACATAAGGGGGCACTTAATAGTTGCTGCTGTTACATCCTAAACGCACTTATAAACATGGACGTTTTATACGTTATAATAATAAGTGTAGTAGTAATCGGATACTCGTTTGGAGGTGATTATTAATGTTTTATGTATCTATTTACTTCTTTATATTTAAATGGTGTCTTTACAACATTTCCGCGACAATAACAGACATGTGAAATAGTTCACCGAAGTCGTGATCCAGAAGATGTGCTCAAATCTCGTCTTCTATGAGATTGTAACGCGTCCCAAAAATGCCTTATACGGCATGATACTGTTCTGTAACCATGACGAATATTGGGGGTGATGAAGGCATATGCTCTAGTAGTAAGATGAAATAAATTTCTTCCAATAATAGAGATACAGTGCTGTCCAACTTTATGATTACAACAGCATTCGATATGTAGCTTTAAAAACGAGCTATCATTCATCGGGTTTAACGCCACTTTCAACATTATTTCAGTCATATCATGGCGAACAGTTATTCTAACCAGCTTTCCTGGACTTCATTTAGGCCTTTAACCAGTACTAACCACATTCTATCCGTAAGCTTCTGCCAAGCTACCCCTCATAATTCAGAGGTGGAGGACAATTTAACATAAGATGTAATAACTTCAATCAAATTTGCCATGGACAGTGTGAGCATCGCCTAGTATATAATTCAGAGCAGGTCATGACTCGATGCGTATAACCAAACTACATGTAATATAAATACATCTATTGCGTAATTAAACAATGTAAGCTGGTTGCATGGGTATAAGGAAAAACATTTGCGATCTGGTATGTGGTGTACATGTATACACAGCACAACCTCTCCAGAGCAGAGCAATAACCCTTCAAAAAACAGAATGATTTTCCCACTGCATAATTTAACTACTAATTTAACCTCTCTAGAACAAATACCTCTCAACAACATGATTGTGTTACTACCAAAGGGTGTTGCTTTAGAGAGGTTGCACTATACTAGCGAACCAGAGAGCAGTGTTGTAAAAATTCAGTTTTCGTAACAAAAATATTACTTTTGAAGCACACTTGAAATAAGTCAAGAACCATTAAACTGCACATATACGTTTAACATAGTACTCAAGTGTAGAAAGAATGAACAAAAGTCGTGTATTACTGCTTGTATTTAACCCGTTGGTTTAGAAATGTACATGTAAATAATAATGTAAGATATCCATAGTGAACAATACATATACATGTATGGCTTATTGCGAACCATATCACAGCAGAGCATGCGTTCATAAATATTAGAATTACATCATTTGATTGGTTGGTACTATGTTCAATTTGATATTAACCAATGGTAAAACTGCACTCTGCAGTCAATCTCTAAACGCTAGTGTTATCACCACTGACCCAGACGATAGGTCAACCTTCCATAGCCGTCACTCGCTCTGTTCGTTTTTCTACAATCGCCATGCAATTGTTCAAGTACATGTGTAGTTCCCGTTCCATGTTGCTGTGCATGTCTATGTAAATTCAGTTTCCATGAGTACTTTCAGTACTTTGATTTTTCAGGTGTACGCAGTAGTGAAATCTTTGATAAGGATGGATTGTTGTGGGCAGAAGAAAATGAAAATATTACTTACATCAAATATGTGGAAATCTCTTCTCATACGTGGAAAAAATCTATACAGACATACAAGGTGAAATAATTTAGCCTGCATGAGTGGTAGTATTCCTTGTATTTTGAAAGTTTAGTCTTGTATTTTAAAAGTGCAACTGTCAATATTTTGACCGCCCGGTGGGACGATGGGCATACAGAAGACCATTTCCGACAGGCGGGAATTTGATCAACTTAATAACTCCGGGTCCCGGGAAATAAACTTTGGCCGGGTTTTACATCCATATCGCATTTGATGGACCACTTAGACTCTAGGGTGGGGATTTAGACGAATACGGTTGTCACTAGGGTGGGGATTTAGACATTTTTTTTTTTTAAATATCGAATTCCCTTGGGTCAGGTTTATTGAAAGGTGCATAGGGGTATAGTTATACTCGTGCATGCACTGTCTGGCGAAATGGCTAGGATAAAGTGTTATGTCTTTTAAATAGAAATATTTATCTAGCCGTATATTAGAAATATTAATGCAAGTGTGAACATGATACATTTGTGTATAATATTTTAAAGAGTATTGGTATATGGTCTGAACTAGCCTGAAACTACATGTGTGTACGTTTTTTTTCTGGAAATGTCTGAGCCTTATGTTATGATCTTATTTACTTCGTTTCAGCCTGTTATTGTTGCCAGATTTGACAATGCCAGTATAACTCACGTGGCTGTGGACGCCCGTAACCGTACCATTGTATTATCTGATAGTGTTACACAGAAAATAAAGGCATGTTTAATATATTCATTAAAGTTCATTTATATGATTGTAAGAACGCCTAACTCGATCATTACAATACAAAATTCAGATTTGTTTCGTACTTCGCACGAACAACATTATATATTATACTGACATTAGGTGATTACCTGAATTATTTCAGAGCTCTACGTCATATGGTCAGCTAACACATCGACCAGTGCTCTTGGTTTACCAACACTCTTATAGTACCATTTAAATCATCATTAATTTTAAAATAGCAAATGTCTTTATCCACACGTGTACGGTCATATATCTAATGGAAGCACTGTCTGGTATAAGACAAGGCCTCGATACATTGACTTTGTCAATGAGAAACAAACTAACCGTGTGTGGCGCACAGAATGAGTATTCTACTTCGGGCGAAATTAAAGCTAAACGTACTCGTACATACATTTTTTTTATAATGTAAACAAGTTTACAATATTTTGAATTCACCCATATTTGTACTTGTTGTGTGTTTTAAGTATCTTTAGACTGCATATATTTAGACTGCATATATATTGCATTAAAAATAAATAAAAATGAATAAACTTGACACAGTTGTTCGCTTCCAACTTCTATTTTTTTATTTATTCATTTTTGTATACAGGCGGTCACAATTAGCAATCTTGGTATGATAATGTATTGGGATGTGTTTGAAGGAACCTCAACTAAAGTCAATGGTAAATTTACAATCTTCTACAAAACTATAGATAAAAGACTTTAGCATTCCTCCACTAATTTCATAGATTTGAATCGTTCTATTGTGTGTCATCTAGTAATAAATGTTTTAGTTTGTTGTTAGGCTTAAGTTCTGTATCTTATTGCTCAATTCCTTCTATAACAGCTGTGTTACTAACCAAGTTTAGCAACAGATTATATTAAGTATTGTATTAATACAAACCTTACAGGACTTGCTATTGACCAGGTGACGGATATCGTATACTGGACAGATGCTGTTTATGATGTCATAATTGCTGTTTCCTTGTTCATGCCAAATATGGCCCAGGTTATTGTCGACGAAGAAATTGATAAGCCGTATGGTATAGCAACATATCCAGAGAAGGGGTATAATATATTTTCAATGTTTAATCATGACAATAACCAGTGAGTTTGTCTTTAAGTACTTCTGTACTCTATGGAAACAATTTTGAAGATATAGTACATGTAACACGTACCAAGTCAAATGGTGACTCTCTTAGCAGATACACATAATACTAATCAATATAATTATGTGTACATGTATTAAAAAAAGATTATTCACGTTTCGATTAAATTAGTCTTATACACTTCGTAGAGTACGTAGTTTCTTCCAGAGCGTAATCCCTGTCACACTAGGCCTGCGTTCTCTCGACGTCCAAGAAAAATGCAGAACGCCGAGGTGCACGGAGTATGGTCGTAAGCATCGCCAGTAGACGTGCTGGGACCGCATATAACGCCGAAGGACGGTGTGCACTTTGAGCATGCAGAAAACAAGCGCCGTCGCTAAGAGCGTAGATTGTACGGTGTTCTCTGAGATGTCACTGCCTCTCTAGTGCGCCTACACGAACCTCTTTAACATGCTGTCAGTACAGTGTGGGCGCCGTAAAAGTGCAGTGCACGAAGTGGTAGCGCCGTGAGAGTGCAGACAATCGCAAACAAGAACTTCGTAGAAACGCGATAGAACGCCATGTGAGCTCCATGACATTTTCCATTTGCCTGAAAGATTTTTTGCGCTCTGTAAAAAATGAGCAAACGCATAGTGTGACAGGGGTATTACAAACACCGTACAAACCAACAAACAGCAGGACAAAACAAATGAAGCAAGAGTACCATAATCATTAATCTAAAATGAAGCTTTGTAAGTTAAAAGTCTCAAGCCATGTTCGTTTAACGCATCCATAATTGCAAGGTGTGTAGCTAAATAATTATCAAGTTGACTTGACTTGATCATGTTTATATGATACATCGCTTGACTGGTTTGTGAACAGGTTCTTGTTTTGGACGGATATTGATGAAAACAATCCACGCCTAATGAGATCCAGTCTTGGCGGAAAAGACGTGCAAACTTTGTTGAAGTTCGACACACATAGACGTGGGCTTTCTCTATTTATGGATCATGAACATGAAAGGTGAGGTCAGTAGTAAAGATCTGGCTACTCGTGTCACAGAACAGAAAGTGCAAAATTGGATAAATTTATTATATCTAATAATTTAATAATCTCGTTTATAAATGCAATGTACAACACAATTGTACCCTCTTCTTAAAATGCATGTATAAATTTACTAGTAATTGATGGACATCAAATTCGTCCTGACTTAAACGATGAAAAGTAAGGTCTGTTTACAATAATCCACCGAACATTCTTACCCATGTTGGCCTCTTGTCCATTTCTATTTTTACAAATGTAGATCAAAAGCATATTTCCCAGTTATATCATTACAAATGTTTTCTGGCAGGAAAATTAAAATAAAAAACGTCTAAGACATTGTATGACTTTTGAGCTTGGAATGCCTGTAGTTGTGTGTCTTTATTTCAGAGTATATTGGACGTACGAGATCAATAGCCATTCTGTAGATATAAAACACTTACAGGAAATTTCCTCCTGTGATATCAATGGACAAGCCCTGAAACCTATAAAACGGACAATAGCAACGAAGTATTATGATGTTGGCATATTTGCGGTAGGTTGTAATAGGTCATTACGGAACGCTTGTATCTCACTTTGCCATTTCATACAACAAGCATTTCAAGTCAATTTAAGATGATCCAGTTAAATGCGTTTCTTTTCGTGATTTGGGGTCCAACAAAAAGAATGGTCATGTTTTATGTGCAATGATGTTAGCATATAAAATGCGATGGCGTCCGAATTGTTCCAAAACATTGTCCAATGGATTGCCTCAAGACCAGAAATAGATTTAATGCTTGCTTAGTTGAAAAATGTTTAAGGACTCCAATAGTTCACTGGTCCATTCATTCCTCGTCCATATTTGTAAACTATTCAGTATTGATTAAAAATGTTAACAACGCTGATACCTTGTGATACGACACTAGTATCTCTGAACGTAATGAATACTAGTCGCTTGTTCGGTATACAAATGCAAATAGTATCGTGGTTGTTGAAGATGTTTCTGAAACTATTGAAACCGACGATGTAATTGTACCTTAACGGCAAAGTGAAGCAAGCAGTAATCAAGGCTTTCCACTACAAAGTGGTGCGAGTTGGAAAATAGAAAATGAATATACCTTCTAAAGAAAGTCAATCCTGTGTAAGCGGCCACTTCCGAATAAGGGCCGCCTGTAAATAAAAAACACAATTTCTCATTCCCAAGGGTGGCCTTTGTTCACAGGTTTGATTGTACTGTTAATTGCAGGAACAACTGGTGTACATAGAAGGTCATAATATCAACATGTATAAGATGGACATGCAAAACAGGGGGACAAAGTCAATGCTTGGAGGTCAACCAAAAACACTGACGATTATTTCCATGAATGCAAACCTGAACAAACCAAGTAACTTAAGAATAAGATTGCAGATAAAGAAATTAATAACCTTAATTAATAATGAAAAACTAAATACCTCGTCTGTTAATACTTATAATAACATTTTTGCAGTAAATGATGTAGGCGTTAATCAATAGACAATAACATGGTTAAGAATCTTATAACGTTAATAACCTATGAATTCCCTAATACATGGCTACACTTGTTCTTTTGTGAATTCCATTAAACATTGTAACATTTGCTGTTTTGTAATGTAATTTTACTGGCATACGTATCAATGTGTTCGTAAGGAAATTTGTAAGGAGTCATTTTGTGGAATTACACTCATTGATGATCAACATGTGAAAAAAGAAAAGAAAATTGAAGTCATCGTTGGTGTTGTGGTAACGTACTTGACTACTTAACGAAAGGCCTTGCGTTCGAATCTCGGTTTCGCCTTTCAATATTTCAGGGACGCTTTTTCGTGTCCACATCCAAACTACCGAATCAAGTATTGTACATGTGTTTACAAATAATCACTGCAAACGGTGACGCGCGTATCGGTGCTTTACATCGGACCCTATAAAGAACCAGGAAAAACGATTCGAAATGAGCACGGACAATATCATATAAATATCCATTTCTCCTGCATATGACCTTTATCATGGGTGGCTCTGAAATGACCATAGCTGTCGAATATTTATATACATGTACTTATTGTTGTTTTTCTGTAGATCATTGCAATGAACCGTTATGTCCGGGTCTGTGTACAAGCAGCAACACTACTGTTGATTGTTTTTGTATCGCTCACCACAGAGGAAGATCACATTGGCACCACAAACACTACTGTCGTAAGAAATAAGACATCTTCCTGCATGTTGTTCTATTCATTGGCATGGTATTTAGTTTTTTTCGTCTATTGTCTGAAAGAAATGCTATTATACCTACTAGCTGACAGAAACAGGATTTGTAACTATCACGAAGGGCATCCGTAATCTAGTGCCTATGGTTCCTGACTAGTAATCACAAACCTGTCAGCTCTGTTAGTTCAAACCCCATGAAGAAGCTGTCCAGCTAGTGGGTTTACCTAAGTGTACGCCTGAAGTTTTCATATGTATACATCGTTCAAGCTGGAAAAGTCGCTAAGTGGTCCCCGGCTGTTGATACGACGATATACACCAGCGTTACCGTTATCCTATTGCTTATTTATTAAACATTGTCAGTGTGATCAACCGTTTGTCATAATTATTGTACTAAAAATTTATTTACGACGTAATTGTATGTATGGCGGAATATGTGGTTTGAGATTTGTTATATACACTGTCTGACACTCTTTATAAAGCCATCGGGTTACTTATATGCCTGTAGGATTCATCTTTACAGGTTCCAAACCGTTCTATGGATTATTGATACCAAAAGCTGATGGCATATATACCGTGAAGACAAATTTTATTGAGTACAAACCCTCTTTGTTATCAAAGATACAACCTTCGCCCATTTTACACAGTGATACATCCATAGGCGCTGTGGCTACAGATACCAGAGGGAAGAAAATCTACTTCTATGAATCAGGACCCAAAGTTAGTAAAATATGTTTAGTGCCGTCTCTGAAATTTTAAGTCGTAATGCATACAAATTATACATCATAATCTGCATCATTTATTCACAGCAGCTCGATAACCATACAAGCAGAGTGACTTAAGTAGATTCATTTGAAAGACCCTGATAGAATTTTTTTTTGCACTATGTGGTAGTTTTGGCAGTGGTACTTTGTCTACAATTAGTGTTGAAACCAATTTTGTCTATGGTGAGAAACACTGAGATAAAATAAACCCAAGTGGATGTAACATCCAACACGATACTTGTTAATCTTCAATTTATTATTTGGAAAGTCTGTGTGTATACATTATAGCAGGTGGTTGTGACGTTAGGTTAGTGGTTATGGCGAACTATATAGATGAATAGATTCTTTATAACTGATAGATCATTCTGTCCATATCTTGGAAGTCTTTTATTACATGCACGATTAGAGATATACGGTACTTGCATATGAAATGCACAATTTGTACCATACTCTGTGAAATTGAATAAGGCACTTTTTTGTATAAACTTTCTTTAAGAACAAAACAGAATATTAATTTGTACATAAGAACACCAACTGCATATATAATACAAAAATACAATATTCAATAAGTCATGTTCTGGGTGACCTCGACCTTTGACCTATGGACCTGAAAATGCACTGAAAACCTGAAAATGTCATGAAGAACCAACATACGAAGTTTGATGATTGTAGGTGGAATTGTTGTGATTTTAAAGGCAATGTTTAAGTTTGGTACAAACAACCAGACATACCAAAACAGTATGCCTCTGATATAGCGATACGGGGACATAAAAAGTAATTATAAGTGAAGGAGAACAGGGTTGTTGTATGTTATTGGTCATTGGCTCATTACTCTCATGTACGCAATTTTCGATACTTCAGATGATAAAATCAGTAGGAACAAAAGACAACGATGTACCAATAATTGTCTCCCTTGCTATTGGCAAACTTGGTGGTATGTTTAATTACAATGCTTTGTTTCAATTTTTAATGCATATCATTCCGTAAGATTTCCATAATTGTTCGTTCATACCAATATATATATATATCATCGTATAAAATCTCCCACTTTTCAAAGCCTATTTTTTTAGATTTAAGCATTTAGTATGTCCTTGAATTGTAACACAATATTCTTTTCGCAGTAGTACATATACGATTAAAGCCGTCAACAAAGGCCACCCTTAGGAGAGACATAATATGACATCTATTGACAGGTAGTCTTTATTCAAAGATCACTTTTTCAAATAACCTATGATGTTTCTAAAAGAATGGACTTTATTCGGAGATGGCTACTAACACAGGTTTGACTGTATGTATCATTGTTGACTTTCTTCCCAGGCATGGCCACTGACTGGAACACATGCAACTTATATTGGACGGATACGTTACATGAACACATAATGGTGTCCAAAGATGATGGAAGATTTCCTGTAGTTCTGCACAGAAACTTGATGAAACCTAAATCAATAGCTATACACCCATTTCGAAGGTATAACATGAAAACGAAAGTGACTTTATTTGAGCCATTGTCATTCATTTATTTCCTTTTATTAATATTGACATTTACTTTCGTTTTTAAAATCAAAATATGAGCAGCTGGGATTTTGAAAGCTAATTATTTAGGTTCATCCTGAAGTTTAAAATGTATGAAGCTTTATATAGCAGTCCTATTATTGGCAGATGCACGTGATAAGACTCACACCCAAGTACCTAAATATTAGAAGCTACTTACAAATTTTGATAAGCAATTGTAAATAGAAATGAAAGGGAAATAACTCGGAAATAAACATTTCAATTAATGTTTAAACAGGCATTGTTTTCCCCTTTTCCTAGGTAAAATAAATTGTTGTTCATTATTGTTTTTGAAAGCGCGGGGGTATATTTGAATTCAACAAACGTTACTTGAATCGCTAAACAGTGGAGCAAAGGGATTCGGCACATAACTGTTGACAACAAAAAATCACCTTACACTATGTATATACAGTTGAATCTCGTTATGTCAAACTCGCTTATATCAAAATTTCGGTTATGTCAAACTGTTTCGTTGGGTCCCGATTTTTTTGCTCTTTCTCTATATGAAATTAATCCGCTTACCTCCAATTCACTTATCTCAAAATTTCGTTTATGTCAAACTAAATTTTGGTCCCCGTGACGCTAATTAGCATGTAGTTTGAGTTGTTTATCTCAAAGTTGGAGCAGATCAGCGAACATTGGACGCTTTCACACCTATCATGACATTTTGCTAATTGAACAATTTAAAGGCTCCGGGAGATTTATAATCGTGTGACAAACAGAATGCACACGTGTAGTGTAGCATGATTATCATACCTGGTATTTGACTTAACTAAAATTATGGTAGGTAAGGTAAACAAGTACGCACCACGTATATTTTCGGCTGCTGTGAGTATCCGAATACTAGGATACTCGTAGGTTTAACTTGAAAATTGAGTATGATTACTTGCCACCTATGACAGTGTCGGATTCCAATCTTAGTAAAATGATTCTAGCTTGATAAAAAATATTAATTCCGAAAGCGTGATCGACGTTGCGGCAACTAACGGATTCGTCTTACATTATATACGGAATGCATATCCATCCGAAAATATGTAAAGCTAGACCCTCCGTTTTTTTTCGAATTCTTACAATAAATTTCGTAATTAAGTATTTTATGTTGGGACATTAATTGTTGATATTAATTAATATGAATAGATACATAATTATTTTGTTTCTTCTCTACGTATGCACATATTTTATTCAAGCAAAATGTAATCATACATGTATGTATTGTAATCTTAAATAAAGGCTACTAGCTGTACGTGCGTGTACACAAATACTTTAAATCATATATAATTATACAGTATTTGTTTATCTCAAATTTCGGTTATCTCAAACTAATTTCCACGGTCCCTAGAAATTTGAGATAACGAGATTCAACTGTATATATGCCGAACCCCTTTGTTTGGGAGCAGTTTGTTCTGATAACGTGTAGCAATTATGTTTGTTAAATTACTGAGACAGTTTTTGTTTAAAATCTTTTGAGAAAATGAAAACAATGTGATCTTAAAGTTTTTTTTAAATTTCTGTATCATTCCTTGTCAGATATAGCCGTATTAGCTGTATACATTATTAAGCTGTGAAACGAGTGAAGTCCGCTTTGCTATTCGGACATCCAACCACAATCTCACCGTTATAATCTCAATGGGACAACACATGCATAATGATGTATTTTTTCTGGGCCCCGGGCGTTCATTATAACTGAGTGATAATTTGATTATTTGAAGAACCGTTTTAACAACCGTGGTCCAGTGGTTATGATCTCAGATGATTAGCATGCGTTGTCTTCTTGCCGCTGCTTCTGTCAAGGGGTACGTCTGGGAACCTATCGCTACCGTTAAATCTTTAAAGGTCGCTAAGTAATAGATACAGTACGAGTTTTTCTTCAAAAATGTCTTCTTACAGACGTAAGAAGACGGTTCGATTAGATAAACAACCAATTTGTCCGAGGCGAAGCCGATGATAAAATGGTTGTTTGTCTAAGGGAACCGTCTTCTTAGCGTCTGTAAGAAGACATTTTTGAAGAAAATACGAGTACGTGTATCTGACTTACACGACGATAAAGGATCATGTCCACGTGAAAGTTGAGTTATTGAAAAGTGTCTTCTTACAAACGTTAGAAGACACTTTTTGAATAGCTCTGCTGGGGGTATAGTCGTATAAATGACATTGGATGACGGCGAGAGGTTTAGTCCCCAATCACAGCCACTTGACCCTTTAAGTGTTGCTGGTGGCGAGAAGCGATAAAGGCATACAAATCTGGTATGTGTACTTGATAAAAAAACTGAAGTATGAACAATCATTAGTGCTATTCAGCCTATAGCGACAAAACAGAAGTAGTACGTACCAACAACTCCAAATCACAAGTTGTCTAGACTGATTTCGTTACTACTTCGTACATGATAAATGTATACATTTTAAGTGAGATCAGTATAACTGTTGTTGTGTTTTATTTTAAGATTTTTGTTTTGGAGTGAGCTTGATGGGAGAATAATGAGATCCTATCTCGATGGATCTGGGAAAAAAGAAATCTACAACCGACCATCATTTAGAACTGTTGACATCACTGTTGACATAGAGTATGACTGGTACGTAATGTCGATTTACTCGATCAGCTACATAATATGTCAGTCATGAATATGCTTCAAGTAATCAAAGTACTGAAAGTACTCTTGAAAACTGAACTTGCATAGACTAGCACTGGAACTGAAACTAGTTTACAATTGCATGGCGGATGTAGAAAAACGTGGTTCTTAGGTCCGCGTCAAAATGCATGCGCGCTGAGCGAGTGATGAATATGGAAAGCTCAACCGTTAGTATCGTACAGTTTTCAAAACGAATTTTGAAACGTCATATATTAGAACGTGAACATTATCCTCTCTATATAGATAACTGGATATCACACCAGTTGAACACTAATTACAACACAGCTGAATTCACTTCAGTAGACAACTGATGATGCCGTAATAAAAGAACCAAATGTTCATATGTATATATATCACGCTTCAACACACCCTGAAATATATACATGTATATCAGTTCTGTTTGCATCCAGAAATTTCTTCTTGCCGCAGTTTTGATCACTTACTTTTAGTTTGATAGAAACCATAAAAATGTTTTGGATTCATAATAAAAAAGCCTGCAAAACACCAGTAACAATGATGATAATTAGTGTTGTTCCGAATCACGTGAAAATGTGTATATACAATTTACTAAGTGTCATATTGTATACAATGGTTTCATTTTTTTTCATTCATATTCAGGTTTGCTTTGTAATTAACTTGTTTGTTGTATATTTACAGTTTGTATATATGTACACGAGATGGTTTACATGAGCTCGACTTGGGCGGTGAAGTATTTAAGACCCATTATCAGAATTCGTACAGCCATTACTTTACTGGCATTACAGTGTATTATGTATGTTTATTCATTTATTTGAGTTTGACGCCATTTTTTCAACAATTCTTTAGTTATATACGGCGGCTGACCTATACGGCACCTAACCAGTTTTTCTGGGTTGTATTCTAACCAGTGCTAACGTACCCTAACACAAGGAACCGGCAATTCTCCGCAATGTCATGGTGCAGAAAATCGACATTGTTGTCAAATTTTCTTGAAAGGGTATGGTATGTAAAAGCCGTTCAAAAACAGAATAATTTAGTTCCACCATTACGCCTTGGGCTCTACCCAGTTTTAATGTTCCTTAAAGTTTAAATACATGTGCATTGTATATAAATATATGCGACATTTCTTTCTGTAAATCGAGAATCGCACAAGTTCGGAAACAAATAACCTTAGCTGTAATATCTTTGAAATATGGTCGAGTCTCGTCTGGACGTAAGATTACTAGTATTTCGAACCCATCGCTTATTCTTCAGTGGGTATGGGGTCTTCCTAGCTGTACCACTAAGGCTGGAAAAGTCACAAACTGATCATAGATGTTGGAGCGACGTTAAACTCCAAGGAAACATTTCACTGACTCCAACCATGCAACTGAGCTAACCGGACAAGATTCAATTAATTGTGTTTAACCGAAAAAAATGTTCAAATTTAACGGCAATTCTTTTTTACAGGATTACATCGTTTTGTCAGATGCATATTACAAATCTGGAGGACTTTATGTATTTGATCGTACCCGTAGATCAGGGGACACTATACCACGAGTCGGGAGTCTGACCTACCCAGGTTTTCGTCATGGTAACTTTTACGGCGTAAAATATCACCACAGAGGATTAAAATCAGACCATGAAAGTAAGTACGAACAGGAACCGTTCAAAAGTCGAGTCGATCGTATAAAGACCGGCATGAGATTTAGTATACTTAATAGTTGAAAACACAGGTACTTGACACAAAAAAATTTTTTTACCATATTTTGGCCGTATAGGCTACTTATATATAATAATAAGTATTATATATAAGTAGCATATATATGGCCAAAATAGCTTAAAACATATTTTTTCTGTCAATCCCTGTGGTTGAAAACAGTAAGTGTCTGCTTGAATAAATGAATAATATTTCCCTCAGAAATTAGCGAAATGTGAAGTGAAGTGAACATAATTAATAAGTATTTCATAGCTAAACTTTGTCACTGTTTAACATAAGTATGTATACGAGGCGTACATTACATAGCAAGGTACACCAAACTATTAAAAATACATGTACAAAATATTATTTTCATGATATTTCTATTTCATAGTTGACCAGGATTCATGTGAACAAGTTACGCTCATGGGGAAAGAATCACTCACGTGTAGATGTAGTATTGGATACACGGTGAAAGGGAATTCATGTGAATTAGGTAAATAATTGGGATTTAAAACCGTAAACCTCAATTTATTTGTTACATGATCTTATTGTAATTGATTACTGTTCACATGAGTACACTAATTGATTACAATGAACATCTTTAATTTTATGGCTGTATTTTTGATTCCGATAATTTTATTCGCATATAAGAATGTATGAAGTCAATGATGGCTTAAGATTACTGATCTGCTGTTTACAGACATAAAATGACTTTTTAGAAGAAAAGGTATAAAAGATTATCACAATAATGTTTGAGTTATATTTTACAGCTGTAGTTGATAAACGGACTCTTTGAGAGTTGCAGAAAAAATGATTATCAAAATGATCAGGCCCGAAAAAATAGTCCGTGTTTCCTCGGTTACCCGACCGGTTCTACTTTTCGGAGCCGACTCTAAGTTTTTTAAAGCAAATCCAAACTACGAAAATATGTACGAATCGTGTCTCTAAAGTATTAAGGATATGTGTTAAAATAGAAATGAAACGGTTTAACTCGACCTACTTACCTTTTTCCGTTTGGCAAGTGGCCGTAGTTGTAACCATGACTGTGTTTAGCTTACGGGCTATAGAATCATGACCGGTGTTCTAATAGTAACGCGTTGGACTACAAAACGAAAAGTCGTGAGTTCAAATCTCGGCTCCGTATTTCGATTTGGGGGGGGGGGGGGGGGGGCTTGTGCACTTTTCAGTGTCCCCATCCCAACTACTGAGCCAAATACTGTGTTAAGAAAATCACAGGAAAGGGGCGTGTATCGATCGGTGCTTTACAAGGGGCGCGATAAAGAACCAGGCTTGAAAAACTTCGAAATAAGAGTAGGGATACAAACGCCCGGTTTTCCATGATCTTCTCTCCTCTCGATCTCTTTCTATCTCTGTGCGGTCCCGAAATGCTCATAGCTTTAAACAGATGAACCTAGAACCATGTAAATACATGTATATTTTCAGATCGTCTAACGAAACCTGAGATGTTTCTAGCCGACCTACGTTATAATAAACTGATGCAAATATTTAGGACGGGCCACTGGGAATCTTGGCAGTATGTGGCAGTACCAGTCCAAGCTATGAGGCAACCATACTCTGTAGCTTATGATCCTGTCGACAAAATGGTATGTTACACATTTCATATGCTATAATACGTCATATTTACACGTACAGTCAAACCTGTGTCAGCTGCCTAATAAAGGCCATTCTGTGAATAAAAGCCATCCTGTGAATAAAGGCCATCCTGTGAATAAAGGCCATCCTGTGAATAAAGGCCATTCTTATAAAACCCGCCATTGATTATTAGAACAAAATGAACACCGAATAAAGGTCATCTGTCTTTAAAAGCCACAATGTGTCCTTTCCCGATGGTGTCCTTTGTTCACAGGTTTGACTGTATTTCAATTGTTATAATACGCAGATCAGCAGTTTTCTACATTGTATTTGACAATGTATATTGTTTCAACACATTCCATCAAATACGTACCAAATGTACGTTTAAGTGATAGAAAGTCTGTCGTATATACGAATATTTGGCATTTCCACATACAAACGGCATTCTTGGTCGGGTGGTTGTACGTAGTCCCAAGCCCTGTTACTGCAATGGGTTTGAATCTCAACCCGTACCAGACCGGTTTCACACGTGATGAAGCTTTCCAGTTGGCTTAATTACCGTAGGTCAGTGATTTTCTTCAGGTCACGTCAGGTGTACGGCTCCACCGGAAAACTCGCTAAAACTCTAGTTGTTGTTGCGTCGTTAAACCTCAGTGTAAGAAATATCCATATACAGAATGTATCTATGTATCCATAAAGTAAAAATAATTAATACAATGAATTCACACTTTTTAACCTAATATTATTTAAGCTTAATAAATGTATGCTCAGTTCGTTCGTTCAGGTGCGTATAATTAACGTTAACGTACGTACCTGGCCCCAGTTTCACAAAAAAACTTTTACTCAAACTCAACTTTTTTATTAAATCATACACATACTTATCTGTGTTATTGTATTCGATTCAGAATGTGGTATTAAAAGAAGGGTCTGATGACATTTCCCACAATTTAACCTAGCTAGCATCTCCTGATATAGTATAATTCATTAAAATTAATTTGACTCTGAGATTGAGAACTTGATTTTTGACTCAAATGAAAAGGGCATTTTAAGATTTAATATGCACGCTAGATGCACACTATTTTATTTTGGTATGCTTATCATGTTAAAGGTATACAAGGAAACAAACGGTATCATTTCTACTCAAAGACACAATTTTTCTGGATGAAAAAAACACACACTTGAGTCCATTATAGAGTTTCTACTCAGTTTTGTTAGCCTGGTTCGTTCCTCAGTAGATTGAAAACTTCATTGCTTTTATTTTACTTTTTTACTGTATATACGTATAAAACAATCTTTGCTGCTATCCCCGATCTCATTTATTGATTGTTTATATTTCTCTTAAAATAGCAAAGACGTTTTAAAAAGATACATGTTAGTGGTACGCAAGGTAACTCCAATACCCTTTGTCATGTTCTTTAATTTTGGTTTGTATCATACTGTTATCAAACCAATTAATTTATTTATCAGATATGAGAATCCAAATTTCTTTAGAAAAAAATGTTCGTCGAGCAGACTAGCACCGTAAAAACAATTTTGCCTAACATGTGAAAAAAAGTAACAAACAAACAATTGCAATACAAAGTTTTTTTCGAATGATTGTGGTTGTCAGATCCCGAAAAACATAGTATTTCGGTACACTATATGTCTACATCTAAATGTTATTGCCATATATGACGTAGATATCCACTTGATAAATCGTCTGTATAAGTGAAATCTGTGTCATTTTCTACTGTTAATAACCGCAAACACTCGGGATGGTACAGTTACATAAAATATGTGTTAGAGACATGCGCCGTGTATAAGCTTCTAATATACAGTCAAACCTGTAAACAAAGGCCATCTTTGGGAAATGTATAATATATGTGAATTTTATTGACAGGTGCCCTTTATTCAGAGGTCATTTTATTCTTAATAACCAATGACTGTTTTAAAAGAAAGACCTTTATTCACATGGTGGCCTTTATTTGGAGTTGAACCCTAACACAGGTTTCACTGTATATACAAAGCAGTAGAAGTATATAATACACTTTTACTCGGATGTTCCAGGGCCAAGTTTTCTTTTTATATACTTGTAGCCTGTAAAGGGCACCTTAACCTCAGCAAATTTCAATGAAATCATGCAATCATTCTCCAAATTGGTTTCAGGCGAGTTTTTTTCCAAAAGAGACTTCAAACACGCTATAGCATGTTCATCCCCATATTTAGGGCTAGGTTCGAAGCTGTCCCAAAAACATAAAGAAAACCTCTAGCTGGGTTCACATCTGTACTTTTATTGTAAGGATTCAAATTTGCTAAGTCATAATGAATCTCGATGTCAGGCGATTATTTATTACGTAAATTACGTAGCTTGACATTTCGAGTTATATAAGAAAAAAATAACGCACACTTTTTAAACTTTTTTGATAAACCAGGGACATTAAACTGGCGCCCCTGGATAAACGTAGAATTTCTCATAAGCAGTGTTACATTAAATATACAGGGAGTGCACTGTACCTAAATAACAATAAAATAATTGGCTGTAGAATATTGACGCATGGTGTGCTTATGCGTGACCCGCTCTACGACCTATCCAGTATAAACTGGTTCCCGTTGACTTGTGTGTACAAAGCCTTTTTGGTGCACTGCAACATGGAACGGGAACCAGTTCAGATCCAGTACGGTGTTTGGAGTTTATCCATGAACGACCTTCACCTAGAGATATGTAATAACATAAAAATTCACGTTTTGTTTGCGTATGGAGGAGTCTATTTATAGTTTGTTTGTCAACATTGGACTTGTTCTATTTTTACGTTGCGTAACGCTCGCTCTTAAAACACGAGAATAACTGGAATATTTAGCTATTCTAACAATAAACTGAACGTCTGAAGGTAAGTCATTTTTATGTTGAACTGTTTAATTTAATTTATTTCTTTGATGAAAAAATGCTGGACTAAGTAGTAAGTAAAAGTAAGTTCGGATTTGGATACTTATATAATTAATTTTATTTACAGTGTATTCAATGAAAATGAAATGAACACATACCCATTACATGTTACATATTGGTATATATCTGGAAAACAGGTTTATTTCAAAATGAAATTGTCGAATTAGAGTAAATTAGACATCCTAATATGTGTGATTGTGACAGAATAACAGATGTTAGTAACTTAGTTCAACTGTTACTTGTTAGTGATGGCGACTGGCGAGTAACTTTTAATTTATCCCGGCCGCTGAGAGGTTGGTTGTTTTGGATTCAGCCAACAGAAAGTCAAATTGAGAATGAGATTTAGATGTGGACTCGGGGAAACCACATCAGTCACTGTCATCACCTTATGTAACTTTTTCAAAATGCTGTTAATTATTATATACATGTATGTGTGTTAATTTTTATTCATATATTTAATTGTCATTGTTTAGGCAGCCGCATGGATCAGTGGTCCAGTGGTAACTAGCTGGACTACTGATCAAAAGGTCATTTGTTCGAAACTTGGCTTGCCTTCCGATATCTCATGGATGCTTTTAGTTTTACAATATCCCCATCCCTACTACTGATCGAGCCAGCCGAGGCGTGTACTGTGTCTAGAAAACCACAGGAAACGGCCGAGGCGTGTGTCACTCAGTGCTTTATATCATGCCCAATACAAAATAAATACATGTTGGAATGCTAGCTATTTGATTTTTAAATAAGAGTAAGGATTACAATAAATTAATTAAGCACCCGTGTAAAAACTATTAACTGTATAATTTTATATCCTGTATCTTTTCTCTATGGCAGCTCTAAATGACCATAGCTGTCGAATGAGCCGTTAAACACTTGTCATTGTTGGTTATGCTAATGTTATGTTAATTTTTGTTCTTTCCTTTCAGAAAAAAAATCATGATGTATACACATAGCACTGGTAGAATGGTGCTGATTATTGTGGCATTTGTATGGTATGCACTTTGTCTGGCAGTCTCTTACATGTCTTCAAATGATTCTGTTGACATATTAGGTAAGTGTTCTTTGATCAAGTTTGATGACTTACATTGATCAGCCCTTTTTTAGCTCACATGTCACAAACTGTGTGTGACAAAGTGACACAGTGAGCTATTAGGATCACTCTCCGTCCGGCGTCGTGTGTCGTGAGGTGTGTGTCGTGCGTCGTCAAACTTTATGTTGTGACAACACTAGGGGCCACATTTTTAGCTAAAATTTATCAAAACCAGGTCACAAGGTCAAATCTTAGGAAAACCTTATTAACACTGTAGATGTCAAATTTTGATCGTATCTTCAACAAACCTAGTCAGAATGTTTGTCTTAATGATATGTAAGACAAATTCGAACATAGGTCATCTGGGGTCAAAAACTAGGTCACCGGTTCAAAACAATGTTTTAATGAGTGAACAGTGATTATCATGTGAGCGATATAGGGCCATCTTGGCCCTCTTGTTTACTGTTTTGGGGAACAGGTATCGGGCCCCTTCGGTGGGGGGAATTTGCATCATGAAAAACTAAATTTGTGGAATTTTAATTACTGGAATTTGTTTCTCTATATAAGTGGGGAAAAATATATTATACTTTTTTACTGGGGGAACGGGGGAGAATACCGGACCCAAAAATGGACTTACATGTACATTGTGAGGCTATAGTGGTATACTGAAATTTTGGTTTTCTGCAGTATGCTGTTGACAAATATCATTATCATGTCTATTGAATCATTTATTTCCTAAACTTATATACATGTAAGTTTTTTTATAGTTTTTCATAAACTAGCGTTGGCGCTGCTCTGTGATGTTCTTATTTCAATAAACATTAATTAGTTTGCATTTTATTTCATGTCAGGTATTTTCAAGAACAGTACAGGATCAATCTCGGACAAGTATTATCTTTCTGTCACTCCAGCAGGATGGACTTTTGGTCTTATCTGGGCAGTTATCTATACATACCAACTTATATGGTTTATTTATGCACTCACAACCATCTGCAGAAAGGACAACGAAGGTCGATACCTCTACACATTATCCTTCATGCCTCCAGTCTTTTATGTTATTTTTATGATTAACAATGTGGCATTAGTTACATGGCTCATACTGTGGGACAGGCAATATATAGAATGGGCATTAATTGACATTGTCTTCACACCACTGACTCTGTATGTCTGTTTATTTCTGTCATTCCGAGGATTGTACAATAACATTGAAGGTCTCCAAAGAAGCGGCGCTGGGAAAGAAATCTGGCTTGTGAGGTACCTTGTTCAGAATGGGTTGGCTTTCTTTGCAACATGGGTATCCATAGCAACATTATTGAATTTCTCTGTTGTTCTAACGTATACCTGGTCTAAAGATGTTGAACTGTCCAGCACGGTTGTTTTGGGAATCTTATCCCTGGACATACTGGTATGGTTTACCTTGGATACATTTGTCTTCGATAAATTCACTCGCTACACTGTAACACCATACATTGTTGTGGTATTGGCCTTGAGTGGCAGCATTGACAAAAACTTTGATCTAGATACCAACAATCGCAACTCAATTTTCTCAGTTGTATTACTTGCAGTTGCTGCAATGTTGTTACTTACGAAGTTAGTTTTAGTGATTGTACGTCACAGGAAGTATCCAATAAAGGGAAACTCCAGTGACAATGTAAAAGGTACTTTGGCTTAAATTTCATGATTTTCCTGGACTGTAAAACTTGATATAACTACAAAATACAGTGCAACCTCTCCAAAGCAACACCCTTTGGGAGTAGCAAAATTATATTGACTTGTTGTTGAGAGGTTGTTGCTCTAGAGAGATTAAGTTGTTAGATAGTGTTATTGAAGGGAGGTTGTGGCTTGAAAGATGGCTGCTTTGGAGAGGTTGTACTGTATTTCACACTTGCCACCTTTTAACAAAATACCATATTTTTCTATTCAATGAACAAAAACACCCTTTAGGTTGTTAGGATTATACAGGATTATAATATGCTTTTGTGATAATTAGTACTGAAAGTATTTTTTCAATACAGTATAAAGATTAATTTGTTATAGCTGTTGTAATAGTACAAATGTATTATAATTTGTAGAAGGAAATTTTTTAAAAAATTATGATGCGCATCCCATCTATGTTCTTTTCATATCCTGAGCTACAAGCTCATGTTTCAATTCAAGACTTATTTCATATGACTTATTATGCTGCTATTTTTATTTTTTATTTATTACAATGTTACATTGTACTTGGTGTAAAATTCAATATGAGAACAAAATTGTTATTGGTGCTATTCAGTTTTTGAAATATAAATTTCCTATGTCTAATCATTTCAAAATTACATTCTGTATGATGTACTTGTATCAGTAAATACTACCTTAAAGAAAGAAATTGCCTTATAAATAGTAAGTTATGATTTCTTTACAATAGAATCTCTGTACCATGTTTTTGATCTGTTATTTTGTGTATTTCTATTCTCCTCTATGCCTGTTGTTAAATAACTTGTTGTACATAATTTCATTTGTTCAAATTGTTGTTTTTTTCTCTTAGTGTAATATCATAGTCATGCTAAATTATGTATCATAATTCTATAAGTCAGTATTTTTCTTGTTTGATCCATTTATTTTCAACATTAATGCCTCATATATTTTTCAACAAATGTCTCATAATTTCAAATGATGTTCATAGTATATTGAGAAATCTAGTGTTTTTTTTCAGAAACTTATAATTTGATAAGGATGGCTTACTCTATGTTTGAAATGACTGTACATACATGTACTAGCCCAATACGAGACATGTTTTAATGGATATCATTTGTTTCATTCTTTGCACTGACATTATTAATATGAATTATGATGCTTGATCGACCAAATTCTAATCAAATCTAATCAATAGTGCTATTAAGGTTATAAATATGTGTAGTATTCTTTTGTCTCATTTTACGGTGCATTAGGCATTTTATATTACATTACTTCATTTTTTGTGAAGTAATTTTTTTCATACAATTATTTTCATAAACAGTTTAACAGGGAATTTTTCCATATGTATATAAAGGTGTCCGTTAGCAGACCCCTTCAGTCATTCCTAATCCAAAATGATGTACATTTCTCTGCATGTCAAGAAAAATTCTATGACAAAAGAAGGTTGAATTTTCAAACGAAATGTTGAACTGGAAAATACTGTTATGAGCACAATTTTACTTAAATAGACACTCATGTAGTTCTTAGCAACAGTAACAAATTGAATAAGCCCATTTCTGTAATAAAAAAAATGCAACATTAAATAAGATGGTCTTTATTTGGAGGTGGTCACTACATGTAGCTAACTAAGGTTTGAATGTACATGTATGTGGGAAAATATCCCTGAAAGACATTATTGCTGATGAAGCTTCTCTATTACGCATTATATTAATAGATTTGTCGTAAAATTTTACTATTTTAATGATATTATTACTTTCATGCTTTTACAATTCTCAGGACTGTGTCTTATTATGATTTCTGTGTATATTTGTATTAATTGATTGAACTTTTACTACTTGTGCAATTTTGATCATCTTTAACTTGTAGTTAATGTATGAGATCTATTTGATTTGCTGGTTTTGTATTTAAGATTAATTTCTGTTTTCAAATTCATGTAAACTAAAATTCCCTCATAGCATATTGACCTAACAGAGCTTGGTATGAAGCTACTTTCGGCTTCATGAGGGAATGGTTGATTAGCTAATGTCTCTGAGAAGTAAGCACTAGACCTAATTGCAGTCTTTTTTAACTCCACCTAGAACCAAATTTTAAATGCTAGGAGGCTATCATGCCAGCTAACAGATGAACTTTAGTACCCTGATCCAGACGCCCACCAATGTATAATGGTATATATGAAGACACTATGTTTGAACTAATAATTGATGCTTTCTTTTTTATTTTATTCTCCTAGAAATTAATGGAACTTAAATAGATCCATTTTTAAAACATTTCACAGCTACCTTTGATCAATGACTGCATTGACATAACAACATGGTTGTAAGAAGTGTTTCATCTTATTATGTTGAAGCCACTGCTTGTTGATATTTACTTTCTGTTCAATGTGTATCATAGACTGTAAAATATGCTTGTATTAGTTCTATATGATATTATTTAATAAATTTAAATATCCATGTTCTTCTCATTACCATAGTTATCATTTATTCGGAAAATGCAATCTACAGGTACACTCATAATATTAGAATCATCATAACAATAATACAGAGTACAACATACATTTGTAATTAGAAGACAAAAATACAACATTTTCAGTCACTGCTTCTCTTCAGGGACTCTGTATTACACATAATTATACATAATAATTATGTAGACTGTCCCTGTACGTATCAACACTGAGTAAATATTTGGCGGTTGTCTGAAAACACCTTATTTTCAAATGTCACAAATGACATTGCATTGCATAAAAAAATCAGCTAAAAGAATGCTGTAAGAAATACCTCATGGCCCGATGTGGAATCAAAATCTTAAATTAGGATCATATAATCATATTCCTCAATGGACTTATGGAATGTGCCTTTGTAAATAAACGATACTCTGTATTAAAATTTAAGAGTGCCTACATAAACAAAATTCTCAACGAGTGGTTATATATGGTCTGAGAGTGGTTCTTACCCAGCACCTTACTGCTGTGAGTTAGAATCTCACCCGGACCAGAAATATTGCACGAGGAAGCTGTGCAGCTAGCTAATGGAAGGTCAAGGTTCAAGTCTACCCAAAAATATCGCCAAATGATCCTGGCGGTTTGCGCAACGTGTAAATCCCAGTCGGAATAAGAAATTAAAGTACAAACATCAAATATAAAGTAAACATTCAACATTGTAAACAAATGGAATTGTTCATTAAATAATTTTCAGCAAGCACCGGAAACCTTACTTTCACACACCGTGAGGAAAATGACAATTGAAAGAAAATGTTAAATAAAATTATACTTACGTAATTATTCTTACTCATTACAGATCTCGGTCATTCGTGTATCATTTATCATAATTAAAACTCTTCAGCCGTTTTAAGCCCATCGTGAAACCAAAATGTTACTGAGATACTCGATCGTAAAGAGAGGTAACAAAACCTTCAAGGCTTAAGGAAATTTTCCTGAAATAAATTTTGAAAGATCAACATTCAATATGTCATAGTGTAATATTTGATTTTAAGTTACCACAATTTTTTGTAGTCTCGTGAAGTATTATAAATATACACGTTTAACTTTTAACCTTTCGACACACTTTCAAGAGACAGAAAAGGTCCCTATAGGACCTGCCCTATTTTTAATGATCATGTGACCAGAAGCATATACATGTACAGTCCAACCTCTCCAGAGCATCCCTCTCTTGAGCAACTACCTTCTTGCAATTACAGCATATTTTTTCCTATTTCACGATTTTAAAACTACATTAATTTAACCTCTCTAGAGCATCAACCTCTCAACAACAATGTTTGTGAAGTTGGCGGCCTGGCGGCGTAACTATGATGAAGTGAATTTTTGCGACTTTTTCCGTCCAAAATAGTTTCTAATGCATGTAGAAAGTGATTCTGATACATTTCTGAATGATTGGGTGTTTAATATTCCGGGTCGGTGAAAAAACTATAAGTTTTCGGCGAAATTGCGTACCTACGATAAAGTGATTTTTTGCGACTTTTTCCGTCCAAAATAGTTTCTAATGCTTATAGAACGGGATTCTGATACATTTCTGGGCGATTGGGGGTATAAAATTCTAGGCCGCCAGGCCGCCAACTTCACGCCGCCCGGCCACTAGGCCGCCAACTTCACGCCGCTAGGCCGCCAACTTCACAAACATTCAACAACAACATAATTTTGCTACTCTAAAAGGGTGATGCTTTGGAGAGGCTGCACTGTATTTGTTTTAGGCCTAATGATAAATGAGATAATATCATTACACCTCTGCTGTATACAAGACTGACACGTTGTATGTACATGTATATAATGATCTATCCTATTACAGGTATACTGGTCAGATCTGGATGCTGGAACTATTTCTAGGGCACTCACCAATGGATCCAATCAGGAGATTATTCTCTATGATCCTGACGTGTGTACGTATCTCTATATATCCCTATACATACAACATGTAGTTCTTTTCTTGAATACATTTTATTGGACGATGTCCACGAGTAAACCACACAATTAAACCGAAGGACATTCATTTTCGGATAAAACATAATCGATTTGAACATCTCGGAGTGTTCCGCACAAAGTTGAAATATTGATGCCATATTTGTTTGAAATCATAAAACAATGAAAACAGTCCTATATGTACAGTAAACGGTAGTAATGAGATGGTCTTATATCATATACATGTATAGTATTGATGTGATCGTCAAATGAGGTCTACTGTATATATATTTCGAATTCTATTTAATGTTATTTCGAAACCCTATGTTTTAGTTGAGAACGTGCACTGTACGTGTGTTATACACTGAAAATACTCAGTCTTTGGTATTAGATGATATTCTGGATGTACGACATTAGGGGTATCACAACAAAATTAAAAAAGGCTTACAGGCGGTCACCTCAATATTATGACCACCTTTTTATAAAGGTCATGGTCACTTATTTTCGAAGAGGTTTTCAATACTGTAGTCCTAGAAACTTTCGCGGATACACTAAAATATTGCGTGTTTTTTTAACGTCGGCATAAAATAGTTATATCTTCTCGGAGACAAACTGTTCGCGCATTCATAACGACCGCGAATTCAGCGAATAGTTATAACTTTCCCATGTATTTCAACTTTCTAATAAGAATAAATTGAAGATAGTTTGTGTCTGTGTTTTATACATCGCTAAATTTCAATCAACAAAAAATCTCAAATTAGCATGCTGTAAAAGCTATAGTTTTGATGAATATTGTTAATTTAATTAATACAAAAATCCTCTGTAAAAACGCAGATATATATCTATAACCTCAGACTTTAATTACTAGATAGTTTGAAGTTCGTGATTTTAATGCTGAATATTGATGATAATTTCGGCGACATGTCAATTCTTCAGATTTCACTGATATTTTCGTCGATCCTGGTTCCCGACTCCTGATATATATGATGAGACACAAACCGGACGAGGACTATAATTACCAGGAACCAGTTGGCAGGATTGTCGTATACAACATGGATACAAGAAGGACTGCCCCTTTAACAAACAGATGGCTACTAGATCCATATTCATTGTCGATTAATATTGAACACGGGTAAATAATTTGAATGTCATCGCGAACCAACCCTTTTTATCATATGATCTATAAATAAACATATAAATATGCTAATCAAAATTTACAGGTCGCTTCCAATTTTCATTTTCTACTCATATATAAACAATTACTCTGTCAATTATAGGACTATTAGACATACCGTAACTCACTTTAAGGATATAGCCACATTGATCTATTTAAAGCGCAAATGTCTACGAAATAGTGATACCAATTCAGCATTAATTTGGATTTCGTTAAGCCTTGACACAGATAAACATGTTCAATATTGATGACAGACAATAACAGAGCCATAGGAACCAAAGGGGGTTAGGAGAAGGGCTTATAGCCCCCTCAAATGAGATCGGCTGTAAAAATACTATAACTGGTCCCCTCGTTTTCAAAACAAAATCTAAAACTAGCCCCTCCCCCCAAATTTAATTGCTTCCTACAGCATAGTCCAACTAATTAGACTGTTTGTGACGACGAGATGCTTTTTTCGACCCCGTCCCGCACAATGGCCCTTCCGAATTCGTTCACGAAAGTGGCCAACCGAAAAGCCGAATTAGTAGGGCTACCTACGGCCCTGAAGAATGTCTTATATTTTCGCTCGATCTCTTAATTCTGAAATCCCTGGACACTCTTTTTTAAGGGAATGCGTGAATTATAAAATAAAAAAACGAATGGTATTGCTACGTTTCAGTGTGATATTCTTCACTGAGATTGAAGAAGTCTGGCGTTTGTTGATAAATGGTACAGAAGAAAGACGTATCATTAAAAATGTGGTCTCCACAATAGTGTCATCATATGGTCCTTGTAAGTTTTAATGTAATACAAAATGTATCTGTTCTTCTTATTCCCCCGGCATCTAATGATGCGGGAGCATATAGTGATTGCCTTGTTCATTCGGCTGTCCGTTCGTACGAGGTTAAGTCAAGCTGTCATCGGAAGCATGTGCGTTTTTTTTAATCTTCTTGTGTGTGTTTTTCACTAAGTTTAACGTCGCAACAATTTTTACAGATGTTTGTATGAACACATGCAGCTATTCGTCTGAGGGGAAATGCATGATTACAATTCTAGAATAGATTTCAATTTCTGCAGTTATTGTTTGCTCAACTTATCAGATGTTATTGTGACATGTGATAGTAATTGTAATACATTTGTAGATAACTTGTTCTTCAGTTAATTACGGGAACAATTTGCGCATGTAAAGTTGAAATGATCCCCAGTCGATGGTATAATAAATATAATATGATATATTTTTATCATACAAATATAATATATATATACTGCAATCCTGACTGTCAAGTTCATTTTAGAAATACAAACCGATTTTAAAGTTATACTTGAAATCCCTCTAGGGGGTGGTAGACTACAAATATGGTACATGTAGTTTGATTTTAGTGTTCGAATGTTTGATACGGTCTTGAAATAAGATAATATCAACTGGACTTATTTGAACCATTGAAGATGATTTATGTTTGTCTTTCATGATAGATTTGTACTATACCAATGAGATTAACGACTTCAAAACGCAAATAATTCGGACAGACCATTTCGGGAAAAATGCTACGTTCATATGTCAACTTGAAGGTGGTCGAGTGGAGGACCTTAAAGTAGATGAGGACTATATATACTGGATCAATGGCTCAACAAGAGGGTTACAGAAGTAAGACACTAGCTTATACAGTTAACTCCCTAAAAACCAGACTCCCTCAAAACAATATTCTCTGAATCTTTTTCAGAATCTATCAATTTTTATCTGAAAACCGGAATACTCAGAAAACCTGACTTTTAGCTCAGTCCGGAAGGGGTCCGATTTTCAGGGTTTTTTCATGGTGCTTTATTAATGAAGAGCTTATTTTTAATGATAAAGATTTTTTCAGAGTTGCTCAAACAAATGTATATGCTTATTTGTAGTGTGAAGAAGTGCCCCGTATTAAAATGAATTGAAGATTGTAATGGCAATATTGTATGGGTGGCTGATGAGTAAAGTTTGTCTTTGAAATACGAGGTCTTCAATTTCGTATACTAGTATGCACATTTTGTAGTTACACGTTTGTTACTACGGTTTGTAAATGAGATGTAAATGGCATAATTTTACGACGACTATGTCATTTATAATATGTGTGTGCCAACGAATTATGGAATTTAACAAATCCAAAATTACATGTTATTATAAAAATAATTGTTTCTTTCTGTACTTAAAGGTACATTTATTTTTCTTATAGATTGAGACTTAGTCTTACTTCAGAAATAATTGACGTGGGACCACGTAAATTGTTGTTTCAGCCAACCAGCTTTTTTGTGATTCCATTCGACACTTATTATGGTACTTGTATACATTTTGACTTTATGTTATAAAATATTCAAGAATGAAACATTAAATTATTCTCAAGTATATATCTTTTTGAGAGAAAAAGCGAGTCATAACTCATCATAGGGTTGAAATTATCTTTTTTATTCGATTTAATTCGTACAAAAATCTTTGACTATAAAATGTCAATACTTTTATTAGGATACATTCGGTAACTTGTACATTGTACATAAATCCTTGGAGATGAAGTGTTTTCAATGCTCTGAAATATTAATTTAGTTCATATCTTGTAATAATGTCGAAGGATTTCTCACGAAGGGAACACTTTCGTAGTTTAAAAGCCATAAACAATACTACACCAATTTTTTTTTCTTCGAATTAAGTTCACTAAAAAATGAATAAAGATTAATTTAACAGTCAATGCGCAAAAACTGCCGATATCATCTTTATCTTGAAACATTCATATTTTACAGACTCTACTTGTTCGGAAATGGAATGTGACGGAGTTTGCATACCGACCCTTAATAAAGGAACGTGTCTGTCGGCTAACAATAGCTTTCAGAGTAAAGAATCAGACATTCCATGGTCAGGTAAAACTTTAAGTTCTATAATAATTAGACAAGTTGTAGCAGAACAGATCAAAACAGAATGTTTTTTGTGTTTTATCATTGAACAAATTGCCTCGGGGCTGCCTATGTCGAGTGGATACTACCTCTGACTAGTATACACTTGCCCCTCGTCACTTGAGTTCATATTCCACCAAGGGTCAGAATAAAATCACATGTGTCGAAGCTGTCCGACTAAGTTCAGTTCTATTCAGGTCTTCCTCTACCGAAGTATCTGGAGATGTCCGTGCTTGCATTTGTTGGTGTGGTGTTGAAGAAGCAGACACAAATCTTCTCATATTTAAAGCATAATCATTATCATGATACACATTCATTAAATCTAGAGTATAAATAAAACCAAAGGTTATATATGTTGTAGTTATTATGTCACGTGATAGCTTGGTCTACAACGGATTAATACTACATTTTGTAACATAAGCATTTATTATTTTGAATATTGATGATTTATTTCATAAACTAACACCGTAACAAACCATGCGATATAGAAAAACAGCGAAAATACATTATCATTAAACATTTCCAAAACCTCTGATACTATTTTAATAGAAAAACAATAGTACAGAACACATTTATTAATTATTAAGTTTTTTTTGCAACAAAAGCTTGTCGACATTTATAAACGTTTCTATACATTTTTCTGCTCTGTTCTGTTTGTTCCATCGAATTTATACGCCCCCTTTTCAACAGCCAGAGTCATATGCGGCCGACAGCTCACCTAACCATCGTTATATTCCTGGGAATAACCTGTACTAGACTCCCATCCTCCGTAAGTAACTGCCTATACTTTCTTACATAAAGAGACATGGTCGGTAGCTCGAACCCACGACCCTCTATGTGTTCTATAATAATAAAAAATGTAAATACGAGTGATATATTTTTAGGACATTGTCGTATTCCGATTATCCTGAATGGTGGTGTAGATATTAACAAGGATGGAAGGCTAGTTCCCAATGGATACCGAGCTGGTGTGACATGTTTTCCTGTTCATACAAAATCCAGCAGTAGTCCAATCATATGCAAGAACGGGCAATGGACTCATAAGCCAGTCTGCAAGTTGAGTAAGTTGAACATTTATCTATAAATTGAAGGGGGGCCTCCGTGGTCAAGTTTTAGTGATTAGTACTCATATCCAACTTTGGCGGACATACTGATTTGGAAATTCTATATGTTTACTTCACACGAAAACGGGGATTTTCATAAGAACCGTCACAGCTTTTATTTTACTGAAACTTTGTCAAATTTGTACTTACAAAGAAATTTTGATTAATATTTTATCTGTCTAATGATATATTTTTTATCATGAATTAATGATTTCTCTGACATTTGCATTTGAAAAAAAACCCTGTCGATTCATTCTATAGTTAGTGTAAAATGCACATTAAACTTTTTAATATCGATATCATTAAGTTTACGGAAAGTGACATCAACGACCTATGTATACACGTATAGTATAGGTCTTTACTGATTGCATTCGTTTTGAAGATCTATTTTCTTTAACCTTGTAAGATAATTTGAAAAACAATCAAAAATTTAATACTGTTTAAAGCTGCGTACCCTATTCAATTCAACGATCAGATATTTACGTCCGTTCGTGTGCGAAGTTAAAACGCCAGTGTCATGATAGCTTTAAGCCATCATGAATCGTATGGTAACCATTATACTAATAAAATAATTAAAAAATATAAATATTATCAATAGATCTAATCTATTATGAATTTCGAGAAAATTAAGCTTCTAAAATATTGATTTCATATTGAACAGAGAGACCAATTTTATTGTCTATGAATGAACCAAATGATAGATTTTAAAAAAGATATTTATCTTATAAATAAATATTATTTTTATATTTTAAAGTAAGTTTTATTTTGCAATTACAGCAAAATATTAATGAAATTTTTACTTAGTAAATAATAAAAAATAAAAAAATAATTGCCCAGCAGTGCCGAGACAGCGACGATCACAGCATGCCGTGACCAGGATTCGAACCTGGGTTGTCGCGGCCACAACGCGAAGTACTAACCACTATACGATCACGGCTAAGCGCGCTGAGCTGACATGATTGGAGTAAACATGGATTATATACAAAAACTATTTTTAGCACGCGTTCAGTTGTTCTATTTTTAGATTTTTTTTCTAATCATAACTATTTCATGCTACTTAATGTATTACATGTATAAACATTCAAATCGCTATTGCATTTAGCTTTGTTTTACGTCTTTTTGTCTGGGTGAAGTAAAATATCTGCGAAGATTATAAACTAAAACTGGTACCCCGTCTGTCAATGTGTAGACCGCCCCGTCTGTATAAAAGTAGAGATAACTGGTTCCCGTTCCAGGTTACATTCGCACCGAAGCGACCGAAAACGGGACCAGTTTACAAAGGCTGTTACATACACAGGTGGCTGTATCAGTGTTCGGGCCACACACAAAAAAAAATCCCGTCACTGAGCTTATTATACTATCAATGTAAAAAGCCTACTATATGTCTATACGCCAAACAATGTGGAACATTTCAGCATGAAATACGTGCGCTGAAGGAAAATAGCTACACATGTATCAAGCGATCTGATTGGTCGGATATGTGTGTACAATAGACTGTTCATTTCATGCCGACCAATCAGATCGCTTGATACATCACTCGCGCTTGACTCAAAATGGCTTGCAGCGAAGTTAAATAACGAAAGGAACACAATTTTACCGTTTCACAGTTATTAGATGTAATTGAATGAGATTTTCGATAGGAATGAATATCTTATAGTTTATTTGAATGACATGTGTAGCAATTTTCCTTCAGCGCACATCTTTTATGCTGAAACAACGAGATGCAATGTTCCACATTGTTTGGCGTATAGACATATAGTAGGCTTTTTACCTTGATAGTATAATAAGCTCAATGACGGGATTTTTTGTGTGTGTGGCCCGAACACTGATACAGCCACCTGTGGTTCCATAGTGCAGTGCAACCAATCCATGGTACGGATCAATCTTAAACTGGTTCCCGTTCCATGATGCAGTGCATCAAAGGCTTTGTACACACAAGTCAACGGGAACCAGTTTAGGATCAATCTCTACCCAGAGTTGTCGTTCCTTTCCAATCCACACATACTTTAGTGTGAGCGTAGCGGGAACGACAACTCTGGGTAGAGATTGTGTGAGCGTAGCGGGAACGACAACTCTGGGTAGAGATTGGGTACGGATCTCTTTAAGATATCTTGTATAGATCGATGAAATTTCTACCCAGACTTAATGTTACTGGCGGTCTCAATTAGATTTGTCCATCACTTACCATTGAATAGTTACATGCAAGTACCAACACAGGCATCCGAGCCTCGTTCATAGAGCGGTATGTATGCCTATTTATCTATATATAGCAGTCAATGGACTATGTTTTGGGGCCTATTGGTGTTATATGGATAAAATTTCAAGGTCCCATGATCTATATAAAGAGAAAGAGAGATATATATCACTCATGATTAAAAAAAATTAGGCTACCCGAAGATGATTATATCAACAATATATACGTACTTTTAACAGCGCTTTCAACTACTATATAGTACTTATATTATAGATTACACAATTTGTGGTACATCACGAAGAGGATATAAGATATACACAACTTCCGGTCCCTATTTCGCTCACCCTGATGCAACAAGGGTAGAAGTCATTTGTATTGGTGGTGGAGGAGGAGGGTATGACAGCATGAATGAAGTTATTAAGTCTGTAGGGAAGGCGGGAGACGGGGGAACCAGTCAGTTTGGGTCTTACTTAAAAGCAAACGGAGGTCAGGGCGGGTCAGGTAGAGAAGGTAAAATGAATTATAATCACATGTACTGTATAGCTAAATGGAAAATTTCACTCCGAAATATTGTCTATGAAACGTTGTTTTTTGTGTTTTTTTCTATAATTGTCTGCACCTAGGGTCGAAAAACCGGGAGCTTATTAAGGATGGGACAGAGGCTTTTATATGTTTAAGTTTATAAAAAGCGCGTTTTGTGTAGATTATATCGGTTTAAATCATAGAACATATTTGGTTGAAGACGTACTGAACCAATACAACAAGAACTTCTAAATATACTAATACCAAGAATGATCACAAATTGATAATTTGTCGCATTTCTTGACCTTCCCAGGTGGCAAGGGTGGATCTAGTTATATACATGGCGGAGACGGTTCGATTGGTTCAAGTTGCAAGAGAGGTGGGATCGCCGGTCAGTTCGGGAAAGGTTACCTGTTCTCCAAAGAGCCGTTCTGTGGAGCTGGTGGCTACTCCTTTGAATGCAAGGGTAATCTGTCAGCAACAGGCCAGAAACGAGCAGGCCCAGGAGGGTCAGAAGGAAATTGGTCGACAGGTTGGTTAACTAATACTCCGTTTTTAGATGTCCTTTTATTCAATTGATTTATAGAAGTCCGCTGCATACAGTATATATCATCGATATTCGACTACGGTCAACCTTAATTAAAGATATAAGTTGTCGTTGTGCATAAAATTTAATTAAGATATCAAGTTTTTCAATAGTGAATGGGAGGTAACCCTAATATACACTGGCGCAAATTGTTACTAGAGTTATCGAGGAATTGACCAGTCGCCCAATCAAATTTCTTCTTTTCACAGAACAGAAAAGATCGAAATTTTAGTGACGTATGGCCAATGTACGGTGTTAATTGTCTGGTGCAGCTTTTATTTTTTTTTTTTTTTTAATGTATCTTTACAGCCGGGTTCTTTGGTGGTGGAGCAGGTGCCCGTGAAGGAGGCACGGGTGGTGGGGGCAGTTTTGCCCGGATTACCGTCAAGCTGGAGGAGAAATCTGTCATAAATGTGACTGTCGGTCGGCCTGGTTTCCCGTCGTACGGACATGCTGGTCCCGGGCTTGTGGTCGTTATGTGGGGCGGATACAACATTGATGATTTTGTTGAGAATTATGACGTCATCAATGAATGTGTACTTGATTATAACTAGTGTCAAAGACCTATACTTAACATATAGTATAGGTCTTCGGTGTGCTAAAGTGACTTATTGAAGTCACTGAAACAATCAGTTAAGTCGATGTCGACCAAAATGAACACTGTATGCTAACCATTATTGTATTCTACTATCAAACTGTTGCATGAACTGCCTCGTTAACCGTTTGCACAAGGTTTGACTGTAGTCGTGTTAACGGTTATCCAACTGACCCTTTTTTGGCGCCAATCTTAAAATTTCTAAAAGCAAACTATACGAACAGTGCTTGGAGCGAATCGTGCCTCCATCATACAAAAGGTGTGTTTATACACATGCATACAATAAAATTAGAAAAGAAAAAAAATAGTGATCTTCTTGGTCAAATGACCTGGAGAAAACATTTCGTATACAGGCTTCTTTTTGATCCACTTGTATATATGTATATCGCTTATCATTTTCATTGTATAACCACCATGTGTATGCTGCATGATATCAGATAAAATAAAGCTTATGTATATGATATCAGATTTCTATTCATTTTTACTAATTTATATTTATTAGGCTTAATGGAAACTGCTTTCAAAACGATTCAATGAGGTTTTTTTTAAAATGCTGTATATCAGACAATTATTTCTATGTACTGGAATCAGGTAAAAAATGATTCTTTGTGAAATGAGTTCTTCATTACAAAACTATGTATCATTGTATATAAGACTGTAATACCTTGAATTATACTTATCACTGGATGATTTTATGATGATTTGAAGAGCCATACGCATGGCTCTGGAGCAGAAATTATGATGTTTCTATTTCACATTCACATTGGTACGATGAACTGTATAGAAGCATCTTATTCATGCTTCATAATACATGTACTAATTCATATTGTAATTTCTAATTAGTTCTTGTGTCGTTTGTTGAAATATTCCTTAGCACGGGGATTTTATAAACAACATTACATGTAGAAGCAATATTGGTTTTCACATGTATACACAACGCTTTTTTCTCAAAAACTCTGGTGTTTCGATTACGACCAGAAAGGTATAGCTAGCACGCACGGGTTCATTGATTGAAGATGGGGACACGTGACGGACGAGGATCTAAATCATTTCTCCACATTATGAACGATTAGAGAAATCCGCTTATCACATTGTCAACTTTAGAGTTTTTTGTTCAACTTCTCATAATACCGGCGTTATTATGAATATACAGAGAAAATAAAATAGAAAATGTAACTTGAGATTAAACTGCCATCCCCAAGGCATTAGATTATAATGCTGCTAATTTATTCCTTTGCAGATAAAATGGCACATTCACTACAAAATACTAACCATTAATTATGTATAAATATATTCAAAAAAACATTATACATAATTAATAATTAGTATCTTTAGGTCCAATTATCACGTGACAGAAATTTATGTCACGTGGTAAATGACTATTATTTGCTGTCTAATTAGTTTACTAGTTTTGTGTTAAACGTTTATTTGCTTGGACATGTACATTTTCACACATGTATATCAAATTACGACTCTTTATACGCTTATGAATTTTGTTAAAACAATTATATTTGAAATATTTAAAAACTACACCAACCGTAGAAAACCAATCCCTCAATTGACTTGACAACAATCGGCCGTTTAATGAAGCTAAAAGTGGATCCGTATCATATTTCACTATGTGACAATAGTTTTATCAGACCAGGACAATGTTGTGGTATGGAACAATGCATATAATGAGAAATCATTTTGAGTATTTCTCGCTTTCTATCATTGTCTCTATGTTAATTTCAAACACCACCCAGATGATCATAAATGGAAGGATAACAAATTCCAAGTAAGTTTTTTTTCACGATATAAAAGATTAATAGTGAAAACTTAAATACTTTTTCTTTTCTTTATTTCTTGGGTTTAACTTCGCACTAAAATCCGGGAATAGTTCGCAACTTTTCCCCCTTTACCGATGGAGGTAGCTCACAGGCGAGCACGTTGGGAATAAACATACGGGCGACCTTCGAATCCGTAAGTTAGCTGGACAGCTTCCTCGTGTATGAACTTTGGTAACATGTTAGATTCGAACTCCCTGCGTAGGGACGCTAGTTTTAAATACACGTAGTTCATCAGAGCTGTGGTCTGCACTGTCCTTATAGATTTAATCTGTGTTTTTATTGTTACTGTGTTAAGCTTATGATGAAAACAGATACTCTCCGTAATAATCATTATGACATGTATACAATGTACTTTTAATGATCAAGATTATTTCAATAATCTTTACATACGCGTTCGTACATGCATACACTAAGCAAAATTAAGTCTTAGAAATTTAAACAAAGTTTTGAATTATGTAAATTCTGTATACAACAGAATTAAAGTAAAAATCGAATGTTATTCGATTCGAACAATTGTGAAATTATCAATATGTCAATTATATAGGAAATAATGGTCGAAATTAACATCTAGAATTCAAGAATAGTGTCAGTACGTTCCTGTGCTTAGTATCGATATCTGTTTGATATCGGATTATGACTCTGTGGGTGTTTGTTGTTGATTTCAGGCACTTTGACTTCGTACGTTTGTTCAAGCATTTTCAGCTTAAGACCGTATGATAGCCGTACTTTACACATGACCATATTGTTAATACATGTAAACAGTCTTTGTATGTATGACATATAAATGATTTATTCTTGACCTTTGATAAATTGTTGAAAATCTCACGATGAATGAAATTTTAAATTATTTGAAATTCATCAGCTGATTACACAACTGAAATTAGTCTAAAGAGGTCAATAATTTGTTTAACTTGAAATTTCACGAATTAGTAAATGTTATAATTATTGATTTTTACCATTGAACTGCCGCCAATTTGTGCATTGATTGATTTGAACAAAATACTGATATATAGTCATTGTGAATCTTGTCAATGAAAAGTGATCAAGAGATTGTTTAAAAACTTTGCATGATCGTAGGATATGATAACAGAAACATTTTAAGCGAAAAAACTGGGGGTCATTGATCTCGTTTTTGAGTTATCTGCCCTTGAATTAGAATGTTTTGCTTATTTTGCCTGCAACAACTGAAATACAAATAGAGACGTATAATATAATCATATTATATAAACGTCTATGATGCAAATAATCTCTGATCCGGTACGTTTTGTTAAAATAAGAATGTTTTTTTTTATTTAGCACGAGGCAATGCGTATTATATATAATTGATGAATTCGTTTAATTGTTTATTAATTAAACAAATACCTTAATTTGTTGTTAGGTTTCTTAATCGAGAATTTGAAATACACGCTGCTTGTTTTCGTCGTTACGTAATATGTCAATATATAATCCTTCGCTAGTAAGTTAAATCATGTTACTATTTCTTACTTTAATTAAATTTTTCATAACCAAAGAAAAGTTAAATTAAGATGTTTGACGCAACTAGATGTGTTATTACATATTTTATTCATGATTGGAATTATTTTACAACTTTATAGAGGATCAATTGACTTTTGTCAACGTAAAGATTTTTTGTACTAAAACGTTTGAATTCATTGTTATTTTATGACCTTTGACCCCGCGGGGGTAAACCTCTGAAGGTGATGACACATTAAAACTGTCCGTACTAATTTTCTCCTTTGTTAGAACATTTAAATACCGCAAATAATTGAGATAGTTTGTTTTATTACACCGACACAATCACAGGTATTTACAATGGCAACCTGTTACCATAGAGATAAACATCTATATTTTGATAAAAGATCAGTTTAAGATAATGTAAGTGATAAATTAAATGACCAGAATCTGTTACGGTCAACATTGTTGTTGATTTGTTATATAATTATCTTATCTTTCATCAGTTTTGTAGGCGTCTGTAACATCGCAGAACAAGGACGGGCTAAATTACAAAATAATGTACATGCAAATCTACTAATCAAGGAACATTATCTAAAACAAGAGTTTTACGTTCATAATACTTTCAAGACACTATACTATTGAACTACGATTAATATTCATCAAAGCCGATCGATACAGTAACAAATGGGTATAATCTTGTAAGATAGATTTGTATTATTAATACACTGCGAGTAGATTTGGAATTGCATGATTTTATGAAAATTTTATTTGACTAGGATTCCATTCGAAGATGTGATGAAGATAACTCCAGAGTTAAAAGAATCGTTTAAAATCTTTAATCATTGCAGATCCGTGATGTGATCATTAGCAGAGTAGTTTGTGGACATATTGTGGAAATTACAACCAGTGACATTACCCGGTAGTACTCAGCGAAGTATATTTTGTGAAGTAACCGGTAAACGTGTGGCGGCTTCCGGTTCATTTAGTGAAGTGCCCAGTGTCATAATGAACTTATCGGTGGACAGAATGTAGAATCGCACTAAGGTTCAATGTGCCAGAAGTGAAACAATTGGTATGTTTGTGAAGTTGGAGTATAACTTTAGGAGCGGTGTACAAATTGAAATAATCGATGTTTTTTGTGAAATCGGTATAGGAATTGAAATAACCGGTGTTTTTGTGAAACTGATGTAGGCCTACATATTGAAATAGCCGGTGTTTTTGTGAATCAGGTCCTCGAATTGAAATATCTAGTGTTTTTGTGAAACAGACGTAGGAATTGAAAATAGGTGTGTTTTTGTGAAGCCGGTGTATTGAAGATCCAATGTACTAATTAAAAAAAAAAAACTAAATTCTAGACAAGCTCGGAATCTGTCGAAATGGATGGCACGGAACTTGGTATGTTTGTTGTGGCGTGTGCATGTGCTACCTTGGGATTGATGGTGTCGCTAAGTTTCCTCGTGTTTCATGTTTATCACAGACGTAACAAGTGAGTATTTTGTTGTATGTTCATATGCTTATATCTTGAATTGATGGATGTACATAACATTCACTTATACCTTAAATTGATTTATGATTCTATATAATCAAATAGTTAAATACAGTTTAATATATGATCAGAATTTAACATTGACACATACGTAGTACAATGCCGCGAGAAGTTCATGTATAACAGAATGAAATGGAACATATTTCGTAAAATATAAAACAAATAGCTTCATTGCTATGGTAATTATATATTTTGCAATCATATGAATTGAGTAGAATTGTGTCAACTTAACACCAGTGACAGAAACATGATGAATTACATGTATACATAGTTTAATAGTCAGTGAAAGCAATCTGCATGAAAACATATTACTTAAGAAAAAAATATTTATTGTGATGGTTTTAGTGTTGCTGTCTCAGTTCCTATAAAGTGAACCTATACTATGATAGTTTAATACATAACAAAGACCCAGTACATGTATATGTAAAATTATTTTTAAAAAGGTCTTTATTATGCTTATTATTATTGTTATTATGTTTAAACAGTGCTGTAAGTATACTCATTTATGTCCAAACTGTATTTTTGGCTTTTTCGCCTTCACATCATTTAAGATTTTGTGATTTTTTTTCAGGATAGTAAAGATGACCAGTCCGTATTTGAATATTATAACCAGTCTAGGCGCCATTTTATTAAATGTCGTCTGCTTTTTGTATGGTTTAGATGTGATATTCCGAGAAAACGAGAAGACGCTAACTGCACTATGCCAGGTAAATAATTATAACACTAGTGTTCAAATCTTTTTTTTTTCAAAGGTTTTTTTGAAATTCTAAATTTCACGTGCAACCAGTCGACAGGTCAAAACCAGGGAAAAACCCAGATTAGTCCAGAATTAGATTTGCCGAAACGGCCGGGTTATTTTCGATTTCACCTTGCGCAAAAAGGGAACTTTAGATGTCAATACATGCCCATGTACAAAATATACGTCTGAATAAACCATTCAATGTTCCTAAATAACATAAACGATGTTCGCCGATCACATGGTGAATAACGACATGTAGGCTATTCAGGTTGCACATATACATGCATATATGATAAGTTGTCTTCACTTTTTACTCGTAACTGAAAATTGAAATGGCACCCGCGAACACAAAAGTCGTGTTTCAAGTTTGGATGAAGGCTTGAAAGTTGCGTTTAATGTCTTACATATGGATGGAAAGCTCAAAATTCGTCGGAGAACTTTGTAAATATTCCTGTGGTTTAAAAGATTCAATTACACGAAAGTTTATAACAATGTAGGTGAATACCAGTATTTGGCAGTTTTTGAGTTATGAACGTCCAGTTGAAGCAATCAATGCTGACTAGGAATCATATCAGACGACATTTTCTTCAGAAGAAATGATTACGTGTGAAAGATTTGATAATAATGGAAACTACAGTGCAGCCTCTCTAAAGCAACACCCGTCGGGAGTAGCAAAATCATGTCGTTATTGAAAAGCTGTTGCTCAAGAGAGGTAATAGTAAATACTCTATAGTAAAATCGTGCAGTGGGAAAAATCATGCTGTTGATGAAAGGAGGTTGTTGCTTAAGAGAGGGTCGCTTTGGAGAGGTTGTACTTTATTCATGTAAGGTTTTTGTGGACTCCACTTGAAACTTGTATTATCTTAGACACTCCCTCTTTTTGAAAGACACACCCTTTTCTCGTTTCAGGTCAGGACGTGGAGTATTGTCTGCTCATGTACTTTTCTACTTGGACCAATTTGTACCAAATCATGGCGTGTTCATAATATATTTAAATATGGATTTGCCAGAAAAGTGGTAAGTGACACGAGCGCGTATTGCCAGCCTCAGTTAATTGTTGATTTGCAAACCCAATCATCACTACAACACAAATATCTTTTGGCAAGAAATGTTTCCTTCTTTATTCCAGCATTTCGTCCCAGCATAAGCGTGTTTTGTTAAAAAATTATAAAAACTAAGCACCCATCAACCAACTAAAGGTTCATATTTGGATCCTGCAAACAATTTAACATTTTATATAAGGATGGCCAGAGATAAGAATTTTATTCACATAATGCAGCGTTTCCAATTAGTTATCTTGCAAATATACAATTAATCTTATATACATACTTCATGCGAAAAATTACTGTCTGAATGAACTTCTTGTTGATTATAGAAAATAAGCGGACACTCAGAAATAAACGGTATGTGAGTGGGTCTGTGTTTTTCGAACAAATACGAAAATATATAACGATTATCGATAGGAATTATTGTTCAATTTAAGGCACTATATATGAATGGTTTGATGATCTTTTTCAGGTTATCAAAGACACCAAACTTATCTCGATGATTCTATGCCTCCTGGTAGTAGATATGACATTGATGACCTTGTGGCAGACAATTGATCCCGTGACCTCCACCACAAAACTATATACCGAAATGGTAAAAGTATATATAACGTTAATCTGGTATTAAAAGAATGGCGCTCACTAACAGTAGACATAATCGCACCAAAAAAAAACAAGCACCTGTGAAGATTTAATTACTTCGATCCTTAGACGTGACGATTTGTCTCATTCATAATATTTGATCAGTTTCATGATTATATTCATATACAGTCACACCTGTGTGTGTGACCATCACAAAGTCCACCCTGTGAAAAAGGCCGTACTTAAAAGCATCCTTGATTATGTAGAACACAATGATATCCGAATAAAGGTCACCTGTCCATAAGGGCAACTTTATGTCTTTCTCAAGGTTAGCCTTTTTTCGCAGGGTTGACTGTTGTTAAATTATGTTACAAAATATACAAAGACTTTATCGTCATAATTATGATGTATAAATCTGTCATATTGTTTCAGGAATTTGAGCCACAATCTGTTAACATGACACTGAATATTGACACGCATACCATCACCGAATGTTTGTGTAAAAAGATGCCTATTTGGATGGCTGTATTGACACTATGGAAGATAACAGAGATCGTTACGTGTTTATTGTTTGCCTGGAGAACCAGGCTGGTGTCTGTACCTTGCCTAAATGATAGTTCTAGTATATTATCCGCCATATTTGTTGCTATGGTGATAGTTATATGCGCTTCCATGGCAACGCTGTCATTGAAAAATAGCCAGACAGCAAGCTTCATCATACTGAACATTGCAATAGCAATATGTGCCATTCTCTTCCAGATTCTATTATTCCTACCAAAGGTACGTCATCGTAAATAATATTTTATTCAGACTTTGTACAGAGCATGTTTATTTATACCCTCCATAAAACGATGTATCATTTTCATTTTATACATACAATATTACATCGTTTAGTTTCTTTAGACACTACAACCATCTTAAATGTATTGTGCTCTAGCTACAACAATTGGTCCGCTGAGCACCAACATGGATCATCGTCTACAATCGTTGCCGATTGTAAAAGTATTTTTTCGAGTCATTTCCTTTGAATATTAAAAGAAAGTTTCAAAGTACTGAGAGTACACATGTTTACTGAACTTAACAGAGACCTACACTACAACTGTAGTTTAACAATTACTTAGTAAATGGCGGATGTAGAAAACGTAATGATTTATTTATGCGCACCAAGCGAGTGACGGCTATTGAAAGCTGAACTATATATATTTTTCAGTTTCCAAAAATGTAAAATTTAGTATTATTCAATTAATATGTGTGTATGTAGTTTTATATCAACTAATGGGTTCAAAATATTACGCATATTGACTTCATGAGCATTTATATATATATACCTACTTTACTGATAATATGCACAACACGTTAGCTACTGTTTCCAAAATGTGTTTATAATACAACGGTCGTACCACAGACGCTTGTTTAGAAAAAATTACCCCACCCACCACGTTCGCTCTTATGACTACCAATACATACAACTACCAATACATACAACTAATAGTTGTAATAATTTTTTTCTAAACAAGCGTCTGTGGGTCGTACGTGCGGCAGTAAATAACCTGAATTATTATATTTTACAAAGACGGTTCAATCGGTAAATATTGAATAAGTTACAGACAAAAATACAAAATTTAACGTGCACGATTGCGAACAACTCTTGCTTAAATTATCAAGCTAGGAAATTATTTCTTAATGAGACAAAAATGTATATGTATTACTATGAGAATCTTTGTTTTTATATCATATGTACATGTATGTATTAATATGTTGTTGTTTCCGCGTCCAATGAATGTTAACGTTGACTGTTTGGTTGATTAATAATTGTTGATCATTTGATCGATCGGACGCATTAATTTTGTCAAGCATCATTGTGAAAAAAATACATAGTCTGATTCAAAGTTTGGTAGGATTTACAATGTAAGTAAATGTATATGTACAGTAATACTGCATGACACCATATTACATGTATGTGGTTTCAGGTACGATATTGGTGGAAGACACCAGATGATGTTTCACCACGTATCTCAACAACATCATTTAAAGAGTTAGCTAGTGCTGAACTTCCATCATTTCCCGCCGGTGAAAGGCTGGATAAGCCTACACCTCCCGACGGCGACAGTCCGGATTTCCCGACATATCCCGACGGTGATATGAACGGTAATATATTTACCGACGATGGACTTCTTGAAATCGTCGAAGAAAACAAAACATTAAAAGAGTCATTGCGCGAGGTAAGTACTGGTTTAGTCATGAATGTATACAAATAATATCTAAACGACAACAAAATGGCAACAGTTACTGTTTTGAGGTTATTTCGTGTTGGGTTGTCTTGACGAAATTACATTTATATATTCCAAAACTGTTGACCAATTTTCACCATACAACGAATTAATGATGTTAGATAAAAACTAACAAATTACGGTCTTGTGTATGAGTAAGTTTTATCAATTCTCCAATGATTCTAATTAAATGTGTTTCAGTGAGCCAATAGTTAACGTTGACTAGCGTGTGTCTTTCCCAAAATGTGTAAACCCCAATTTTATAGACATTAATTGTTATTTTTCGAAGTTATTAATTAAATAGTGATTATATATAGTCAGCATAATATAAAAAATAATTTGATTGTGTTTACATACTAGATAGGTCTATTTACATTTAGATACGTATTTTTTCTTCAGAAGGAAAATCTGATAACTGGACTTCAAGGACACCTTGATCGTGCAAAGGACAATTTATCCAAATTTCCAGCTCACTTTGACATTCCGTTAAAACTTGACAGTGGACTTGAAGCTGATGCATCAGCAGACACACAGGAAGACTTGTACGATATATTACGATCACCAGACAACAATCATGATAGAAGTGAACTTTATCGCGTGGACTGCACGCCGAGAAGTGACGGTACAAATGATTTAAATGATCAAACACGATCAAAACAGACGTACACCGAATCCCGCAGTTATCCTGCAAGCAATGACAGCATAGCTAGTTTTGTAGCTGAATTTTCTGATATAAGAAACTCTATAGCTGCTGAACTTGAAGGAGCAACATTTGTTAACACTGACTTACGAAATTCGCTGTCGGTCGATATGGAAAGGCCTTATAGCGAAACAGAATGGTTGTATGAATCGAACGCAGCACCGGAACTTGCCGGTTCTATAGCTCAATCGTATAATCTTGGTGATAACCGTGAAATGTTCACTTACATACAAGCCCATTTACCACGTGATAACAGCGTGATTCAAGTCAGACGATCACGTAGGCTAAGTAGTTCCTCCATACGATCCATGCCATCATCAGACAACGTATCAGGTAGAAGTGGGGAAGTAGAGTCACGTGACAATATCTCATTTGACGTTCCAAGTTTGTCACGTGACTCAGCTACACCAAACTCTCAGCAACATGCTGCCATTTTGCGTTATTATTCGTACAGACACATGAACGACGGGTTAAAAAGGTTTAACACCTACCGTATAAACAGAGATTACAGATTTAGACGTAACGTGTCAAATAATTCGTCGCAAAAATCCACCACAAACAAATTCCCTCCACCAGAGCGCGCTAGAACTGTTTACAATGTGCCAAATGTTCCCCCGAGACCTCCAAAGTTGTTTAAAGATCCTCATTTAGCCAAAGATTCTTTTGTTTAAATATAATATTGTTTTTATCACATTTTCTGTTTTGAATTAATAAACTAAGAAACTGTACAATTGCATTTGTCCTGAAAAATAGCTAGAAAACGACCATATTTCTTTCAGGTAAATTTATTTGGCTCGTCATAGAAGTGGCATGGGGCCGAGGTCATCCCCAGAACTCCTTATAGTGTAACAAAAACGACCATCTTCATTAATGGAATAAGTATGTACCTTAACCAATCACGGCAAAACATTTCGAAAATGTATTTCTATTACATGTTTACCTTCACAGGATTGAATAATTGTTATAACTCAACCCTTAAGTCTTTTCACGTTTGTTTCCCTTTAACCGGACGCAAATAATGAATACGTCTTCATGAGCTCCGTCAATTTAATTTAATAAATGCAGTTTTATACAGCGTAACGACAACTAATGGTCACGAGGCGCGCATCTGCAATTACAAAAAATTCGAAATATTGATTGAGTCTAAACTTACAAGACTGAAGGGTAATTGGTATAAATTGGTTATAAACTAATGAGCGTTAAAACCTGAGTTTGTATCCATCTCCGAATAAATGCCACCCTGTGAATAAAGGCCATTCTTTGTAAAACCGTAAAATGATTATTAAGAACAAAATGACCTCGGAATTAAAGTAATCCGTCAATGGAGGCCACATTTTGCCTTCCCATTAAAGGGGGGCCTTTGTTCACAAGTTTGGCTGTATATACGTTCTTATCTATCATTGGAGTTAATAGTATATAGCAGGCAGGTACAATAGATACATAAAAACACAAGTTTAACTTCCAAACATAATTTTATTCAGTAAAGACGACACTATAAAAGATATATGTATATATGTATGTCAGAGGGCGATGGGAATATATCGGAATGAACTGCGTTGCATTTATACATGAAAAATAAATCAGAACTAAAATAGAAAATATAAACAGCAAAAAAATCCTGACAATTGAATTAATAGGAATGTACACAATATTTAAAACTATTTAACTTAACCATCAAAGAATGCAAAGTGATGAATCTTAATGATATGATTAAAACGAGAAACAATTGTTGATAATAAATGAATTAAATGTAAAATGTTTTTTTTATATTTTTAAGGAAACGTGTTTTAAACATATTTTATTTATCCTTGACTTTTTATTCCCGCTGTTTTGGAAATTTCAAAGTAAGTATACAGAAAAACACGATTGTATGATATTCAAAATAATGAATGAAAAAAATCACATTCATGTATACACCAATGAAACATAGAATGGAAGATTGTAAGCAAAATAACAGCTACACCGTATTTCTTATTGGAAGAAACATACCAAATTAGATATGTACGTAATATACATATTTCACGAAAGTGGACATTCATAGAATATTCAGGAACTCAAGAACATATTATTCGGGGGGCAACGGGGGAAAGGGTTTTCAAGCTGTACTTGTTACATTGCAATATATGGCGTTTAATCATATCAAAAACAAATTTAATAAATGAATGAAAGTTTATCATTAATGGCTTACAATTTTTCTTAATCAGATATTGTCTTGACTCGTTGTGAAAATATCAGTTGCTAGGAAACAATTGTTGTATATCACAGCTGTAAGATTATATTTGTAGTGCTTTATACTCGTATAATGTGATAGTAACTACATTTATATAATAAAATAGATTGACTCAGATAATCGGCCACTTTATTTAATGTGATAGTACATTGGTAATTATATATTTTTAATAAAATAGATTGACTCAGATAATCGGCCACTGTATTTAATGTGATAGTACATTGGTAATTATATATTTTTAATAAAATAGATTGACTCAGATAATCGGCCACTTTATTTAATGTGATAGTACATTGGTAATTATATATTTTTAATAAAATAGATTGACTCAGATAAGTGACCTCTGAGCCTATTGTACCATTATATTAACACAGTATATATATATATATATATATCCTCATTTCAAAAACGCAAAAATAGCACAATACAAAATATCATCATTAATATAGTTTACATTAGATCTTATATTAGATATAACAAAACAGCATTAAAATATAACATATACATGTATCTATGTTTAACATTCTGACAGACAGAATAATAATATAAAAAAAACATACAATTACATACATCTGTAAAATACGACTATACATATATTATAGAGGGTTCCATATCATATACATGTAAAATATACAACTACATGTATATTATCAGACTTAATGAATGCATGTACAATTCATTATAAAATGAAGCAACTATGAATATGACAGAAAAAAATATGTATACAGTAAAAGAAAAAATAGGCTGAAAAGGAATCATTTTATAAAAAAATGTTGACTGATTAATTATGAACACATGATTTAACTAATTATAAAATAATTATATTAATCTAATTAAATGTCAATTCTGATAAAAAAAACTACATGTATTTACAAGACAAAATAAAACTTATGGAACATTTATGAGACATAAAAGCAACATATTTTGATAACGATGCTGAGACCATTGGAAATAAAAACAACAAATATTGTAATATTTAATCACATGATACGAATGTGATTCAGAACATATCTGAATTGATTATAAATCTATGCAACATGGTACTGATCCAGTTGAACTGTGGCAAGTATACAAAGTTATAACCACAACGAATGCGTTTTTCCACACAGGAGTGAAGACTGCACGTGACTAAGTACACACAGTTGTTGTTTAGTGCGTTTCTGTAATATTAAACACCCACACTTGAAAACGACTCCATTGAGCGACTATCAGCTTGTTTCTGACTAACAGCCACATGACTCGAAAGCCTGCATTTGTAGCAAACGCATTTTGACATATATATTATATATATATTATATATATGAAGTACGCATCATCCATTTATCGTTTATCACAGATTAAAACCCCATGATTATAATTCAGGGGTCACACTATACACGTAATTAATCTTTAACCATATTAGTAACATCACGTGGATCGTATCAAACAAGAACGTACTTATAGAACAATCATAAATGACACAGCTGGGTGAATTTGTAACAAAGCCACTTCACCATCGTTTTGACAATTTACCAAATTATTTTGCGTTCAAGTTGTAATTAAAACCCGACGCCTCATTCGGGATACCGGTCCTTTGTGTAGAAAATAACAAATCCGGTTTTAAACTTGAACCCGTTCCGGCCTTTCTGGCTCTTGTTTGGGGGTCATGGCTTCCAATTCATGCTCGTCAGGTAAGGAAATGATGATCTCTTCCTCCTTTTGTTTCATACACGGAAGAAACAGAGCGAAATGCAACAAGGTTCCCAGCAGAAATAATCCCCCGCCCAGGAAAAACGAGGCGTCATAGTTTCCGGTACTCTGGAACACGGCACCTTAAAAACAACATTCAGAAAGTGCCATCATTTCGTAAATATGGGTACCGGTGTACTACTAGTATATCGTTTAGAATGTTTGAATTTGTCATTTAAGTTATGAGAATTTTGAGAAGTATGTACATCAAAACTGTACACGTATTATGCACGTTAAAATAATCTATACTATATTCACGTGGCACTAAACACGTGTTCCATATTTAAAATTTGTTGCAATACACCAACATTTAGAATACTGTACATAGTTTTATACTATCTTAATATTTTTTAACATAATTACTCATATTCACTGAATACAGACGTTGCCAGTATGTGTTAAGTGTTTATAAACATATCATTGTAGGTTGTAAGAAGTGAAGAGGACAACTTAATCACTTAAGATGCATTTCAAAGAAATACTTGAAACATATACTACATTAACAAAGGACAATATGAAGTACTAACACAGTTTATGTTTAAATAAATAAAGTATGAGTGCAATTAATACCAATCAAGTAACATCATAAAAGTTGTATGCATTTTACCGGCGTCATTTTTTTGTACCAAATTGAAAGATTTTAACAAACTGATTTGCCACTAGCGAATTCAAGAGGGGCGGGGCGCCCCCGGCGCGTCCCCTCTTATAATACGCACCAGCATGGAATCCTGGAACATACTATCTAAATGTACGTATCGAGACACTTAGACAACAGTCGTGAACAATTTAGCTCTACTCTATCTAGTAAAACAAGGCGAATATACACATTTAAAAATACTATTTGTCTATCAGTAAACAGGAATGATTCATAACGTACTTATAGCAATGTAAGAAAACAATTAAACTATCAAGATGTAACACTTGAACCTCTGATTACAGTCTAAGTACAAATGGTTCAATGTACTAACACAATACATCAACAATGTGGAATAAAGTGTTAAACTTTTACACCAGTTAAGTGCATGCTGTGAACTGTCAATTGCTGGCTAAATCTCAAAGTTCGGTAGTTCAGATCATGTTAGTGAAATTGCCAGACCATATTCTCACCTTCCATTGACATTACTCATCGATAATTCTATGAGAACATGATGTTGACGCGAGGGGCTAATATTTGGAGGTTTTCGTGTGACATTATAATACAAAAGTACTAAAACATTTACACTAGTATATTTGTACGGACCAAGATATACACCTAACCTGTTGGCAAGCTTCTTCTATATGTTTCGTATTCGCATGTTACTAAGTACTAATTAAAAGTTCAACGGGAAAGATATACTAAAGATTTTCCTTTTGCATGCAATAGCAATGTTGTGTTCTAGATATAAAGTCAAGCATGTGAACAAAAGCCATTTATGACAGGTGGCCCTTATTCTGATGTAATTTTGTTCTAATTAATCAATGACATTTTTTTTTTAAATTTGGCCTTTATTCACAGGGTGGCCGCTATCACAGGGTTGATTGTACGGCTTTCTATACAACGTAAGGTCAAACAAAGAACGAAAAAGAAAAAAATGTACGCGGGCTTAATTTAACTGCGCGAGAAATACAATACAAACAGAAGAAATTCAAACAATTATTTACGTTACCATTTAACTTTCGTGCAAGTATAGACGACATATCACTACATCAAACAAATTCTAGCCTACACTAACTTTACATGCACCGGTTATATGAAGTATATTGCATCTAATATGGATATTTGAAAGGCCAAAAAATCAAACCTTTCGACCACGCGCAAATTTCAACTTTTTACTAAATAAAACCGTCCTTAACAATATTAGATTACTATAGTGACACAGATGATCCAATTCAAAAGTACGTGATTTTTGTCTCTATCATAGAATTATAAAGAGACAAAAAATGTTCACGCACCTGTCATTCAATAATCAGTTACCTTGTCACGTCCGTTCTAATTTACAGACAAAAAATTACATTTACATACAAAGCTATTTCTGCATAATTTAAGCGCCAGGTTACATTATATAATACTTATATTAACACACTAGGCATTCGAATATCTTGTACACTAAATGCATTGGTGTACATGTATATTGCAGCAAAGTTAATATCTTCATGTCCATACATTCATGGAATGTAAAGGTTAACGATTTTGACCCGGCTACCTGTATGCCTGTAACATCTGAAGATAAACCTACCACCTACATTTGACAGTTATGACTTGAAATACCGATTCAGCATGAATCAGATAATTCGGTCAAATTGCATGTAGTAACGCCACAGATGTAACTTAATATAATAGCTTTGTAACTGAATACCACTGAGTCTACAAAAACCTGTCACAACGTTGACTTGTCAGTAAATGAAATCTTCACGGACTTTATCGGTTCTTATGAATGCAGGGAAGTCTCATTTCGCACATGACACAAAGCTAGTTCACGGTTTAAATGCCAGGCGTATTTATATAAGATAACTTTCATAACGCATCAACAGCAATCTATAGTACTATTATACAACGCGCTTTCGTATCATTCAATGTGATAAAAATGTTCGAAAAAGAACTTTCAGCACCCAAGTGTACTTTACCGAGAGAAATACACGATAATTGTTTTTAGCACATATATAGGCTAAACTAGATGACATTGCAAGAGAGCATGCGCCAACGATCTACTTCAGGGATTCTATACGCCAACATGCAGATGAAAGCCGTGGAAAATGAATTGTGATGTCACAACTCGGGGGAATGAAAGATTATTCAGAATGAAGGATTCAAGTAAAAAGAACAAGTATCAGTATGTATTAGAGAGAATTTTACATGGAAAAGAAAATGGCATGAACATGCAGACAAAACAAAAGGAACACACAACAGCACATTGACAGATGCAGTGAAAGACAGGTGGAAAAGAAAGTAATAGAACAATGTCATTTGAAATCATGGACTAGGAAATTTGGAGAATCATTTAGAAAACACTCCGCTAATGAGCACAAAAAAAGAACATACATATATAAGAGACACAGAAGAAGTAATTAGATACACTTGTTGCCAATACCATACGAGAACTTTAAAAGCTGAAGTTATAGTCAATAAACTAACAGCCTAAAACATTAAGTTGATCATATCTATTGTATTTTGAACCGGTGATTATTTCTTATTTAAACGACATTGTGACATGATAGGAATTGCATGATCAAAACAGTGAGTCACACACAAGCACATTTATTGAAAGCAGTTAATGAACGACAATGAAAGCCCAGGTTTTTCTTTACCTGCCATAGGTGGGCCAATGATCCCAGCTATACCACGGCCCATGGACAAGAGACCAAAAGCATTTGTCAATTTACCAAGGCCGAGTAACTCACACAGTATGACTGATGTTAGAGAAATGAACGCCGCTGAAACAGATACAATTATTAAAATGGATAATAGAAATGATGAATGAAACAGATTCATATTTGACTATACCAGATAGCCCCACTGTCACCATATGTATGTCTCCAATGCCTTCCACCTTCAGCTGTGAAGCAACAAACGTTGGTTAGAGGATACACCAATACTTCTTTCAGCAATAGCAGTTTGTCACGTTAACATTTCGAGGCTAGCACCCTTTTAAGTTTAACAAAAACACCCACACATTTGTAACTTTTCTGAAGCTTTTTCTGAATATAAAATGTAGCTCTCGCCGTCCACTTCGCGTAGCGTGACAACCTGCTAAGAGCTGACAGCGAAGCGGTTATATAAAATTGCCACATGAAGTACTATTGTCTAGCAGGTCATAGCAAACACATGTAGCACTATTGTCTAGCTGGTCATAGCAAACACGTTCTTCAAACAGGGTTTCATTGTACCGCTCCAACTTCATTATAAAATTCACATGACTTTATAAATCTGACCCGTTCCAATGCAGTGTAGTTATAATAAGAGTAAAACAATTTAAGATACTTGAATAGTTACATAAGGTGAAACCAAAAGCACGTGTTTGCTAGACATACTTTACAACAGCCAAAGGCCAAAGCACATAGCATAGCATCATGTCCTATCACCTTACCTGCGATTGGTGGACCTAAAGTTGAGGACACGCCTCTTGCCAATGTCAGCAAACCAAATGCATTGGTCAATTTCTCCAAACCGAGGAGATCACAAATGATAATCGATGTTAGTGAAATATATGCAGCTGAAATATAATCACATCATAGCTATGACTGGAAGTGACAATTCTAAAATGGATTAACTTCCAATATACTGCTTCATCTCCTCGCTTCTTTGTTCAAATCGAGTTCAACTACCAACGACGTAACCTGTTTGCCCGCCTCCCCCCTAAATAAACTGCATACCTTATCATATGAAGAGCAGGTCAGGAGAGAAAATATAGCGGACAAGCGTATACTATTTTCTCTAAAACTGGCAAAGAAAAATCCGGTGCCTTATACGGGACAAATCATAGGCACTCGATTTCGTGATTTTTATACGTTTACAGACGTTAGTTTTCAATTTCACCCATCAAACAACGCAAATCTGTCGAAAGAAATATCTTCAATTTTTCCCTAATTGAGCATATAAAATACACTCAATTAGGGAAAAATTGAAGATATTTCTTTCGACAGATTTGCGTTGTTTGATGGGTGAAATTGAAAACTAACGTCTGTAAACGTATAAAAATCACGAAATCGAGTGCCTATGGATCAGACATTCATCACACTGCCCCTATTTGCACACAGACTAACCAAAGGCAACAAACCTATGGACAAAAAAACAAAATCACAACGTTTGTGTTGACTAGATTTGATGTTTTACTAGCAAGAATTTCCCTGACACCATCTAGCATTCGCGTGCCTAATTTCTATCTAATACAACAATATGCATAATGATTAATGGATAAACAGTCACATTTTTACAGACTGAGCTGTCAAACAGTTTGTGCATGATGTCACTGACCAATCACTAACTATGTTTGCTGAAATTAAAGCCACGGTAGGGTATTAGATTATAAACATGTACGGTCATACAATATCTAATAAATGTTTTTAATGTTTTTAAGTTATTTTATATAATAATAATAATACGGCTTTCATAAACAATGTCCATAAATTCAAATTCAAACAGCCCGACTTAATTTATTGTAGAGAGACCATTATTCAGTTTCCAAAATTGAAACATAGGTCTAAGAAGTTCATTTTAAAAGTAATTTGATGTAAGGATCTAAATACGTACATGTATGTGTAAAATCTGGTTTGTTAGAAACTTACCTGTAAACAATCCGAATACAAGAGCGGCAAGAACAAGAAGTGGAAAGGAATTGCAGAATGGTGTTAAGAATATAGCCACAGCGGCTATCAACATGGAAACATTGTTTAACATAAGACTGTTCACACTATTTAAATCTGCTAGTACACCGGAAACCAATCGTCCAATCGTATTTGTAATACCTGGAGACAAAAATAATACACGGTATATACTGGTATGTGATTTTTGTAATACGAACAAATGAATGCGGAACCGAAGCGAATTATTCCCTATGAGTTAGCTTAATGCGACATCTACTGAATGTTTTATCTGAATACTTTCCTTTTCTCAATCAGTGAAGTTTGGGCTTAAATTGATGCATTTACTATTGCTAGACCTATTCTGGTGGCCGAGATATTCCCAGGGTTCTCATCAGACGTCAAAGTTTGATAATCAAATATGACCCTTGGTTGAATCAAATTCAAAGTGTCAAACTTGACCCATTGGTAGAAATGTATAAAGAGTAATATTTTATCAATTTCAAGGGTCATAATACCATTTTAAGGGTCAAATGAAAACCATGAAACCATTTAATGTAATTATTAGCTATCCTTCCCTGTATAAATTTGATCACAATAATAGAATACTAGTATTTATAACTAGAATGGAATCAAATGGATTCAATTCAAACTTACCTATCACAGACAACAAGTATGAAGCATTCGTCTTGTCAATACCCGCCATCAAAGCTCGGTCCACGATGTAGACGTAAGGCACATAGAAACCAATCATTGCAAATATGTTTCCAAGACAAATACACATAAACCCAGCATTGGTCAGAAGGGAGACATCCAGCATTTCTGACAAAATATCCACCACAGGTTTTGGTAGACAACTACATATTTTATGAAGTTTGGTGTCAGCTCGTGTATCTTGTACACCTAAATCGCCTGGAATACTAACTATACTAGTTATATAACTGTTCATATCTGGTTGAGATCGGAATTCATTAATATGGGCGATGCTACCGCTGTAGAAAATATCTTTTTTATACATCGGTCTAGAATAGTCTCTGCTTGAAATACTTCGTGTGGAAGACCCTAAAAGGTGTTTGCTTCCGCCTATTATGCTACCACCAGCTCGGGCCATCAGCTCTTTAGCAACATTGCGTTTCTTTTCCTGAACACCACCATTTCCAACTCTGATCAATGGTTGTACCTCGTGCCCCTGAACTCCATTTGGAAGTTCCAGTTTGTCCAACTTTCGCTGGCTCTCTGTGCTTGCTGTGGACAAACGCTTCTTGGTCGGTGATTCTGGTGAACGGTCGAAGTCAGGACTTCGCATGTTATGTGATGGCGATGATGCTGGAGACCAACCTTGCTCAGAGTTAACATCATGTATTGAGTCTCTTGGCAATGATATTGACCCTAAATCACTCTCACAAATTGTTATCTTTGGGGACCGGGTAGTACGAGGCATAGAATCGCCTTTCTCAGAGAACGATAATTTAGCGACCCTTGGTCTACCACCGCTAGATCGGCTGTCCTGACGCTGAACTTGTTTGTCCTTTTCAAAGTAAGTGCTAGGTAACGAGCAGATATCTGATTCAGTTTCTTGTAATCGGTTCTCTCTTTGCAGCTTGGCTTCTCTCACTTTTTCAAGGATTTCCGTTGTGTCGGTGGTTCCAATAGCAGACGATTCAGAAACATACATCATTCTACCCTTCTTTCTCGCCTCTTCTTTGATCCTGTCTAAAACATTCTTCTCTCTCGGATGGGTATGTATTTTCTCTTTCTTCGGCTTCACTGGTGCTTTTAACGGTCTCATCAGGGCACCACAAACACAACCATTGAACACAATTCCGGCAAGTATGAACAGAGAATTCTTCCAGTCAAATTCGTCCAGGAGATATTTTGTTAGTGGAGCAAAGATGAACGTACCAATTCCAGACCCACATACAGCAATACCAGTGGCTATGGCACGCTTCTTCTCAAAATAATATCCTACACTGACGATAGACGGCAGATAGATCATACCAAAACCAAATCCTGCAAATACAAAAATATTGTGATGTGACATTTACTTCAGTTACGATAGACCGGTCAAGGGCCAACTAATCGACTGGAAGATCGCAGAATGGCTGCCTTAAAGAATTTGTTGGTTTCCAGTTATGCAACAGGCTCATCCAATTCCCCTTCCTACCGATCCAAATATATTAAGGGATTTTGGCATTTAACAAATCCGTTCTTCATTTTAGCTTTTCGATTTCGGTACAAGAACATGAAAATGCCTACCTACCTACCTACAGTGGCTACCACTGCTTAAAGTTTGGTTCGCGTAACCACAAAGCCATTATATTATCACAATAAAATGATCAAATGCATATTTAATTTGTTTGCAAATTAGTCTCATACATACAAAACAAGCGTATGTTTTATGTAGCAATTTAACGACAATAAACTGATTATTGTAGCCAGGATAAGAGCAAGTTAACGGTTGATATTGTGATTCATATGTTGAACAAACATCCTTTATAGAGATTGAGTGATATTCTGTATTTAAGTACAACTGATACATAAATAATGATAGCTTAGGTAACTTTACAAGTAACTAGCGGCTCTACTTTATACATATAGAGTATCTGAAATAACCTTCTATAACTATTTACGATAACGATATGCATAAAAATTAAAACACATGTATCTCGTTTATAGGCTTTCTGCGTACATCTGTACTATTGCATATTACGTATGTATTTACACGAACTATATATCATGTTAGTTTCCCCCTATATCAAGGTCACCCCGAAATTAAGGTCACTATTTTAAAGAACCTTATATGATATCGTTAGTGGAATTCTACTGTATATATTTTAGGGTGTATTAAGTTTCATCCAATAGTAGCAACCCGACTACTTCATGGTTCACGACCAGCCACACAGTAACAAGAAGAAATATAATAAGAGGCATGCGTGTTATTTGCGTGATCATACGTATCAGGTAGACGTTAACTTTGTACTAAAGTCTACTGCGTCACGGTTACGTGAATGTGAAACATTTTGTATATTCCTCGTGAAGACATGATTTTTTCTTTTAATATTCCTTTATTGCTCATGAATTGTTGAAGTATCAAATGAGTTTCGCAATATTCAAATACTAAATTTTTAGCCGCTCAAACAAAGTAAAGCAATAAGTTTATATCATTTCAACAGATAAAAGCTGAAATTATTACAGCGAATATCTATTAAGTAGTTTTCTCTTTTATAGTCTTCAAGGGGTATAAAGTGTAAAGAGTTTGTGAAGCTGGTAAAACAATAACAAACATGTAGATGAGTTGAAACTGGGCTTTTATTAAAGCCATAAAATTATCAAACATGCAATGTATTAAATATGTACAGCAAAGTATGTAGTAGCAGAGAATTCATAAACAAAAAACCATTGAAACATAACATCATTGTTTCAACTGGGCAAAAAATACCGCCATGCATTTATATTATTAACGGGCAACATTTAAGACACGCTAATTAATAATGCACATTATACCCAACGTAAAATGTTATCTGTGTACAAGCTCCGCTCATGAAACAGTAAATAAGTATATAGCTCTAGCAGACGAATTGTTGTACGTAAGACTAAGTGGGGTAAAATACCCTCACGAAAAAAACACTGTGGATCAAGCCGCTTACTTGACAGATCACGTTTTTAGCAGATTGCATGTACTATTTATCGTTCACATTTTGTTTGAGTTTTACAACCCCTTTCAACAGTCAGTGTCGCATGAGGCGGACTGTTCACTTAACCTAACCACCGTTTCTGGGAAGAACCAGTACTAGACTCCCATCCTCCGTAAGCAACTGCATGCTTACTTTCTCACAAAAAGAAGCATGGTCGGTAGCGCGACTTGAACCCACAACCCTCTATCAGCGAGAGGTTACAGCGATTTGCAGTCAGCGACCTTAACCACTCGATCACTGCATCCATAATATGCGTGAATAGTCACGTTCGAATAATTGATCGAATTATTGTCGGCTTATCGTAGAATGTACAACTCAAGTGATGTGACAGTATCCAGTGATTCTATTATTTGCATACGATAAAACATCACGTTATGTCAGGTTCTTACAAGCTCAAGTGTAAAAATACCTTTAATACTAGTTATCTGTATATTTAGATAGGACTTAAGTGGACTTGTGTCAAGGAGAGTTTGGATAGTAGAACCGACAATTGTTACAGATTAACATATAAGGCGTAAAACAATATAGTTTGTTTCGGGTTACCAGACGTACATGAATTTCCCCGCAATGTTAGACTTTTTATTAGGCATGTGGAACGGTACCACCACAGTCTGGCTTTTTTACCTTTCTGTAAGATTTTAAGAATAAAAGAACATACTTAAAATACGTCTACCGACCTACCTTATTTTAATAAGCATGCAACAAAAAACAAACATTTTACGCTTTAACGTCCTCGATGACATTCGTTCTAAATTTGTACATGAATTAATACGGTTTGATTGTCTATATTATTTCTTAACTAAATACGCTCGGTTCAAAATACGTATATCAAAGAGTCTTCACTAACTAAGTATTTATTACGAAAGACTTGGATGAATAACATGTAAATAAACTTTACCATATACGTGTACAGTCAAACCTGTGAACAAGGGCCATCCTTGGAAAAGACATAAATTGGCCTTTATTGACAGGTGGCCATTTTGTTCTAAATAATCAATGACAGTTTTTAATGGCCTTTATTCACAGGGTGGCTTTTAATAGAAAGTGGCCGCTTACACAGGTTTGATTGTAGACTATGGTAAATACCACAATACTGTTTGCATATAATTGCCTTTATTTTAAAGAGAGATTTCAATTTAAAAAATGGAAATTACGAAACCCACCAATGTCAAATATCTATTCTTCAGATAATAATACTCCAGGTGTTGATTAAAATCCACGCGGCCACGTGAGAGCATAAATTAAAGTGCGGCAATACAAGAGGTGTGTCCCACTATGTCCTTGAACATGTACGAATTGTTTTTGCTCTATTTAAATAACGTGGTTATCTACGAGTTTTAGTCCCTATTTAGACAATGCAACAAACGATCAGTTATACTTAAATATTCGGTAAGTTTTATTTAGACGAATGTTGATATAAAATCAGAAATACACAACGAAAGAGGTTAACTGGTGTAAAACACAAACATAAGTAATCAACGGACTATGCGATACAAACAAAATATATCTATTTTAATGGTATCTATTTTAAGTAATTTTAGGAGTAGAGAATAATTTATGATATTAACTAATGGAAAATGCAGTAGTTTTAGACATCAAGGATAATTATCTAGGTACAGCTGTTCACAAAGGACGATTTGACACAATCAGTCGTCGTAAATTGTATCATAAAACACGACGTTTACATCACAATCATTATCCTATATTGACAATTATTCACATCAAAACATATGATTGTGTTATATCATAACACTTGGGGAAATAAGTTCAAATAACTGAACTTCATTACTTTGTCATAACTGTAAATACGATAACAATATGCATTAACCCAGTCCAATTGGGCTTTGGTAAACATCACAGACAGCGAAGAACTTATCTTTCAGTCGTATCGCAGTTAAAACAAATCAAGAGGACTATGACACTGTAACAGAGGTGTATCCAGGATTTCAGCTAAAGGGCGTAACACTATGATTTTTCAATGAATGATCTATGATCGGGAACTTTTACGGGGCGCGCGTCAGGTACGCCCTCCCCCCCCCCCTGAATCCGCTAGTGCCGTGACATACCTCATTCGAATCTCCAGCATTTCTTTACCTCAATGATTCAAGATGAGAGGTAGCTCTACTCTACTTGTTTACATGTCTTCTCTCTGTTTACAATCAGTTCACAAGGTCGAGTTCATGTTTTCTAACCGATATACGTATACGACCGACTTATTTTATTGTTATTATTTTTGCTTTCGTACGTAAACATTATCTTTAGTTTGGAATTTATCAATATTTTAGATGCGGTTCGTGAAGCAGTGTAGTTCGTATACTTGACGGTGACCAGATTTATGAATCCTAATTGTCATTCTTCATTTTCGCTGGTTTATATGTACATTTCTAAACTATGAACAAAACATTAGCTTATTTGTTGTCTTTCCCACTCATCTACTTTGATGAATGGATGTCTAACATCTTAAAAGAGTCTTAAGATGTTAAAATACATGTACAATAAATAAGTTGCCTTGTTTGTGCCTCGAGCATGTACGTATTTCCACTTTTATTTGATTCCTAGGTAAAATCTTGCTTATTGAATAAAATGTTGACCGAGTTCTCGATGATAGTACAGTTAATGCTATTAGAAGAATTTTCCATAGGAAGTATACAGGCATGTTATCAATTTTAGGTTTATTTGTGTTCAGCGTTACAGTTTGTGTTAGTTTGTTGAAATTTAGAAATATATCGCGTAAAATATGTAGAGAAATAGTGTATGATGAATATAAGTCACTTATTTTTTCCCTGATGTACAGAAATTAGGTCAAACTGTACATATCGTTCGTGTCGCTTGTGCTATATTATGCATAAAATTCAAAATATGAACGATAACTTAAACTTATTGTTAATAATTAACGTAGTAAAATTATAATACACAAAATCAATATCTGACTTAATCATAAACAAAAGGTTGAGGTATGACGCACACAACCCAAGCAAGACCCTTTTATGTTTAAATATTGCAGTATAGAACGCTACACTAGTTACCCTTGCGATCGTGTTCACTAGCATAATTTGTATCAGCTTTCTACTAGTATACTTTCTGAATTCGAGAAATATGACATTATGATTGTTTATTTGTTTTAATTATCTGTATTTGAAGGGCATTGCAAGATGCCTGTGCCCTTATTAGTCAAAACACACTAACCCTCTCATTTACACCTCGCGCTACAAGGCGGTGTGCTACATTGAGGGCCAATATGGGCCCTATTTCGCCCACACGAGAGAGTTATTGATTGCTGATGAAACATTGTTTTGAACCTGTGTCTGTTGTTATCAAAGTTTTCCTGTGATTCGACCCAGTGGCCTAGTTTCTGACCCCAGATGACTCATGCTCTAATTTGACCCACATATCATTAATACAAACACTATGAAAAGGTTTGATGAAGAACCAACCTTATAGCCATTTTGTAGCGCATAAATAACAATGTGGAATGGTGTTTGTCCAAGCAGACCATCTACTGACATAAGGATACACTCAGATCTGTTCCTATTAGGTTTCATTTGAGGCCTCCAAATGAGTAAGTTTTTTTCACGTTGATGTTCAAATAGGAATTCGCGTATTCTTTTTATTTCAGGTAGTATTTGTTATGTTTTAATTATGAATACGACTAAAATTCGATAAATATGGCTACCCAACACAGTCATGCTCAATTAAACAATGGCATACAAAAGCGGCAATATATGTAATTGTTTTTGCAAAGCGTTCATTGATGTACGTATATGTGTGTTAGGACATGCTGGGTAGATGTACGCTTATCTCCAAAAGTTATAAGTTCGTGATAAGATTCCATATGAAACAGAACGTACCAGTCTGAGAAATATTGGCGAGGCCGAAATGGTTGCAGAAGTTGGAATGAAGTTACCGATTCGAACCGCAGACTGCATGCTGGAACGCAGCTCGCGATTCAACGTTCCAACTTTTTTGCAACACTTCATACAATCACTAATGCCATCAACTCATTGCATATAAAACATTCATTCAGAAAATTTAAATAAAGGTATCAGAAAACAGACGTCAGATATAATTATGATAATGGTCATGGACGGAACATGGCCATGGCGATTGGTTGCACGATTTCTGCATGAGCCACGCAGGAATGCTATATAATACTGATAGTTCATACTCACCACCTAATACTCCGTATGTTAAAATCAGCACATCAATATTTGGTGAGAACGTGGCCAGAATGAAAGCAATGGTTGCAATCAAGCTACCCGTCATTGCCACGGGACGACATCCAAACTTGTTCGTTAAAGCACTAACAATCGGCCCTGAAACAACGACATAAAATTACTTTTCCAGCTTTATCGTCAATTTTCAAATACATTGTATCAATCAATAAAGGTCAACAAAATGAAGTTCCTCTTTTATCATCTGATTTGATAATGACCCAGTCCAATCATGCTCTTGCTAACTTGACAAGAAGCCTAAACAAGTGTGATGTGAAACGTAAGATGCGTACAACATCGTAATGAAACATATGCAAAACGTATTTGACAAGAGAAATTACTATTCAATAGAAATATAGGCATAATTATATGATGCTCTAATTTGAAGACATAGATAGTGTCAAAGAGTAAATCTGTTTTCTCGTTCAATAATCAACGTCTAACTGTAATTCAGCAATTCGTATTGTGAAACACGTGATTTCCCTAGCGCTGCGACTGGTTGTAAGCAGGAACCATTAATTATTTATCAGAAATGTCCTTCGATGGTGGAAAAATGTATTTTAATCAAATTGTAAACTGTTCAGCGGAAGCTTGGTCGATACACAAAAAATGTTTAATGCGTAATAATCAATGAAATCTTGACTAATCTACAGTCATTGATTCACAGACATTCAGATATATTGCTTCACAGAGAATGCCAGCATTCATTAGTAATCAAGTCGTAATATATTGACAAATATATACAGTAAACCCGCTGAAAACTGAACCCCTTTCGGACTGAGCCAAAATTCCGGTTTTCTGAGAATTCCGTGTCACAGTTTAGTGAAGTTTTGATAAATTACACTGGGACTTGAATATTCGTACGTTTTTTTCATGAGAATTCCGTTTTCAGGGAGTATACTTTATAATAAATTATATAAAAATAAGACTCTAAACGGTATTCTTATATTGATATTATATTAGTTTTTTAAGGATTAAAGTAAGGCGTAGTGTAGGAAATATTGCAATTCAATGATTATCGTAACGCGTAAACATGTTTTAAACAAAGAGTTTGAAGATAAGCGATGTAAATTCACTATTGAAACGAAAAGAACAAAGTTTGCTTAAGTCTTTAAACTGCAACTTAAGCATTCATTCGGAATGGGCGAAACGCATTCCTTTACACCTGCATGCATGTAATTTTTGCGATAAAAATGACATTTGAATGGCTTAAGTGTTTTTATGTAAATATAAACTAACTTACCTGCACATAAATATGTTCCACACAATAAAGAACCGATAAGAGATACTTTACTTCTAGTCTCGGAAAAGTAGCTCACGAACTCCGGTAAGAATATACCAAACGAGTATCCAATTCCATCCACAATAATATTACATACCAGGGACGATATGACTATAACCCAACCCCACCCACCATCGGGGGGAGTCGGGATCAAGTTGCTAATACTAGTGTCTGAGTCATCTGACTCCACAGATTGTCTTCTCTCGCTGTTTTCATCGTTCGCTTTGCCGTTTCCGGTACCATTTTCCGTTACATTCGCAGTCACATTACCAGTATCCTTTCCGGTGCCGGTTAATTCACCGTCTGGTGATTCTGCTTTAGACATTCTTTAGTCCTTCTAAGAATATAGATTATATAATGTAAAACTCCACAAAGTACCCGTCTGAATACGAGATCAGTTCTGTAATTGCTATGGCAACTTGAAAGAGACCTTGAATCAGGTCAGTGTCCTGCGTAGATGCCTACTTCACCATCCTGTCGACCCTCGCACACCACTCACTGTTAAAAGATAATGAGTCTAAATGAGAACAAAAAACATTTTTGAAATAGTAACCATGGGACTTTCTTCTGATAAGATTTGCATTTAATCTTTCAAAAATAAAGTAATAAGAGTAAGATAGTACTTAAGACTGTCAATGACCTTGTTCTATAAAACATACGTCGAAATATCTCTGTATTTTTACTCTAAAACCACTAACAGTGAACTTACAACAAAACGACACACAGAAAACTATATAAAATATCTTCACACGCAGCGAAAAAAAAACTACCATCTGAAGAACAGACACTATCGAACTTAACTGGCAGAAAAGGCAGTAAAGTCAAAGTCCGAGAAATTAGTAAATTATCTAAACCCGTGCAACTAGTCCAAATCTACCAGAAATGGATTCAAAGCATAGAACCACATGTACTAGTAACACGTGTGAAATAAACAAAGATCAATTGTGCAACTATCAGAGATTGATACATCCGAGGGAGTATACAAACGAACTGACAAGTAGCAAAGAACAAATGGTCGTACATCTAGCAACAACCAACGTCCGTGCACCAAGCTGATTCAGCAACTTGTACAGTACATCCAACGATAAGTGTGACATGGGTCAACCATATCCTTATCGGGAGAGTCAATGCACAAACATGATTTCATTTAAACATCAATACATGTAATTAGTTCGGATCATTTTTCATTAACATAACAATACGTGCATGCAGACACATGAAGATAGACAGATGGTACACTATCATCAAATTGTACACCAATAATTACTTTACATCCATTAACAAAAAAGATAATAACCTATAAAGGACGACAGAAACCCAAGGTTAACCCGTTATTAAAGTTGTTTATATCTATTAGCACGCTCGCTATCTGTGTCTTCTCGTTTTAATCATTCCTAATGTATTTGAAACGATAAATTACAAGTGTTTTAAAGAAAAATAAGTTCTAGAGTCGACAACATGATTGATAAGCTTTGGACTTATACATTTGTATACTTTAGTGTTATATCCGACGTACAAAGAAAAAAAACACTTACATTGTCCACTTAAGATATATTATGTGAGAAGTTTATGTAACACATCAGTGTAGCATGTATAGTGATTTCATATTTTATCCATAAAAACTACGGAAGATTAAAATAATAATGTAGCGAGACATTAAATACAAATTAACATTACGGTGTATTCCGTTATATCACTTCAGCGAACTTACAAACTGGAGGAGTTTGACACTATCAGTAAATACATATAAGCAAACAAAAATATCTATATATACATCGTAACCTTGATCTAGAACTAATAACCAAGTAACGATTACAACTCATCTGATTTTGATAACTGACAGATTTATGAATTAATTTCGGTCAATGAAGGTGTGACACAATGTGTAAGATCACCAGTTTAGTCTGGTTCCCTGCCTAATATTCCTACGATTACGTAATGTAAGGGGCAGGTAATCCAGACTACAGTACGTTTAAACTGCTTCCCGTTGACTCGCCTGCAACATGGAACGGGAACCAGTTACGTCCTGAATGAGCAAGCGAACAGAATGAATCTTAGTGGACATGTTCTATATAGTCAAACGTTAGGACCGGCTGTACACTTTTATAAATATATAATCTATTCAAATATCCACTTTCTTTTGTCAATATAAAACCTCTCAAAACCGAACCCTTCCGGACTTGGACCAAAAGTCCGATTTTATCAGAGTTCCGGTTTTCATAGAGCTTTTGATAAAAAAAAATCCGAAAAAATGAGACTTGGAAAATTGTCCGATTTTCAGGGAATTGTGTTTTCCAGGTTGTCCGGTTTGCAGGGAGTACAGATTTTAGGGAGTACGGTTTTTAGTAGTTTTACTGCACCCATTTTTATCATTACTATATCTTAAATAATGACTGATATTGTCTGTCTTGGTTAACGCCCGAATAAGGAATCAATCAGTACTGTACGTATCTGCTAATTTTACGATGTTTAGTCGTACATCACTGCAATAGTATCTACTGTCAGTTTCATTGTGATCCATTCAACGAAGAAAAACTTAAATAAAATTCGTGAACTCTAAACAATTCACCCAAACATTAAGGTTAAACATGTTTACATTTCACCAAGCCAGATAGTTGAGACTAAATCGCAGATTAGTGAAGTAAAAAGGGGCCGGATATAACCGTATAATCTATTTCAACGTGAAATAAAGTTTGCATAATATTTGAAAAGCATGACCTTGTAGATTATACGGGTGGTTATTTATTACGACAGAATATCGAATCGTACTTTTGTTAACATAATGAATTATTTGGGTTGAAAAAGTGTTACATCAACTTAATAGTTTCATTCAGGAGTCAGTGACCAAGAGTTTAATAACAATCTATAATTGAATATCAAACGTATTATATTTTCGGCCATTGTATAACCATAAAAGACGTCGTATTACGCACCACTACTAGTCATACATAGTTCGCTGCAAAATAAATCTAAATTATTTTCAATAATAAAGTTGTCGCCTTGTTATAAAGTAGTAAACTACGAATACCCGTAAATATCCTTATTGGACTGAAACCACGAATTACAGGTACGTGTGCGAAATCAGCTGAAGGCCTATCAATATGTACAGCTGGAGACGAATAGACAAAAATGGCTCTGAGATTATGAATAAATGAAACCTCAAGTTATTTTAAACTCTATCGTCAGCAAAAGAACAAATGATGTCAATATGTATTTCCTTCCAAAGAAGGAAACACACATAAAAGTTGTGTATTGTGTACTTCCTTCCGTGAAGTTCATATCCAGGTTAACAAGTACGTATTCCATGATAGATGCGGATACGTTCCTTTCGGCGTATTATTACACACCGAACGAATGAACGAAGGAAAGAACGGAAGAAAGAACGAATGAAAGTGCATGGAACGAACGAACGAATGAACAAACAAACGAAAGAATAAAGGAAAGAACGAAGGAACGAACAAAGGAACGAACGAAGGAACGAAGGACCGAACGAAGGAAAGAACGAACCAACCAAACAACGAACAAACCGACGTATGAACGAACGAACAAGTAAGCAAGCAAATAAACAAACAGAACGCTGCACTAACTATATCCAGGAACATTCGGTTAAGTACTCGTGCACTCAGTAGATATCACTTGTACCCGCATCAAACCGCATCAAGCCGGTGTAAGTACTTCCATACAGTATAGAATAATTGATCAATCAGATCAAATGAACAGATCACGTGATATATTAAGTAGATATCCTTTGTAGATAATCACCTCTATCATCAAACTTTATTTCTTAGTGAAGCATATTAACTTGTAAACAAAAAGGCATAAATGTAAACAAAATAAATACTGCATCTTTGGTGATTCGTGCATAACCACGTTTGTATCAAACATCAAACTATGGGTTTTTTTGCTTTTGCCGGAAACGTAGAAGTCAGTCAGTACAATTTCTGTTTATTATTTGCAATACCATTACAACGAAATAACGAGTAAGACAACCGTGACAAGGATAGATATTATACTAAGCTGGTATCAATTTAATGCATGAATTCTGTACTCAATAGTATGCGTTACATCCAATAATGAATCAATGTTATGTCGAACAAAATACCTCCATCATTTACCTATGTAGTTATAACATGTACAGTTAACCCTGTGTAAGCGGTCATCATAGACTCTGAATAAATGCCACACTTTTAATAACAACCATTCTTTTAAAAATCATTATTGATTATTTAGAACAAAATGACATACGAGTAAGAGCCAACTGTCAATTGAAAGGCCACATTCTGTCTTTCCCATTTCCCTTTGTTTACATGTTTGAATGTCTATAATTGTAAATGTGAGTCCTTAATTGGGTTGATAAGTAAGTTAAATTTGTACATTGTAGTTATAAACAGACAATTATGATGTTCACATTAACATAATTATCACGGTAGATCCGTAGTTAGTTAAGCTTAAATACATAGACTGGCTTAAAATACTACAGATACAATAATCACGGTATATATCACATTGTTCAAACCTTGAACAAGTCAGATTTTTTTCTGATAAAGTGCAACCAGGACTTTTCTAAAATCTACCCCCCCCCCCCCCCAACAATCCCACGGGCCTGAACGCGGTAGTTTTTTAATAAACACGCGCAATAAATATTAGCAAATAATAAAATTTGGCTATTAAAGTTCAGCTTTGTCAGAAATGTCTATAAATACATAATAAGTAACAAAAATGGAAACTATGTAAGCGTGATGATATTTTTAGTTAAATCTAACTGTGTCAACAATCTACAATGTTATAATGTCATTCCTACGCACACACGCACACTGGACTGTTTATCAGACGACGTTTGACAATTCATATCTGCTGCTGCGTTTTTTTCTGTTCTCCATAGTTAGACATAAACCACAAATCTCTGTCCAACAGGTCCTGATTTAGCCAGTAGGCGTCAACAGTTTTTATAACAGATTATTTAAGCATAATGATTTTAGCACGTCATTTATCGACGGCAGCTGCTGTAGAACAGTATAGACAAAGAAATCCGCACGAGGGACAAACCGTCACGTCTCTTACCACAGTACAATACTATCAGAATCCCTCGCTTTCCGTTCACGTGTTGTACGATCGATAAACCATTGAACTTAAATACATGGTGGTCCGATAATGTGTACAGTGTAATAATTAGAGGGACGGCACCCACAATAATTTGTAACCCAAGTCATTCTAGTATTCCAAAACATTGAAACAAAATAACAAAGCATAGCGTTACACTATAACAAAATTCTATGAGTTATGTGCTATTAACCTACATATAATAGTAACTGCACCCAACTTTGATTTAATCGGAAATGATTAATGAAAATATCCAAAAACATCTCCGTGAAAAAAAGTCTTGTTAATTATGAAATGGTACTTACCAATTTAGTGACCGTCAATGTATAAGTAGCTCTAGTTTAACCCTCGTGTTTAATAGATCTCTCATACAACGTTAACTCTCCGATCAGCTGTTAAAGCTTAATATAGCTCTCGATCTTAGACTGCAACAAAGTATATCGAATGGAGCAGTAAAATGAATCACCTCATTTCCTTCAAAATATGAAGTACATGCCGTTAAACACTTCCGTTGACAAATGCAATTTCAGTGCAACGACTTAACTTGCGCATGCTATCCTAAGAAATTCCTTTATAACAAATCCGCTCTATACGTTAATCGATAAATGAATATATAAAACATCTGTCGTTCGGAAACGAGATAACATTTCCTTTCGACTTGTATCAGTTTGTAAATCGATTTCCCCAGTACAGCTGATGTACGTTAACTTCCGTTCTCCTATGCTGACCACAATTATTTATTAACTGAATGATTTTTTTTTCATTTTATCAAGGACTTATATTTTATTATTTTATTATTATTCCTATCAAAATTGCCTCAGTTGTTTTGTTTGGAGTTTTATACATTGAGTAAACAACTTAAGTACTCACCTTTGGCTATAGTATTTTACGGGGAGGTAACCTGTGCAGAACTATTGGTTTCAAATTGTGCAAACACAAATATCTCCCTTAGAGTGTCCAAAAAATGAGGTAAACTGGTTCACGTTGACTTGCGTGTACAAAAGCCTTTGGTGCACTGCATCTTGGAACGGGAACCAGTTAAAATGGGGAGCATAATTTTATTATTTTGTACTGATATCACTCTGTTTGTTAAGATCGTTATAAGACATAATTAATGTTAATCCTCAACCATTCAAAGATGAATTTTAACAGCAGCAAAGTAAATCACGCCCGTTAAACTCAGATCTCCTGATCAAATATAAGCCCTGGTCGTCATGTACTCGGAAAACCCATAGCTAGCTAACTGCATTTCGATATTTTTTACACAAAGGCCTGTATTCTTCATAATTTTAGAAAAAATTAACTTGTTGACATGCAATGTGGGTGCACATGCTCACAACGAGGAACGGAAGTTGAGAAAGTTCCTCACAACATTTTTGTCGAAGGATAAATTACACTCGTTCTGAGTTTAATGGTTGTATAAATGTCGTGCACTTTCGAATAAAATTCATGAAAACGTGATGAATAGTTCATGAAGTATGAAGTAACTATTAGACAGGGTTCAACTCTCTTTTTATATATTGCATTTTTAACCGATCTTTTTTAAAGTTTTTTTCTCTGTGCCGGTTAGACATTGCACCAACAGCCAGAGTTTTCTACAGTTAACACCTGTGAGGAACCACCGGTCTTCCGTAAGTTAACTGGACAGCTTCCTCGTGTGAAATTTGGTCTCAGTCGAGTGGGATTTGAACGCACAGCGGTGGTGGGCTACTATATATATATACATGAGACAAGGAGATTTGTATTTTATTATCATCATGTCACCACTCGTTCAATGATTTATTGATATCATTATATCTATGGTATGATAAACATCGGCCATCAGCAATTTCATCGGCTTTACGGCCATTTTCAACATAATTTCAGTTATATCGCGGCGAGCACTTATCTGTATATCAGCTTCCCTGGATTTCATTTCGGCCTTATAACCAGTACAGTACTAATTAACAACATTCTATCCACAAGCTACTGCCAAGCTACCCCACATAATTCAGCGTTGGGGCAATTTCAAATAGGATGTAATATCGTGTATAGGGTGTAATCGGGCAGGCCTAAATGCCGCCAACTGTAGTTATGACTAAAACCGTTTATGTATATTTCTTTCAAATTCAAGCAGGGGTGTATAGATCTACAGTTATATAGTTTTCGCTAATATTCAACGACATACTTCTATAATTCAAAATAAATACAGAGTCGTCGAGCGGGTATATGTACATAGCAAAACTACACTTTTACATTTTTCTTTTGAAGAAAAATTAAAGTCAGTCAAATACACGTAATTTACGAGTCATTTATGCTTTACTGGATAATACGAATATATCGAGTGATATGATTGATTGGACGTTATGCGATGGATTTAAGTCTAATCCCATCAAAATGATGAAAGGTTATAAATCATCGATGGAATCTTACGTTGAAACAGTATTTTGTAAATTCATGTAACCATGTTGAAAAATTGGTAACATTAATTGAAAACAAATTTCTGAATGAATTTATAGATAACGCAATCTGCGGTCAGTGTGATTATAACTACAATTAATTGGTAGCCACATAATTCTACAGGGCTTTGAACGGTCATAACCCTAAAAGGTACTAGGCTGGAAGATATGTATGAACTAGGCATGGTATAAAATATTTGAAAATTTAAATTGCTCACAGTTCAGGCGCCGTACAAGTACCGGTAATAATCAAATAGCACGTTATCACGATTTTAATCGTTTATTTTTATCTCAGAAATTATATTACACTGCTTGCCATTGATGCCTTATTTGTTAAATGTAGACCATTAAATTAGAAGTAAACATGCTCTTTATGCTTGCTCTATTTAGCATCTAATCAGGGACACTCAAATAGAAGGTCCCTGATTTAAATGACCTTATTACAGCCTTTTATTATTAACAGGTACCTTTTTTATGAATAGTTTGATAAAAATTACATGTACATGTATTGTTATCAGTCATAACTGATATTTAAATGTTATCCTTATAATATAGTTTAAATTTATCAGTTTTAGGCTTCATCGATTGTAGTGCAAGTTCTTACAACTTATATTTATTTAACTATTCTCTTTGACTGTTTCCTGGATTCTGACCAGTACACGCGCCGAAAGAAGGGAGTTTGAAGGTTCCGGTTAAATTCCGCCACTGTCGGGATTCGAACCCACAACCTCCGGGTTAGGAGTCCTTAGAAATACTAGAATAATTATGTATTCATCTTATTCAGTGTGGGGAATCCACGTGACCCAGTGACGTCACAATGTTATCGTTACAAGCGCGTTTTCTGTCATTCGAACTAGGAAAACATCACGTCAGTGCATTATTTTTTCGTTTTCTTCGAAAGCCACATAACTGTTGCAACCCTTACATAAAGGGCTACCTCCGGTTCAGATTTTTGTCACTGTAGGCCCACTACTTTTTTTGCTATTCTTGTCCAAACCGATTGACCACGTTATTTTTACAAGAAAATTTTAGAAAACGGTTTGGACAAGAAAAGTAAAAATGCAGAGGGCCTTCAGTGACAAAATTAGCAATAACCTCTCAACAGCGCTAGCAACATTATTTTGCAATTCACAAACCGGGGTGTAGCTTTGGAGAGGTAACACTGTAGTTTATTCTTAGAAGCTTACTCAACTTTTAAGACATCATTCTGCATTTACACACTAGTACATGCATATTAAATCTTCATCTATATATCTGAAAATTTCTGAGAACGAAAATAAAGGCTAAACCGAGAGACCGACACATCCCCAGTTTTGTACACTTAGGGTTTTAACACACTAATTAGTATAATTTTATGTTCGTATGATTCTGGATCAAGTAAAATATGTAGATCAAAATGAATATGTGTCAAATACTGGTAAATATGGGTATGGTCCACATTTCATTGTTAACCAAGGACTTCTATATGTTTGCATTTGTGGTCGATTATTTCATTTTTATGTCGTGGACAAGATAGCTTATATATTTAGTTACACAGATATTGTATGATAACGTTGACACTTGATTGACAGATGAAGGACAGACTGGTACACGTACGCTGGCGTCAACCAGTCTGGGTCATCTTTTGGGTTATTTAGTATCAGAATATACTGACATTAATTTTGATTAGTAAAATCATTCGTCCTGTCTGGTATCTATTCGTGGACTTCAGCTTGCTAAATGCTGTTTTGACACAATAGTGTATATTATGAATACAAACTTTCGTTCACATTTCACCAAAAAGAAGCCACCTTGGTGAAATCGCATTCAGCAAATTTTAATTCAAACAGTTATGCCTTTTACGAAATGTGCTATGGATGGTATTATTTTAGTAATCTAAAGTTATAACTTGGTAGAATTACCAAAACAATGTATTAAAACATGCTCTTTTAAATTCGTTTATGTTCTACTCCTTTTTTGAAAATGTCTGAATGATTCCTCTACATAGCTTCAGTGACCGTTTATAGTACAATATTAAACATTGTTCAACAGAAACACAAAATACAAGATAAGACGGCATCTGTTCCGCTGGTGAACGACATAGCGTGCACAATGATGCAACCGGTCGAGTTTTTATCAAGGGAAGTAACTACTCCATTTATGTAAACTATTAAAACCAACAGAGTTATCTCTATCAAAATGAAACGGAATAATCGAATGTCGCCATTTAAAGTATTTTCACAAACTGAACCCATGAAAAAAAAACTACACGTCTTTTGAACATACATGTACTCGTTTAATGAATTTTGAATTATGATTTCAACACGCACTTTAACAATATATATGTACAAAAAGGATGTCTAGAGAAAAAAAACACGAAGTAAAAATCCCACGTTCACTAAAATACCATCTACACCCCCTCCCACACACGCACAACCATGAAACAACCCAAAAACACACGCAACACGTAGAAACGTATTTCGGGGGGACACAACAAAGTCTCTCTGAAGGATAATGCATTATAACGATATGCAACAATGCTAAGTCCGCGGCTGTTGTCACATGGTTAGTGTGCCGGACTTGATAACCGACGATCTGGGTTCGAATCCAGGTCGTGGCTTGTGATACCCTCCTTGAAATGTTGACATAATTATCGATTTTCTTCCATTATGTGAAGAAGTTACCTCTTGTGGAAGGGTAATTTAATACTGGTCAGAATTCAGCCTTACTGAAATAACCGTCGAAAAAGCGACATTAGTCCATTGAAACAAAATGTACCAATGCTGCCGGGGACTTAAACTAGTTTGGTAGCCTTAAATTCACATTCAACTCTGGGGCTACATCACTCTGTTTATTTGCATCTTTCCCGTATTCTATTCCACATTAGAACAAGTTGTTTGCAATTAGAATTGCAGTCAGGTGAATTTATGTTTTAAAACTAAACTATAGGATGCTTTGGGGAATGTATTTTGACTTTACGATCAATAAAATATGAACATTTGATCGAAAAGATCGCGATATTGTGTTTTTGATAAGCTGTGAACACTGTATTGGTTTAATCGAATCAAGATAGACAACTCGCGCCGCTGATCAGGAATACCTATCCTGTGTTATCTCCAATTCATCATAAATGTCATCATTCTCGGCAGAATTTTGTTTCACCGATTTTATCCCTGTCGCGATATGTTTTGTCACATGATTTCCCGGTTTCTCGCCCTGTATTTTTATCACCATACCTTAATGTTGAGCCACATTTAAAAATGCTGTTTTTTTCTGTTTCATTGGGCGTAACGCAGTTTTTAACGATATTTCCGGACTACCTACCAAGTTTCACCGGACTGTTTTCTAGTACACGATCGCTTAATTTACATTTTCATTATTTCAAATATTTAGTTAGTTTCCCAATCTTGAACTTTCAACATGTATTCGAACAGCTGTATAATGAAATCATCGGGTCTGCTTTCAATGGTTTTGAGACGAAGAAAACCTTTTTCATAGCGAATTGCTCTTTCATAGTGAACGCTGAAGATTTCAATTAATTAATACACGAGTACTTAAATAGCAGGTTTTGTTTAAGATGCAGAATTTAGATGTAATACTTCGTCTATTTTGTTTTATTTTAGATTATGTATTATTGCCCCCTGTGATGTTTAAGACTCACATTCTAGCTGTAAAGTACTGTTCCGTTTTCTTCTTAATAGTGTATTATTACATCCAGTGTTGTACCCATTGTGTCTAATTCTATTGTTATTTTTCTCCCTGTTTTTTTTTTTAAGTCCGTTTTTCGCTTCCGCTTCCCAACTGTAAAGTCCCTTCCGCTTCAAAATTGTATTGCGTGTCCCCTAAATGTTTTTAAGTTTCCTCCCTTTGTGGATATGGACCCCTGATTTTGAAGTGTCCATATGCACGAATTGTTTCTAGTATACATATTCCTTGAAAGGGCTAATAATGACACTTGGTCACATAAAGAATATATATTTGAAGCAGAAATATATATATTTAAAATGGTGAACATGTAAATTAAATAAATGATAAAGTATGAAAAGACACACACACACAATATTTTGTTCGTTTATTGTAAACCAGTTACTGCGCACAATTCATATTCCAATAAAATTCTCTAAAAAAAAATAATTAACTGCTCTCATTTTTTTACACTATTTGAACCAAAGTATTTTTACGTGTCTGTAAAACGAAAGATAATTAAGTCATCAAAATCAATTAATACATTCTGAAAATTAATTACTGCCTCTTTCAATCTTTAAGATTTTTTTCCATAATCTAATAAATGTTGTATTACTGGTTTCATATCATACATTTACTATAACTATTAGTGATACAAAAAACATGATAAAATAAAATTTCAAAATAAATAAATACAATGTAGATGGAATTTGTAAAATGCACAAATTTAAAGGTCACATTCACACAAACATTCATCCATTAAATTAATTAACAAATAAGAAGCTGGCATAAGATTGAAGTAAATATACATCACAACGTCTTCATAGTTCATCTAACATTCAGATAATATTCAGAGAATATATAAATTAAGTAAAAAGGCGCTATTTAAAGCTGACGCCGTCAGCGAAAAAATTGCGGCTTAAACAAAAGATTTAAAGTTTCAGTCTGAGAACACGACGGCACTAACGATATCTATGAACAGATACTATGCGCTGACACTTTTTGAGAATCAGCCAATTACTAAAAAACTATAAAACACATACATACATATATTGCAGCATTAATCTCGATAAAAAACATGAGTATTCTTTTGTTTCATCTTTAATGGTTATACACGGTTTCATTTAACCAAACCTGAACAATGGGTTTCCGTTTTCTTCACCTCGTTTTTGTCGGAAATAATCCATTAAAATCTGTCTGACATTAGTGTCATCAAGAAGCGCCTTGATGTTACGTTTTGGTCTTGATCTGGGTCGTCTATGACCATGGCGCCGTTGGTTACGGCCATCTTTGCTTATTAGTTCTATTTCCCTATCCACAACCAGCATCATATTGAACAAGAGATGTTCCAAGTGCCTTTTAACCGATTTGTCAATATTTTCAACAGCTTTGGAGCTAGATTCTAAACCGGACGAAATGCCAAATGGATACTTTTCAGAATCAGAGTCCAAGTCTTTATGTTTGTCGTCAAAAATCACTTTCACATTTGTCGCATCTTCTGGTAAATCAATGTCTATTTCTGTTTCTTTATAAACGTCTGGATCCATCTCATTCTGTCCAGGGAAAGATTCGTACATCGATGTTTCAAGTTCGCTATTAGGCCTGAGGTCAACACTTCTGGCCATACTTGACGCTATGCAAACCACCAGAACTAGGAAATATTGAGCGACTTTTTTCATTTTCCAACCAACTGAAAAAAGAACAAATAAATAAATAAATTTATTATTTAGGTAAATAAAAGAATAAATAGATAAATGAAACACAAATGTATGCATAGTCTGATGAAACTAAATTTCTGACACATCTTGTTGACTTTTTATTATTTCAAAATTTTGAAACAATACTTATAAACAATAAATTATTAAAACAGACTTAATAAAAAATCTAAAATAGTGCAGTTGTACATAGCATTTTGTAATTATCATAATTTTATATGTAATAGCGTAAATTGAATACAGAACATACCTAAATGAATTGTAAAGACACCAGAAACTGATACAAAATATTTCTTTTTAAACGTATGGATTGAATTGTAGTGAACAAGTTCAGCAATCGTTATGTCGAAATGTTTTCGGTCCTTGCCTTATATAGACATAGCTTCACTTTCAAGACCGCGGGGGATCAACTGCCTGTATGGATGATGAGAATTGTAGAGGTCAAGTAGGACGAATTACTGAACTCAATGATAAATCTCAGGAATGTTCACATTTTTATCAATGAAATATTTGAAGAAGTCGTACGATGGTCGCCCGTCAACTACCGCAGTAAGCTAGGGTTGTACTATCCCAGCGGATTATGTATAAGAATGTTTACATGTGTAATAGTAGCGTAGTGATGTAATAGCACCATGATAATATTATATCTCAGCAATGAGTCAAAGACCCCACAAGTCTAGATGTAGATGGAATGCATATATTGGCCCGACATACTGCTAGCATTTATTTATTTGACCGGAGCCTTCACAATCCCTTCTTTCGGCGCGTGTACTGGTCAGAATCCAGGAAGCAGTCCTCTAGAGAATTGAATATATGTTGTAAGAACTTGCTCTACAATCTACATGTATGTAAAATAAATAAGTTTAAACCATAAATCTAGATATTGTTGGAATGCATGTTAAACGTCATACTACTAGCATGAACAATGCTTGGTGTCCCCTCTTCCTACTTGAATGCATCATTTCGTTAACAATATAAAACATAGGGTAATATTTCAAGGTACATGGTGAGTATACATTCAGTTTATGACCGCCTCTTACCAGTACATGTATATGCCTTACATTGTGTCCAGACATTAAGTCGCTCCCATTTAGAGTTAATTAGTAAAGGTATCTTCTAAAAACCACAAAATTCTTAAAGGAGATTGTATAAATTGTCAGTAAATGATTGTGATGCAAACATAGAAATTAAAGGGTTCTATATATGCATCCTATAGTTCTGGGTGTGTTGCGTGTAATAATAGCAATTTACATAATTGGCATTGCTATAATGGTATGACTGATAAAATTTGGGATAGTCTTAATTAAGCTAGGATTGTTTATTTGCAGACTAATATTTCTAAAACTTAGATACATAACTATCAAATTCCAAACATACCTATTAGGAAATGACTTGTGTGTGGACAGTTTAAAAAATGTCGGTTACCTCAGATAACACGATTAAGTGTTGCTGTCTGTTAAGACAGCTTATCAGTACAGGGACTTGCGAAATGAAGATCAACATTTCAATAAAACAAAAACATAAAGTAGTAAATGATCTGAAATGCTATCAAGGCTCGTGTCAGAGACATCAATTATTATCTTCGATTAACCAAATGTGAAACTTTGTTTGGAATATCTCGATGCGCGAGGTGTGTACTTAAAAAAATTTCTCTCCTGAGTCCATAAAATGATTGACTTTTATGTTATAAAGAATATGTCGATAAAAAAATATCGTAGTTCACAGGGCGTGAATTACTTTTTTCCTAGGACAACTTTGTTTGTACTCAGATAACAATGTCATTTGTTAAGTATGACTTCGCACAGACATCGTTATCTTACAGCATAACAAATATAGATAAAAGCACGATAATCCGTTAGTCGGCTCGACAAATATTCTCTGTATGGGGCATTTGTCTACCTTATTGTTTACAAGACCTAATGTAAGGTCCTCCGAGTGTAGACATTCACCTTGTGTGGTCTTAACAATAGATTATACCACCTCATTGTATTTACTGATGAGCTGATCGTGTTGATTTCTAATTATTTTCAAATCAAATCGTGATGAACTAGGTTTTAATTGATTAAAAAGTTCATTGCGTTCAATGGATACTTCTTGTTTTTTATGTCAAAAGAATTGATATTGTCTTATACAGACCCTGTTGTAAATCTTCATTCATCAATAAAAAGTACCGGGTCACAAAATACGCCCGTCAAGGGCCATGACTCAGAAGTGCCTGGGCCGATTGGGCTGGTTATCGAACCTGACCGAGATCTCATGGCCATAAACACTTCCATCGAGTTTGGTGAGGATCCGAATAAAACTGTATAAATTAGAGAGCGGACACCGTTGTGGACACCCCCCGCCGTGGGTATTCCCATAATACGATCCGTTTTTCAAACGGGCGTATAAAAATGTCGAGTAGAAATATTCAGTACTGTCTTACTATGTTTAGTAGCCGTCCAAAAGAAGTGCTTTCAATTCCAATGACCTTAGCTGTTGGTGCAAACAAAAACAGGTGATTACTCAAAAGATGTACGTGATCTTTTACGTCATGTCAAACCTTCTTTTAACAAGCACAACGCCCGTATTACGTTATTCATTTTAGCATGATGTATGTAAAAGTTAACACCGGGAAAATGTATTTATTATTTTTAGACCGACTATTGCTTTAACATACAACGACAACACAGTCCAACAAATAATAAGACGGACGACTAACACGGTCTGGTCATGGTTTAAACATATAAGGTCTCGAGCATTCATAATTGATAGATAAGAAAAAGAGCCCCCCCCCCCCCAAAAAAAAAAAAACAACAAAAAACATGCAAAAAGATTCAACTCCTCAAAATACTGGTAATACCTTCCTCAAAATCCAGTCAACACATAAGATCATACAAAAAGCCAACAAATGACCTTAGCTGTAGGCGCAAACTAAACAACAAGGATGTGCCATGACATTTAAAAGGTATGAATTTTTATTCGCATGCCTTTGCGTATTTTATCTAAATTAAGGAATGGGTCGTGGGTTGTATACTAATAAGTGCAACACCCTTTTTACGTTGTTCATTCACACTAATTTACAGTTTGTCCTAATTTCTCGTCCAATGAAATGTCCGCATTTCATTTGAAATTTGAAAAATATATCGCATAAAATGTGCCTTGAACCTGATATGGAGAAAATACGTCACTTAGTACGCTGTATGTACAGAAATTAAGACAAACTGTAAATCAGTTATCGTTCATATTTTGAATTTTATGCGACATGTCACTGCGCTCCGCTTCGCGTCGCTTGTGATATATCCCATAAAATTCAAAATATGAACGATAACTAATACATAATGCTTGTAAAAGTTAACATCGGGAAAAGTTTATCAGCATTTGCCACACCTATAGCTCTGTACTGACCGAACATCGCATCAACATACAACGGCAACCCAATTTAGAAAATAATTAGCAAGGATCACACTAACAGACTAATAGCTACACAACAATACAAAAAAAAGAACATGAAAGAAAATAGTTAAGGAACTCTAAAATACATGTTCAGTATCAAGGACTTATATGGCATACAAGTCCTTGACAGTATCTAAGATGTTCTTAATCAATCTTTACCCAGAGTTGTCGTTCCTTTCCAATACACTCATGCCTCTGTCAACGTCTCAATTCCACGATTTTTGGCAAACTACACTTTGATCAGTAATATGCTTTTGTGTATATCTTATTATTATTTGTTAGATGTCATAATGAAATGTGTCATATCGTTTTAGAAAAAAACGCTTCAGGTCGCTCCGTTATAAAGCTGTGTCAATAGGGATTATTTAAAACCTTGTAACTCTAAACCTAATTTAGCGGAATAATAGCGAACTAAAAAATTCCAAACGCAGATAATATAACGAAGAAATACCAGACTCTGATGTCAATTTCCTATCATTTAGTTTAATTATGCGATTCTTTTCAGATAACAAAACAAAATCAATCTATTTCTTAGTTTCTTTTCGAGATGTTGTCACCATTTTGAAAAAACGCGTCCGTCGGACTACTTTTTAGACGTCGGCAGAGGTTAACTAGTGTGAGCGTAGCGGGAACGACAACTCTGGGTAGAGATAGGTTTTTAATACGAACGGTCGCTGGTCTTGTTATGAATGTACTTGGAATTAATTCAACTGTTCCAACCTCTCAGTAATACCAGAGACGTATAATACCGAACAGACGGTAAAACAAATTCATACCATTCAGTTTTCCGCATCTTGCAGCAACTTAAGAAAACCGTGATATTGATGCATAATATAAACATCACAGCACACGTTCAAGCAACCGAAAGTTTATAAATCGCATAATAGGTCTTACTCCAGTGTGTCAACTCGGCCAGATACCTAGGCGTAGACATATTAAATGGCATTTCGTAGAAGGGACACATATGAACAGGTCAACTAAACTGAAGGCAAGTCAGACACTAGGACTTTTGCACAGAAACATCCAGGTCAAGTCCGAAGCCCTTTAAGGCCAACTTGATAAAAGTCCTATAAATAAAGTATATATTGATTAACGTTAACATAACTAATTGAAGTATGATGATTTTCGCTCACTGTAAAACCTGGTTAATGGATGATTTGTTCTTTTAAAATATGTCGATAGTATAATGAGGATTAACTTGATTGATTCATGTTATTATAAGGTATTGACTGAATGAAAAAAGTAGGGGATAAAATATCACACTGTAACATATATGAAATGACCAACCATTAAGTGGGAATTCCCATAACAGTTCACCTTATCCCCATTCGCCGTACCTCAAGACATTCACATCCCCATTGTTATATGTTAATCACTGCCAGCACATAATACTGACTTTAAAGTTATCCTTTTCCCCTAGGACGGAACAACCTACTCCCAGTCATCCCCACTTTTCCAATCCTAGAACAGTAGCATTGAACATCTTTCACATTTGTTACATACGCGCTGTATCTGTTTTTACTTTTATTAATTTGCATACCTACATTCTTATTCTTATCAAGTTTATCAACTTTTACTTTCTTCTAACACTTCTTTTCCAAGCTTGACGTCCGACATACATACGTCACCGTAAGGGGTTTGGCATTAAAGGAATATAGATTCTGACGTAAGTAACCGTGATAAACGTTCATAATGAAATAAGAAAGGCACAAGATCACATTATGCACAGCACCACAGTTTATAAACCGAAATAATATATTATTTGAATCTTGGATAGTTTTTGTTAACCGTCATAATGAATATACACAAAATGGAGGACACAGTTAAAGGGGCATGCCCAGGAACTGCTGTGTCTTTTTTTTTCGTACACCAAAAATGCGTTTGTCATTTGTAAAACCAATTATTACCGAAAAGTCAAAGAAGAATGTCCGCTCAAAAATGACCCTATAACGCGCACATCGGTATTTGTATGTCGGTTTGAATAAAAGGCTTATATACAGCCTTTTATTGACGACAACGATATTTCCGATACGTCTGAGAGTTTAACTGAGCATGTGCGCTGCCTTTCAAGTGAACATAACATGAGAAATACTTACCATTTCAGTTTGTTGACATTTTTCCGCAATATTTTCGGTTTTGACAGATAATGACGAATAATTTCTGAGGCCGAAATCTGCAGGTTTTGTAAATCTTGAAATGTGTATATTGAGTAAACTAGCGGGATGTTTTGTAAATATTTTACAGGGCTTTCATTAATTGATTTAGGCATTAAAATGATACCAATTTGATTGTTATTTGAGACGCTTCAGTTCCAGGGCATGCCCCTTTAATACAGTCTTCCGGACGAACCCGCTTAAGAACTGTCTACACGGTAAATGTACATGGGGTACAACTGGTTTTGTGGGCCCAACCTCTCGCTTATTAATTACATGTAATGCTTTTTTATCATCATCAAGTGAAGCCTTAAAATGCACCAATCAGGGTTTATTGATAGGTCATGCACATGTTGTGAGGAACTTCTGTTCCTCGTTGTGAGCACCCATAGTATTTGTCAACAAGGTAAACTTATTAAGAATACAGGCCTTCGTGTAAAAATATCGAAATGCAGTTAGCTAGCTTTGGGTTTTCCGAGTACGCATTTGTAAAGATATTGCCTGTTGGTAGACAATTTGATGGTTAAACCGTACGACGTGGTCATTCGGGTGGCTTGAAAACGAGTATGAACTTCTCGCAGGACCTATAATAAAACATCCAAAACGTTCAGCTAGGATATAGGTCCTGACTGATGGTAATACCCAAGTACTTTGCATATGATGTGGATTTGAGTTCTGTGCCTTGGAGTTTGTATGGAAATGTTACTGTTTTTTGCGACTCCCTGATCCTAATTACGACTAAAGACGTCGTTTTGTCAGGATTAATATTAATTACCCTACATGAACCAATCAGATTCCCAAATTTCAATACAGAAGAGGTCATTTTGGAGGATTTGGACATCATGGATGTATACTTAACTCGGAGACGTATAATATTGTTTATACGTCTCTGCTTAACTGTAGACAATGGTATCGTCTAAGAAAAACCTAACTTTGCGAGTGGGTATATAACGCAGACGCTTTACGCAGACAATATAGAAATACAGGAAAAACACAGAGGACAAAGAAACAGAAAGAAATCGGAAAACGCAGACAACAAAGATGGGGATACAAATTAATGTATAAATTATATTAAGAAGTAAAGATCTATCGAGTTAGACTCGCGGTTATCTGTATGACCTGTATATAATCGCAAGGACTTATATACATACATGTATGTATATAAGTCCTTGATAATCGTAACTTCTCGGGCATTTCCTCATCTCAAACATATTTTCATCTAATTTTATTTCATATCCTCATACTGTATGTGTATACATGTACATATACATGAGTAATTTAAGTTCGATCTGTTCTGTAACAGAGAAATATGCATCGTACAATTGTTTACAAGTTTACAAGTTTATTTCGTAAATAAAGGCCACCGGCCCAAAATACATACATATATATACATGTTCACAAAGTTATTTAATATATATTGTTGTGTCCACAGCAAATTTTAAGAAAAAGTCTCAAGGATACTGAACAACAAGTATAAGCATATAACGATGTACCATGATCTCATGAAATAGGAAATATGTCAACATTTTCTCACCAAAGTTAAAATATGAATATGCAAGTGTATATATAGGGATAACGGTATACATATTTTGGCTATTGGTTTCCAGTCACTGCTTTTTAAACACTAGGTACTCGTTTTCTCAGAATTTCAGACATGTATACAAATTTGTTTATCGTTGGTGAATGATAAAACGGACTTTGTTCACACAAGTCAACGGGAACCAGCTAGTTTATCGTAAACATAGTGTACAAAGGGGCAGGTAATCAATACTAAGCGCGTTATAACTAAGAACGATCGAACGTGCACGTAGCATTAACCAAAGGGGCGCAACTAGTATATAACACAACTGCCGGGTTACGAAGTTCAACATTTAGCACTCAGCATGCTTTCCCGAAGTTTAATTCGCTTAAACAGTTTAAAGACTGTAAAGAAATTGGCTTCTGTATCATCTATCAGGTATACTTTTACTTGTCTTACTCAAAATTGATATAATGTCCAAACTCAGAATATTTAAAAGTGACCTTGTATTCGGACACGACATTATTGTCTAGTTTGAAATTATACCCGGAATGCAGCGATCTCATTAGGAATTTGTTAAAGTAACAGCCTCTTTCTAGAGCTTTCGGTGACAAGTCCCCTTCGAAGTAGGTAATCCCATTCTTGAAATAAATAGAATGGCCGGCAAATGTTAACAAACAAATGAGGCATTGTAGCAGTTTTATATATGCCAGGTACAGGGTGGGAATCATATATCTATTTTTAGTGATTTGATCTCTATGGCTCGGTGCTCTATAGGTATATATAATATAAGGTCGAGTTGACTTGGATTCCCTAGTGCAAGCGTTTCGTGAACCCAGATTTAAAATAAACAAAACATGGAACTAATTTGATTCGGATCGAATTCTACAGAGATATTTTCAGTTTTTATTTAAACTTAGCGTGATTGAATGCCTGATTTTGTATTCGCCCTGTTGGACTACCGTTTACAAAAATCTATTTGCCCGACGGCAACTTTCAACTTGCCAATGCGAGCGGGCGAGTGGAATTTTCAAGCCCTGTTATTGTTAATTAAATTTACTCTTTGTAGGTATAGCGTGCATTTTACGAAAAATAGATGTGAAATGGACCTATAGTTAGCCTTTGAGAAATGAATGGAGTTACTTAATATTTATACTCGTTAGCAGGGTTGTGATACATGTAAAAAACGGCTCGGTCTGGCGTTTATCCAGACTGTTCTTAGGATGCTTATCATTTTCGGTTTGCTGTAGTCTGTTTCAATTACATACATATTCAGTTACATAGCTGTCTTGAACTCTATTCTCATCTGATACATTTATTGTGACAGCTTACAAGCTTTAAGAATGCATTACTATGACACTGTTACTGTCAATAATAATGTTGTTCACTGGCAACATTGAAGAGTTGTGAAATAGTGTAATGTCATGAAGGCATCCAATGCTTCAGAAATGTACATTAGGTTGTATATTCGGCTGTTTCAATTACCAAAAAGGCTCAGTAAGTGTTTGTATTACATACATTTACTGATTAAGTGCTTTTTAAGTTCACATAAGCACTTGTGCTTGGGGTGAGCTTTTGTCCGGCGTTGTGTGAATTTTGGCCCCCCAAAAATGCTAGCAATACACAGATTGATTTGCGAGCATCAATAATGCATTTTTTACTCTTTTTTGCTGCTACATTGTACTTTAATTTATGTACATGTTCAATAAAAAAGTAACTACACCCTGGGATTCTGGAATCCTGTATTTAGTAGGTCCAAAAATATGTTTTTAATCTGGATACGAACAACTGACTTTATTATACCCCCACATACCAAGTACGAAAGGGGGTATATTGGAGTCACTCAGTAGGTTGGTCAGTCCGTCCGCATTAAATATCACAAGTTTGTGGAGCAAACTACTTCCACATTTTTCAAGGGATTGAATTGAAACTTGAAATATATTATCAATATGAAATGTAAATGTGCAAGACACAATTTTCATGCCCAGTATTCCACTCATTGCAGAGTTATGTCCCCTTGAACTTAGCCGTGTAGTGTCTGTTGCATTCTTAGTGTCAAAGCGGCGGCGGGGGTATTAGTCTCCTCTGTGACAAAGCTCTAGTTATCGTTAAATTGGTAGCTTTATGATATTTTTGTTTGTGTTTTAATTCAAGTTATTGCTGCTTTTAAGATGAAGAAAATTTCACAAACCCAGCAAATCTTCAGTATTCGAATATTGGTATCCGAACTTTTGTTATGTATCACAGACTATCGAGAGTTCAGATATTTGTTACAGCCCTACTGCTCAGATGATTTCACTGTCACAAATCATTGCTTCATCTGTATAAATACTTGCACTCCTATAAAAGAGTCTGAGGAACCTGAAATACTGATGTGCTTGTAATTACCTTGTAGGGAGTTTCCTTTTAAGTTCATTAAATTAACCTGTAGTGTAAGATAGCTCTTTGGGAAACCATCAATTTTTATAAACTATTGATAATTAAAATTTAAATGTTGTGAGGATATGTACACTGTGCTGTACTGTACAGCCAGTTTAACTTCTATGTTTACTGTATAATACACATATGTAAATGGTAAAGACTGACATTAATAATCATGATAACAAATAAATACTAATTCATAGGACTATCGACAATCAAAATATAGACAGTAAATTACAGAATATGAATTAGAAATTGTTTACGAAATTTATTGGTACGAAATTCAACTGAGTAATTACAAAATTGAAATAAAACACACTGAAATTATATGATAATGTAACATACATGGATTAAAGAAAGATTATGTGGAAACTATTATTGTATAAAAGTTACTTAGACTGTGAGGAAGCCTAAAGGAATAGAATTAGATATGGCTGGCGATGAAAATCGCATCTCGTCAATGGCTGTTTTTGAATTTTTTGTTTTTGCCAGTGACATCACTCCAAAGAAATGAAAGATGTGTTAAAAACGAAAAAGAATGTAGAGACAGAAACATTTATCATAAAGGTTGTTGATAAAATGTTTTAGAACAAATAGACTCAAATAATAATGAATGAAGCCAGAAGGAAATACAATGTACTATTAAAAAGTAACATGGCATAGTTACATGGCATACACATTGTCATGATATTGAAAGGTGAAGAAAACATGATAGGGAAAGGTGAAGAAAACACAGCTAACTGTTAACAAATGTAAACTTTGTGCTGATAGTATTCTCATGTGAGGGCTTTTGTGATCATGACAAAAAATTTAAAGTTTGTACGAGTTGATAAAGACAGAATGGATTTGGTGCTATGACTCATAATGACTTATGTCAGCATTCATTATGAGGACCACCTTTTCCCCAGTTTGGCAGATCTGTTACACTAGTGATGAATAAGAAACAATAATGCTTGATTTTTCCTCTCTACGACATCATAACATGATTCCTTTGCACCCCAAGGTGCTTGCAAGTGTCTTAATGATTGTAAGTCAAACTTGCAGCAGATTTAGAAATGTTGCCGCACAAAAATGAACCGGCAGCTTTAGACAGATTGAAAATTGAAGCAACCAAAAAAGTTTGCCTGTTTTAACCGGCCTGTGGGTCGACTGAAGGTTCCTAATGAGAACACTTGGATTGGATTCAATTACGCCGCATAATTATTCAAATAATGAATTTATTTGCTTTCAATCATTTCATATCATTATATTGTTTATGTTTGATTTGTAAGGAAAGGGGTCCAGAAAGGCTCAAAACCATAATCAAGTTATTGGAATGTACCAAAAAGGTTCTTTAAACAATCAAAGCGCTGGTAGCGCTGGAAGAACAGGGTTTGATCCTGAGGTTAGACAATTGTATTATCAGCAACAGAGTGCCACACACACAGCCACGACCCTTGTCCATTGGTTTATTATTTATCACTGAAAATAATAGTAATTTATTTACATGTTTTAGGCAGTTTGTTGATTATTGATATTGTTTTTATCAATTTTCATGAAAACTGCATATAATTATGATTTGGACTTTTCATGTAGATTTGTTTTTTATTTCATTGAAATACATTTTTTTAACTCAACTTTACTTTCTCTTTGATATCTTAGCTAATTATTTGAAAAAAAAATGTTCATATAAATAAAATAAATTATGCCACTACCGAGTATCGAACCTAGGACCTCTCACTCCGTAAGCTGGACCATCAAACTACATGCTATGGAGGAGTTCGTTTTTATTATACATACAAACCAGCTGTCAATAGTTCAGCTGCGCAGTAATCTCATCATGTTCGACTTTTGTTTTAACGTATTTCATTAAGCAACATATATTACATTATAATCTTTACACCAAAGTCGTTTTATATGGATAGTGTGAACCAGATTACCGTCTTCTCCTTGGAACTATTTTTTGGCGTTTGGTGAAGAGCTTCTTCTTTAGTTGTAAAAGGGGAAACCATGAAATCTATTTTTAGATTCTGTTACAGATTTTGAATCTGTGAGCGTCGAAAACTGGTAGTAACCAAGAACAAGGTTGCAAGCAACCCTGTTCAAAAATGACTTTACCAAAAAGGCCAAATTTATATTCAGTTTTATAGTGAAAAGATGGCAGGGGCCTTAAAAAGGGGGGGGGGGATTGTATTTTGAGGAAAAAACAAGGAAATATGTTTTTTTTCCTTTACCGAACCTGAAATTTAGAAGAGGGGTTGGTAGGTGGGAATAAATTCATTTTAGAATAAGATCTTTACCTTAGCAGCATGAAATTATACTTCAATCAGAATCTAAAAGCATACCATAGTAATTTTCTGTAAAAAAGGTTTACTTAGAGTTTGTAATATTTTTTTTTTGAGCCGGTCAGTAAAGGGCAAACAAACTTAATTTTAATTTAAGCCTGAGAATTTGACAAATGTGAAATTTTTAGTGATGCTAAGAATAATTTCAAAGGCTGATACTGTAATATCAAACTTTAAGTATTTGTTATTTTAGGAGCTACAGTGACAGACCAGAAATCAACCAAGTACCGTCATTAACAGATTTTGGAACAAGGAAGATTTTCTCAGAGGAGCATGATATATTTCGACAGAGTGTGAGACGTTTTTTCCAGGAAGAGGTTGCACCCCATCACTCTGAGTATGATATTTATCTGTGCAGTGAAAAATGATAATAATTTGCAGATATAGATTGTTTTTTCTGGTCATAGTTCTTATAAATTGTGACTTATTTAATGAAAGTATATACATGTATGCTATAAATTCTTAATGTTGTTAATTAGTAATTAAAACTAATTCATCTAAGTTTTTAGTTTCTGTTTGGTACCAAAGTGATCATGATCATGGTTTAGTTAGTGTGTTCTATTTCCTATATAGATTATATAAAATATCATCAGTTCATCACTATTTACTGGTTAAAGTTTCATTTTTGTTACAGATGGGAAGCTGCTGGTAATGTAAGCAGAGAGGTACGTTATTAATGAATTAATTATCTATTTATAAATTTGTTTAACCAGAAATTTTACTCTTAACATGTATGCAGTTCAGTACTTTCACATGTAGCTTTCGATCATGAAATGTCACATGGGCTGGAAAAAGTGTTTGTATCTTTTTGGTACCTAGATGAAATTTCTGGTGTTTTCAGGTATGGGAGGCAGCTGGTAAAAATGGACTTCTAGGAGTGAATACACCTGAAGAACATGGAGGTATTGGTGGAGATGTTCTGTCTACAGCTGTTACTTGGGAAGAACAGTAAGCTGAATTACAGGGGCATCTGGGACTTCCAAAACATGTCATTATAGGTTCCAGCTAGCAGAGGTTCTCAAAGCTAACATTAGATCTTATGTTTCTGCTCAGAGATACAGTCAAACCTGTGCTTGTCACCACCTCCATATAAAGGCTACCCTGTGAAAAAGGCCATTCTTTTCAAACTGTTATTGATATTTTAGAATAAAATGACCCCTGAGTAATGGCCACCTGTCTTATTTATAAAGGCCACATTATGTCTTTCCTGAGGGTGACTTTTGTTTGCAAGTTTGACCATATGGTATTACTTTGGCTTTTACCTGGTTTACTTCCTATGGTGTCAAATATCTTGATAAATGGTCCTTTTATTTATCAATACTGATAATATATACATTGTTATGATATTCTTCAGAATGTATGTGAACTGTTCGGGACCTGGTTTTGCACTGCACTCAGATATTGTAATGCCTTACATTTCACATTATGGAACAAAGGAGCAGATTGAGAAGTTTATACCTGCTATGACTGCTGGTAAATGTATAGGAGCCATTGCTATGACTGAGCCAGGAGCTGGAAGGTAATATATGATATAATTATAAGCTGTCAATTGATTGTATTACAATCAGCTAAGCCTTTAGATTCAACTATTTATCTAGTCATTGTAATCTGCTTTTGAAAATAAATTTATTTTACTTGTGAAGGCAGACACACTAGCTGAGTATATGAAAATCATTATACCCTCTCTCTATTAAATACTGGGGGCTATTTAGGAGTCTCTTTGTCTATCGATTTGTCTGTTGATCTGTCACGAAACTTGTCCGTGCTGCAATTTTGTTATTCATTATAGGATTAGGAAATAAGTTACCAAAAATGTTAACAGTCATTAAACATTGTGTCAAGTCCATCACCTGTGGCTGTAACTCCAAAGTCAAGATCACACTTAAAGATCATAGGTCATAATTTGGGTCTTTTTGCTGTGTCCGCTCTGTAACTTCATCATTCATTGGAGGATTTTGATATATTATAAAGTTACTACAATGATTACCATCATTAGATAATGTGTCACATGCAACAATAATGGCTGTATCTGTAATGTCACACTTAGATTAATGTCATAATTGGGTCATAATTTATCCTTTTGGCATTTTTTTCTTGACAAATTTTAATCATGGGTACAAGTTTATTCTAGTTGTTTTTGGGTATATAGTATAGTGTCTATTTGTTTTGGAAGATGTTAACACTCCTTCCAAAGTTAATCATGTAGTGGTTTAGACCAACAGCTGTGTGTGAGATGTTTGAGATTGTTATGCTTGTTATAAACAAAATAAATATTTCACAATAATTATTTTATGAAAAAAACTGCCTGCACTACCTGACCTATGAGTCAAATACAGCAGCATTAGTAAGACTGACAAGAATGTACTATCGTAACAGCAGAACTTTTTCCTTAAAATCATTAATTTATTTATTTGTTTTGGTTTATCGCTGCATTTCAACTACAGTAAAACCTCAATTATCCGAACACCGATTATCCAAATACCCGGTATTATCTGAATAAAATCTACGGTCCCGATTACGTCTCTATATATTTCAAGTACAACGAACCCCAGTTATACGAAATGGATTTTACAAATACCTGGTGTAATCCGAATACATTATTTGGCCCTAAAGTTATGAATGCACATATTTTCACACCTATTATTCGAAATCGTCAATTGATAACAATGGCAGATTGAGAATCAAATGTCGTGTGACAAACAATGTGTAACATCAATTCATCCACGAAGCGTGTCAACAGTTTAATTATCGTTAAGTTGACCATATTGTTTGTGACCATTTTATACTAATCGCGACAAATATTTTACTATGATCTCAGTTATAAGCAGTTAATACCCGTACGTAAATACCTGTACGTACCTGGTGATCTGTACGAAATTATTTGCATTTCAGCGTCATTCAAAAACTGATTCCAACACAATTAAACAAAACTAACTAGAATATGATGATTTAGTGAAAAAACGTACCAAACATAAAGACATCTTCGATTCTTTAATTGTCTTAGAATGATCGTTAGTAAGTGAAGTGAGAATGACATAGTATTGTGTCGGATTGTGTTTTGCATAATCCATAAATGCGCGGGTATTTATTTAAAAAGAATTATTGTTTCATTTGTTAACTCATATACATTCATAAAACAAAGATAGATAATATGTGTTATACATTTTATTTTATTCTTATTATCACTCAAGTAAGGTTATGTTTGCATACAAGAGTTAACTCCCTTGCAATATACAAACAGTACGGAATTTATCGTTTCCAACCAGAACATCATACTGAAATGGGTTATTTGAAACCATGGATTATCCGAATGATTTTTCAGGACCCAATGACATTCGAATAATCGAGGTTTTACTGTATTATATATAGTTATATATGGTGGCCGATTCACCTTACAAGTATTCCTGGTCTGCATTCTAGACCCGTACTAACTTTTCGGCAGCTTCTTCACATTTTGAAGAGAATCAACATATTTTGTCAAATTTTATGGAAGTGAATCAAAACCAGATCGCTGGGGTACAAATCCAGCTCATTAACCACTGTACCATAGCTGCGGCCCTCATAAGAATCATTATACCCCCACACACAAAGTTTAAGAGGGAGTATATTGAGTCACTCTGGCGGTCGTTCGGTCCGTCTGCATAAAGTTTGTGGAGCAAACTACTTCCACACTTTTTAAGCTATTGCAATGAAACTTTAAATATGTTATCACCATCAAGTGTAGATGTGCAAGACACAATTTTCATGCCCAGTGATCCACTCATTGCAGAGTTATGTCCCCTTGAACTTAGCCATTTAGTGTACTTTCGCAGTTTTAGTGTCAAAGCGGCAGAGGGGGTATTAGTCACCTCTGTGATGTGACAGCTCTATGAGAACTGTGGTGAAATTAATAAGTTATGAATGTATTGTTTTTATTTCCAGTGATTTACAGGGTATCAGAACTAATGCCAAACAAGACGGTGATGACTGGATACTGAATGGTAGTAAAGTATTTATAACAAATGGTTACATGAGTGACTTAGTTATTGTCGTAGCTATAACAAACCCACAAGCTAAGTCAGCTGCACATGGTATAAGTCTGTTCTTGGTAGAAAATGGTATGAAAGGATTTATCAAAGGTAGAAAACTGAATAAAATTGGATTCAAAGCCCAGGTAAGAACGTCAAAACTTTTCACACACCGGTATATATTACTACAAATGATAGAAGTTTTGTTGAAAATTGATACCTGATCACAGTTTTACACGACAGTTGTGTTTCTTCTTTTGTCTGGTGATCTTGCATTTCTACGTTCTGTTAAAACCTTGTTACAATGATGCATCTAACATCAACAAGACGTGTTTAGAACTTAGTCCTGTTTATAAATCTTAAGTCTGCAGTAATTTTCTTGATGAAGTGGTGTATTATAATTCTGCCTTATACAAAGGAAGTAAACATTGCATTAGCATTTAGGTTTATTTGGTGACTATTTTAACTTATAATTGTGGAGAAGGCCCCAAGGGTACATCCTGGTAGAACAAACAATCTTCCATACGCAAGCTGGTCACGTTCTTCACTTAAGAACTTTTTTGTTTTGTGCTATTTAAACATAGATCAGTGAGAAGTTAGAGATTACTACTCTGGGACCATAATCATTCGATCATGGAGAGCACCCCTTCCCCCTCATGTGCTTTATGAACTTAGAAATTTAAAATAAATACAATTATATGGACATTGCGGCCCTGCATTTTACTTTGAATGCTATCAATTTTTATTTGTAATACAGGATACTGCAGAGCTGTTCTTTGAAGATGTGAGGTTGCCATCAAGTGCCTTGTTAGGTGAAGCCAATAAAGGTTTCTATTATTTGATGCAAGAATTACCTCAAGAAAGATTGATTATTGCTGGTATGGCACAGGCTTCTATGGAATGGATGTTTGAAGAAACCAGAAGTTACGTTAAACAAAGAAAAGCTTTTGGAAAAACAATATCCAACTTACAGGTATGTCTCTTTTGTCATGCAGGGTTCATTCTAGACTGCACCCTTACATGATCGGCGTGAAATAATCGAAAATGCCCATATTCAGTACACATCTGTGGATGATGGTGCATCTAGGATTTTTTTTTCACAAAAACGGGGAACATACCTGTTAACACTCATATTTGTGTATAAGACACAATTGTTGACTTAAGAACTTTGACTTTTTAGCAAGGGAATATGACTAATAATGGAGAACAAACCCACATCATTTTGATAATGACTTTCGTAGTGAAATACAATTTAATTTCTCAACTTTCCCTAACATTTCAACACCTCGAGATTCGGGCAGTTAGTAGCATGATCTTTAAAGTTCAAGCATCGCATAGATGCCTAGTCTACGATACCCCCCCCCCCCCCGGATCAGTATAAGTATGGAACTGTGAGGGTTTTAGAAAATAAATCTTACTTGTTTCAATATGCCATTTGATAGAACTTGTCTGATCTCTCTTCCAGCATGACGCATGTTTATGTTACTAGGTGGGACTAATGTACCTACTAGTTATGCCCCTGTATCGATAGATTGGGGAGCATATTGTTTCTGGCCTGTCTGTCTGTTTGTTTGCACCTAACCTTGCCTATAAAATCAAAATTCTTCCCCCTACGATCATCAAACATCATATTTGATTCCTTATGACAACCTCTACAGGATCTGTGCATTTTCGCATAGGTAAGTCAAAGGTCAAAGTTGCCGCTAGTAGGCATTGTGTTATAAGAACACCTCTTGTTTTGTTTCTAGAATGAACCCTGATTATCGTAAATACCATCCATTATTTTCACTATTTGTACTCTAAGGTTCATACATGTCCAGTCATTATGATATAAGATCTTAAATCATAGGATTAATGTCTGGCCTTGTATAAGCCTTAGATTAAAATTAAATTTGTTTGCCTTGTTCTGACCGACCCAAAAATTCAACCAACTCAAAAAATGTTATCGCAGTCTAGGTGAACTTTTTTATTTAACATAGCTATAGAATGGTTCTAGATAGAAGTATAATTTCATGATAATTTTGGTGATTGTTCTTCAATCATATATTTGTTATTTGATAACAGATCTTCTTTGATATGTCATTTTCACAATTAAATCACTTTATTGATGTCACTGGTTTCTTTTTAAATTTAACATTTATTCTTTTCAACCAGATGTTTTTAGGAAGCATTTAACTGTAAAGAATTTCCTTTTTAAACATGTTTTAAATATAAATGAGTTCACCATACATTTGTTTCATTAACATACCGGTACTAGTATCCATACATTTGTTTCATTAACATACCGGTACTAGTATCCATACATTTGTTTCATTAACATACCGGTACTAGTATCCATACATTTGTTTCATTAACATACCGGTACTAGTATCCATACATTTGTTTCATTAACATACCGGTACTAGTATCCATACATTTGTTTCATTAACATACCGGTACTAGTATCCATACATTTGTTTCATTAACATACCGGTACTAGTACCCATAGAATGATTGAACAGATGGTTTACGAGTCGTTCAGATGGTCTTTTTGTGTTGGATGGGTATTGGGGACTTTGGAGAAAGTAGTATTTTTTGGAAGGTGGGATGTTTTGTATGTTGTTGTTTTCTAGGAATGCTTTTCTTACCAACAGTAAAACCCTGATTATTTGAATGTCGTTGGGGCCCAAAAAATCATTTGGATAATCCATTTCAATATGATGTACTGGTTGGAAAATGATAAATTCCATACTGTCAGTATATTGCCTGGGAGTTAACTCTTGTATGCAAACATGACGTTATGTGAGTGATTATACAGAACACAGTCTGACACAATAATACTTCATTCTCTACTTCACTTACTAACAAATAGACATGGCTGTCGTCACTTTTCAAAACAATGAATTGTTAGGATGACATGATGTTTTATGTTTATTACATTTCTTTTCACTTAATCATCCTTTCTAATTAGTTTTGTTAAATTGTGTTCAAATCAGTTTTCCAATTTAGAATGATGCTGAAATGCAATTAATTTCATACAATTTTACAATTTACCCATCATTGATTTGAACAATTAAACTTTTGACATGTTTCGTCTATGAATTAATGTTCCACATTGTTTTCACACGCCAGTTGGTTCTCAATCAGTCATTGTAACGAATTGGCAATTCGAATAATGGGTGTGAAAATGTTTATTACATTTCTTTTCACTTAATCATCCTTTCTAATTAGTTTTGTTAAATTGTGTTCAAATCAGTTTTCCAATTTAGAATGATGCTGAAATGCAATTAATTTCATACAGATCACCAGATGCATATTAATTTATTTTACGTACTTGTATTAGATCAAAGGTAATATTCGTGGCGATAAGTATAAAATCTTAACAAACAAGATCAATTTTACAATTTACCCATCATTGATTTGAACAATTAAACTTTTGACATGTTTCGTCTATGAATTAATGTTCCACATTGTTTTCACACGCCAGTTGGTTCTCAATCAGTCATTGTAACGAATTGGCAATTCGAATAATGGGTGTGAAAATATGGCATTCGTGACTTTAGGGACCAAAAAATGTGTTATATAAAATATAATCCAGGTATTTGTAAAACCCTATTCGTATAACCGGGGTTCGTTGTTGTTGAAATATATAGAGTCATAATCGGGACCATAGATCCTTCAGATAGTACCGGGTATTCAGATAATCGGTCATTGAATATTTGAGGTTTTACTCAATATGGATTTTACAGACCTTCTAGAATGTGAATGTTTGTGTTCCTAATACATATTCTTAAATGTTTCAGACTGTTCAACATAAGTTGGCTGAGATGAAGACATCTATATGTGTGACAAGATCATTTGTTGATAGATGTTTACAGATACATAATGAAACTGGTTTAGATTCTGAGTCTGCTTCAATGGCAAAATATTGGTAGGTATACATCAATATAATCTTTGAATGTTACTTTTTATGATTGATTTCTTAGTGATGAGAATGATACCAGTGTATTATATGGTAATAACATTAGGACTGATAGTTAGGGCTGTTGTTGATTCAACAATATCAATTTGTCAACAGTTTTTTGTCCTGAAAGATTTTTGATACACCTATCAAATTATCCAATTCTTGGCAGAAAAATGATGGTAAAAACTCAAATCCAAATGTTTGCATTTTGAAGGTAAAGGCTTTGTTTTGGGATTATTTAAAGGGACTTAATTGTTTCTAAGTTTGAGTCAAAGAACTAATAAAAAGTAATTTATTTTCCTGTTCATTTCTTCTGATGTACAAAAAACAACAGTGATTTAGTTATACTTACATACTGACATGTACAAAACTTTAGAAAAGGGGCCTTATTATTCTGTACATTTTAAAAGTATACATGTGTCATGATAGCATGGATACTGATTTCCTGATATATCAAACACTGCACTACTGAAAGTATCAGAAGTGGGTAATTATTTCTTCAATCAGTAACATGCAATGTTTGTAAGTGCTGTTTAATCTCATTTAGCTAGTCATCATACTGTGATTACCTATCTACATTTATTTACATTGTTGATCTGTTATATGTTCCTGGCAACATGTAGATGAACGTTGTTAAAATGCCACGAAAAATGAAGACATATCAAATGTAATATGAATTTACAAATGCTCTGATGGAGATATTCTGACGTTGCATTATACGTTTCAGCATAAAAAATGACTGGTATCCCCAAAATTCCTATGTGAACAATTTATTTAAAAAAGCCAGTTGAAGTTTGTTTTTCATCAACCATTTCTTACTGAATAGTTTGATAGCTCAAGCCAACATACATAGTACAAATATTGTAATGACCATACTGATATCAGAGTGCCATATTACTTAACACTGGACCGCCTCTGTGGTCGAGTGGTTAAGGTCGCTGACTTGAAATCACCGTAACCTCTCACTGATAGAGGGTTGTGGATTCGAGCCCTGCTACCTACCATGTCTCTTTATGAGAGAAAGTAGGCAGTTACTTACGGAGGATGGGAGTCTAGTACTGGTTCTTCCCAGGAATGATGAGTAGGGGAACTATCCGCCTTATGTGACACTGACTGTTAAAAAGGGGCGTAAAACTTGATATAAACAAAAAAAAACTTAACACTGTTGTAAAAAAAGCATTTGAATGGTGTTGATAAATTTGTACTATTTCTTTCATTCCTTTGTGTTATTCATTTTATCACTTTCACTCCATGTTTTAACTGGATTTAAAGTTTATATTTGAGCATGTTTGCAAAATATTTTCACTTCGGTTACTTGATAACAGAATATGTGGTTGATTAGAAATTCTTCGTTTACTTTGTACATCATTTTATTTGTTTTATTTTTTCATTACAGGTGCTCAGATTTGCAGAATGAAATTGCAACAAAATGTTTACAGATGCACGGTGGTTGGGGTTACATGTGGGAGTACCCTATTGCACGAGCTTTCGTAGATTCACGTGTACAGCCTATATATGGTGGTAGTAACGAAATCATGAAAGAACTCATAGCCAGGAAGATCCTGACCGACAATTAAACAATTCCATACCAATAACATACACTGACTTATCAATAATAAATCTATTCAATTATCATGTGATTACGTCAAAACATTGCCAATGAATTTATTAGTATGAATAAGATCACACATATTACTATCATTCAGACTGCAATCAGAAAGTGTTAGGACACCAATTTATTGTTGAATCTTTTTGTTACCTGTATACTGATTACATTTATTGCAAAATCCATGAAAACATTTGATTATGGTGTTACACACCGAGGCTTAAATTTGGTGCATAAAACATGTATTTTACATCGTAAATTGTCTACTCTACTTACATAAATAGCAGGTCATAATGTTATGATGATTAGTTGCTATTTTTTTTAATTACACTTAATGATTAATCCCTTTCTATGTATGTGATGAATAAACTACATGTATATGTAACATTCTATTCCATTTATTAATTAATACCACATTGTAACATAATTCTAAACATGTTTGTATATGCTGTTACCAAATTATTTATATAAGTTATAATTAAGTATTTTATACATTTAGGACTGAGTTTTTAGACATGTCTTTTGGTTTGTTTAAAAGACCATGACACCATAACGAATTAGTGTATTTTGTGTAATGTCATTTATTAATGTACATTACTGATTTCTATGTTTAATTTATTGAAGAAATATTTCTATAATTTAAAGCTTTATTAGTTTTCATACAGCAATTAATGTTAAATGCATTATAGTGTATTTTTGCTGCGTGGAGATAGGTTTGAAGACCAACTAAGTGCCATGTATTTATTAGTTAAAAGTGCTACCGGGATGCTTTATTGTATTTTGTTGAACTCATTACTGCTAAGTTCTACTGTAACTAAAAAAAACGTTTAAAAATGATACATTATAATTTATTAGATTTTATATTTAACTGTTTTTTGTTTTTTTCATATTACATATGACTAGTAGAATATGGCATTATTTACCAGCATCATCACAACTCCCAACTTGTTCTATTGAATGACCAATGTCTGTCATTTTACTTTATTTGACTTGGTCAAATATATAAAATGGGTTACTACAAGGCATATCTTATTAACTTTTATATTTAACTGTCTTTTCTCTTCAGACATGTTGCTAGTATGATATGGCATTATTTACCAGCATTATCACCATATGTTGTTCTTTAATGACCCGTTCATATCTGTCATTTTACTTAATTCGGAGTGAAATTAGATTCTGTGATATTCTATTTAAATCTATTGATTCTGCTGTACCTGTAATATACCAGTGCTTTGATAATAAATTCTAACATTGCTGTCTGATTTTATGTCATTATTTTATAAGTAACAAAATGTATATTTATTTAAAACTAAGTTTAAAGTTTTAATTCCCCAGCTTCGTGCTTTTATTTGATGTTATCAACCAGTTGAGATTCTTTTAACATCAGTGATTGAGTGTTTGTATTGAGTTTTCTATCAGATATTTCATATTCTTATTTTCATCAAAGTTCTTAAACCAGCAGAATAATCAAATACTACAATTTTAATAGCTGGTGTTTTCATGAGTTATTTTAGGTATGTATATAACATTAATATATATACCTGGCTATTTCCGATAATGTCTTTTAGTATGTCAGTGATATATATATAGACCCTGACTTACAATCTGTGTCCGAGCTCAAATCCATTCCGATCTCGAAGTATAATGGTTGAAGAGAAGGAGCTGGTTGATGTTTTAATACATATTCAGGTTGATTATATTGTTAGAAATATGTATCAATAATATCAAGATTAGTATGGGACTGTTCCAACTTAATGGCGTTCTATACATAGCGTGACGTCACTACGTTTGTCAAACCTCTATACATAGAACTGATTACTATCCGTATTTGGATAGTTATACATACGCTAAAATATAGTTACGTGGAAGGATAAAAAACATCGGTTGTATTTTATGAACAAAATATGTTTAGTTATGTGAAATGAATATGTTATACCATTTCTTTTATTGTGCTTTTGTCAGTAACACTAATTATTCAATGAAATGCAATCTTGAAGTATGCTTGGCTCCAGTGTGTACCATACGGTGACGTCACGTTATGTTTTTGTTTATAACTTCCATTTTGAAAGTAGTTCCTGCAAATACCCATAATGCCCCGAGCAGTAGAACACAGGTCAGTGCATAGCTACCATAGTGTACACATTGACTTAATGGTGGACAAAGTCCTTATTTCGTCATTTTTTGTGCCAGATTTGCTGCTGAGATTTGCTGGTTACTGGTATTGAACTTGGCCCAGGTATTTATTATGCCAATAAACATTTTCACTATGTTTGCTGTAGATAGTCTGGTTCCCTGCCTACTTTAGTTCTAATAACATAGTCAGGGGTAGGTCACACCAGACTATGCTGGGAAATGTTAAACTCAGAGAGTATACAACTACATGTACATGTAATGCAGATACTGCCTTCTACAGGCATTCTCATAATAAATCCCATCAAGACTGGCATATAAAGAAACAAAACCATGATGTTTCAGCAAATTTCATTGTTGAAACACTTACTTAACCAGCGTTAGGGTTATCTTTTAATTTAATCAAGGACTTATATACATACATGGATTCGCAACTGCTAAATATAGCTCAAACGATATCGAGAGATGCTCCCACAATGCATTGCTATATACTCGGCAATGTCCGACAGCTGTAATCGATTGTTTACGATCTTGATGATACTAAACAAGAGGGGCAAGATGGCCCTTTATCGCTCAAAATAAAATAAAGTCACAATAATTAATGACCAGATAATATAGTTTCCAACTCGTATAACCCATTTTTATGTAGATTTTGAGATCAAAACCAACAATGAAGGTATAATACTGTAATAAGCTAAAACGTAGCAAATTTTCTAATACAAGGGCCCATAACTCTTAAGGTTCTGGTCCGATTCCACCCATAACTGAACTTGTCCAATAACGTAAGGTTGTAAACATTCATTGTAAATATAATTAGGATCGGTGAATAAATGAAGGCGCTAGAGTGTAAACGAGCCAAAATATAGCAAATTTTCTAAGTCAAGGGCCCATGACTCTTGGAAGTTTTGGTCCGATTCCGCCCATAATCGAAATTGTCCAAGATCTTTTGGTTATACACATTTACTGAATATGATTAGGATTGGTGAATAAATGAAGGCGCTAGAGTGTAAACTCGGGCAGTTGGGCACAGGAAATTGGTAAAGGATGCAACAAATTCCATGAAGATATTGAGATACATTTATAATCCACAATCTCTAAGTATAAGCATTGAAAAAGGCATCAGTCGAACATATTAAATTCCAAGATGGCGGACATTATTATAATCCTTTCGTCTCCGAGATTGACCATTTGGAATACCATGGATATTTTCGCTGTTGTTAACATTCAGATCATCATGGATATTTTCGTAATATCACTATTGTAAGCAAGAGCGTGAAATCCTGTTGATTGGCGAATCCATGTATGTATATAAATCCTTGATTAAATTGCTTCAAAATTTGCAGCACATATTCATAGTCTCCCTACACCATCAATTATATCACAACTCCTCATGAGGCAAGTATAAAGAATAATAAATTACTAACAATTAAGCATAATTCTATTTTAATGAAAGTGTAAACAATTGCATAATATTATATTATAAATGAAACTGATTTAATAACAGTAATTTCGATGCAGATTAAAACAAAGTAAAAATACACAAATCTTGTTCTGCATTCTGCTGAAACTATTTGCAAAGAAATGCTTAATTTGTTATTACTTCCGTGGAAGGAGGCAACCCTGTGAAATGACAAGACATAATTTCATCTTGAGGCAACCCTGTGAAATGACAAGACATAATTTCATCTTGAGGCAACCCTGTGAAATGACAAGACATAATTTCATCTTACAACTGACTGAAATGTTATGGATTATTTGCATCAGCATGTCTACTTAAAAGGCAAAAAATAATAATTCTCATGATTAAAGTAAAAAAACATTGGTCAGAAAATAGACTAAAAATACCGGTAATCTAAAATATTAATAGAATCCAGTGTAAAATCATACAGATAGCACATTGATTTTATCAGGATAATTAATAGACATTACTTAACAATATGATCAAAACCAGTGACAGCAGACCTTGCATAGATTGGGCAAGATATCTACTATAATCTATTAACAACCTATTAATACATGAGGTTCTAATAGTTTTGTATCTAAACATAAAGCTACGTTCAATAAACCCATATGCCATCAGTGGGTGGCATGCTAGACAATAGATTTGAACCTGTATGAGGCGAAGTAGATGCGAAGTTTCAAAACATGCATGTAATGGTAAAATACATTTACCCTCTTACAATCACTATAATCTTCTCCATCCTTAGATGCTAGGGGTATAAAAATTCTATTCCTAAATTTAATACATAGATGTACAGGTATTTAAATGGACAAGGACATGGAAGCAATGATAGACAGATGAGAACATTCTTCAACCATTAAACATTTAAATTCATCAAATATTATGTAAAGCTAAAAATTTCATGAAATGAAAAAAATGAAATACATAATTTGTGTATTATATGAACTGACACCATATTATTCTAAGTAACTATGGTGCATTATAATAGACCCTGCAAATGTATAAAAATATATAATGTAACAAAATAAAAGATATGTACTGTCAAACCACCAGTCCTGTGTTAGCAGCCATCTCCGAATAAAGGTCATCTTGTCAATAAAGGCCATTCTTTTACAAACTGTCATTAATTATTTACAGCAAAATGACCTCCGATTAAAGACCACCTGTCAATAAAGGCCACATTATGTCTTTCCAAAGTTGGCCTTTGTTCTCAGGTTTGACTGTACATTAATAACAACAAAGGCACTTCGACACATTATCCATAAAAAGGCAGACCAGCAGCCACTTTGAACTTAAAAGTTGCACACAACCAGTTGTTGCATTTAAGAGTCATTTAATTTGAAAGATTAGTTAAGTTCTTCTAAAACAGTTTGAAATGCAGTCTTATTTCTAAAACTTTGAAACAAAACCAAACTACAGCAGTCACAGAGGTGACTAATACCCCCCGCCCGCCACTTGGACACTAAGAATGCAATAGTACACTATAAGGCATGTTCAAGGGGACATAACTCTGCAATGAGTGAATCGCTGGGCATGAACATTGTGTCTTGCACATCTACACTTGATGGTGATAACATATTTCAAGTTTCATTGCAATTGCTTAAAAATGTGTAAGCAGTTCGCTCCACAAACTTTTACGCGGGTGGACCGACCGACCGACAGAGTGATTCCAAGATACCCCTTTTCAAACTTCGTTTGCGGGGGTGTAAAAAGACAGAAGTTAGCTCTGTTCACTGTGAAACACATTTACCAAATACCATAACATACACTCAAGGTCAAAGCTAACTACTAGTATGTGTTAAGTAATTTGAGTAAACAGATTGCGTTTAAATTTGGAATAAGGATAATTTAAGGTAATGGGAAATGGTCACTCTGACAATTTGGGTGACACATTCTTTTCGGAGTGGACAAGCCACTGCCTTGTCGCCTCAATTTGATTTTTGACACTATTTTTATTTGGTACGTTTTATATTTATTTGTTTATCAATCGAAAAGTTACTTCTACTAGGTATATATGATGTGTTAAATTATTCTTATTCCAAATTTGAACGCAATCCGTCTGTGAATATTTATTCATATAATAATTACATTACATATAGTAAGTGCAGTACCAGGGATGTGTTAGCTCCGGCCTTGAGTGTCGACTCAATTACATATATACATCAAACTACAGTACGGTTTCTCAAAATATTTAAACATATACATTAAAACCCCTGAAAATCAGACCCTTCTAAAAATTCCAGTTTTCAGAGAACTTCATAAATTCTGAATAAAAATGGGACTTGAAAATAGTCAGATTTTCAGGAAATTTCGTTTTTCAGGCAAACTGGGTTTTTTAGAGGTTTTACTGCATTTATTTAATCTTACAATCTTAAGATATCCATTTGCGTAGGCACATCACATAAAACAAATAAGCTGTACCCTCAATATTTCAATCTCAACAAAAACCTGTACTATGCTTTATTATAGGCCTTTGATCTGAACTACTTTCTTCAGAAGTTGAGATCTAATGAAGCTTTCCATCTACTTCAAGATGGGTAGTCTACAATTTAACAAAAATATTCTTTGGGTTCATTTTGTAACTTTGACCCTTGTTGGGGTATTGGAGGAACAGGACGTCTATTGATAGCCGGAGAAATACCACTTGAATGTTGAGTTTTTCGGCTTGTTGATCCAGAATTTGGAGTAGATGAGTAGGGGGAGGTTGCAGCATTCTGAGGTGACTTAATTCGAGTCAAATCCTCCTGTCTGATATTTGGACTTACAGGACGGTTTCGATCCCGTCGAATATTACTGATTCTTTCATAGTCATTTGACTTTCTCGGTAATTCTGGAGAGGCAGAGAGTAATTCTAAGTAAGGAGGAATCTCAGCTGGTTGTAAATAATCTGGTTCAGAAACAGACGTAGAACTGGACATAGAGCTTCCTGTTGATATATATGAACCAGAAGATGAACTGTAAGATGACCAGCCCGATATTGAAGATGAAGTATCTAAGCTTATATCATTTAAACTACTTGGGTTAGAACTTTTACAATCAGATGGATTTAATTTCGCTTCTAATGATTTAACCAGTCTCTTCCAGAACCAGTCTAATAGATTCTTCTTAGTGTAATTACAACACGTAATGTGACGAAGTATTTCAGGTATAGTACAATCTTCTATCAAAACTGGTATTAACTTCTTGTCTCTAGAACCTGATAAACAAAAATATCAATATTTTAGTAACTCAGTAATAGTAACATATATTTTTATTAATTAACGATTCTCACCTCACCATGCAGCAGTAAAACAGATTTAATCAAAATCAACATGGTTTACCCAGGTACATGTGAACAGACTTGGTAAATGAAGTATTCATAAGACATTAAAATTTGGTGTAGGCAGGGGTGTCAATAGAGACAAATTTAATCCTGAAAATTATAAGTGGCCAACCATTTATGCCAAACAAGAGGCCTTTAACCACATTGTTTAACCACATTGTTTCCATATTTAACTCAGTTTGTATTAGACCATTCTGAGCAGATTAAATTTACCTTAACTTTACCATTTCTTGAGATATGCTCTTCAAATCACTTTTATTTTGCTCAGAAATCATAGCTCTTTCAGGACAGATAAATTAGGAATTCTGGACATGTCCAGAATGTTGTCACCCCTGTGTAAGATAAAATCAACTTCCTTTTTACCATGCAGACTAAACATGCCCTGAACTTTTACCCCACAAAGTACCCCCCCCCCCCCCTCCACTGTACATTTTTAATGTTCTGGATGTAATGTAAGTAAATGGCAATTTTCAAGCCACAACTTATCTCACTGAACACTTTTATTTTTAATGATCTTTTCCATCAAGCTAAGTTTTTCCTGTTTTTTTTTCACAAAAACCCATTAAATTTCAATCATTAAAATGAGACACAAAAAAATAGTTTAATGTTTTCCTGAACAATCCCGGTCAGAGAATTACACAACATCTAAGACATCAGTTACTTGTCCAAATGACAAGGTCATACTTGCCCACAAAATGTCCATAAAAGATGATATTAAGCAGATTGAAAGTTTTATAACAAAATATAATCTGTAAAATGTGTTGTTTGTTTATTTGAGTTTTATGCCCCTTTTAACAGTCGGAGTCATATGAGGTGGACAGTTCACCTTACCATCGTTCCTGGGAAGAACCAGTACAAGACTCCTATCCTCCGTAAGCAACTGCCTACTTTCTCATGTAAAGAGACATGGTCAGTAGCTTGGCTCAAACCCAAGACTCTCTATCAGTGAGAGGTTGCAGTGGTTTGAAGTCAGCGACCTTAACAACTCGACCATGGAGGCCAGTCATCTCTTAACTGCTGAAGCAAATTGTATCTGTTAGATAAGGCCGTGGAAATTTTCAGAACTTAATCCATCTCCAATAAAATCCACCTTGTTATTCTTCAAAATTTCCCTAAGCAGGTTTGACTGTATTCATCCTTTAAACGTTTCCCATGGAGGCCAGATATGAAGTCAGGCTGAGCTCCATCCTGTTTTCATTTTCAAATGCAATATATCAGTCTTAAGATGACATGATCATTAAGTTTATATGCAGAACTGTGGCTTGGCAAAATATGTTAATGATCAAAAGAACTTACCCGGTGAGAGACCATGAGCAAATTTAGTCTGGAATTCACAAGCTGTACTTTGAAGATATTGTGGGGACAAAATGATAATCATTCTTTTACACCTGAAAAATAAACAAAAACAGCATAATGATACTAACATCACATCTTGATAATCAAAAAACAAGGGAAACAGAACAAGGGTCCTGCGTTATCAAAAGGCTGTGGTCTTTTACTAGCAATCATTAAACCATACCACTGTGAGTCTGAATCTCATCCATGGCCAAATTTTACTTGTAAGAATTACTAAGATGCTGTCTACCAAGCTTTGGGAAGGTTACCGGTAGTGATTCTACCTTTGAGTGCATCTTTCTCCATTAAAACTATAGACATGTCACCAAATGACCTTATCTTTGGTGCAATAACCCCAGCAAAACAAAGAAATCATGTGAAAATGTTTTTGACACTATTCACTATGTGAATCACACAAGGAGAAGGTGCTAGTCACTTGGGGTAGGGTAAGTGGTAGGGTAAGTTAGTTCTATTTAGAATTAAGTCCATGAAGACTGGTTAGGTGAATCAGCTGAACAATTGTCGAAAAATGGCCTTAAGCTCAAATAAATAGATGAACAGTTATGGCGGATTAATAGACTTTGATAGATCAATAAACTTCGACAGAAATAAACTTCTCAGAGATTCAAAGTTTACCTAAAATATCTGACAAATGTCAGATGAATTGCAACTTCATTTTGCATAATGTAAGAAAATAATGTCAATCTTTGTATTATTATCAACATTTGCTTAACACCATTAAATAAATGTTCCTAAACAATTATTGAACTTCAGAAGTATCCTGGCCTCTTATGTTTTCGATGGTGTAAGCATATTTTGGCCGGTAAATAAACGGATGCTTATTGCATGCAAAATTTGATATAGAACTCATAACTAACATTTTATTTCTACATGAAATAGAAATTTCTGAGCAAAACAATAGAGTATAAACTTTTTAGAGCCGTTTCATGGAAGCAGACATTTTTGTTTTTCAACTCAATGACTTTATATGTTTTCGAAGATTTTCATTAGTCGACATAAAGAGAGGTAAATCAATAAACACTGTAGTGTACTGTCACTGTAGTGTAATACTTAAGGTGGATCGCGGGTTTCCTCAAGAAAAATAGTCATTTTTTTAGACGTCAACGTACAATAAAGAAATTTTACATGAACAACTTTTAAGGTATTGGCTAACGCAGAAATGATATATTTAAATGATATTTCCATGGAAACCGCTCAAAAGAGCCACCTAGCGGAGCGATATGTTTTTCGTTGATTTTCGCGTTATTTCCTGTACTGCTCCGATAATATTGTGTATTAAGTTATGCAATTTACATAACTGCAATGCTGGATCATTTACAAATCCGAAGAAGTCAGTAATGTTACATTTTGCCGCCATTAAATATTAAAAGACGTAGAGCGAACTCTGTAGGGGTGGCAATTTACAATGCCAAAAAATGAGACATTTTTCTCTCAACCGCGTCAGTAGTGAAAAAACGGCCTGATGAATTTTTTTTAAAAACGCAAAACAGATTCTTTGTACTATATGGAAAACTTTAAAACAATAAAAAACTAGAACTATCACTAAAGGTGATGAATACCCCAGATGCGGCCTTGACACAGTTGTTCCATTTTACAGAGGGAAATATAATGCATTTTCATTTTTTAATACCTGCAAATTGTTGCTTAGATATATCCTGACCAGTTTCAAAATATACATTATATAAAAAATAACAAAGGGCCATAACTCATTAAAATTTACTTCGAAAAAACCTATTGTGGACATGCACAACTTGGCAAACTACTTATCACTTCTAAGAAGTTTCACTGAATTCCTGCATGTTACTAAGTTGCTGAGAAATGGTACGGTCAAAATTTACCTAATTGTATAAAACAAAGGGCCATAACTCAGTGAAAATTAATCCAAACAAAACCTGGTTATTGCATGCACAACTTGGCTTACTTTTTATAACTTCTGTGAAGTTTCATTGAATTCCTATGAGTAGTTACTGAGATATTGTATATACACTATATAAAAAACAACAAAGGGCCATAACTCAGTGAAAATTTAACCAACCAAGACAAGCTTAATGCATGCACAACTAAGCTAACTACTTATCACTTCTGAGAAGTTTTATAGAATTCCTGGCAGTAGTCAATGAGAATTAGTCAGGACAAAATTCGCCTATTGTATATACTGTAGAAAAAAACAAAGGGCTATAACTCAATGAAAATCAATTTAAATGAAAAATGATTTAAGCATGCACAACTAGGCTAACTACTTATTACTTCTGTGAAGTTTCGTTGAAATCCTGTGAGTAGTTGCTGAGAAATTGTCCGGACAAAATTTGCCTATTGTATATACTGTATGAAAACAACAAAGGGCTATAACTCAGTGAAAATTAATACGAACGAAAAATACCTTAAGCATGCACAACTAGGCTTACTACTGATCACTTCTGTGAAGTTTCATTGAGATCCTGTGAGTAATTGCTGAGAAATTGTCCGGACAAAATTTGCCTATTGTATATACTGTATAAAAACAACAAAGGGGTATAACTCAGTGATAATTAATCCGAACGAAAATTGCTTTAAGCATGCACAACTAGGCTTACTACTGATCACTTCTGTGAAGTTTCATTGAGATCCTGTGAGTAATTGCTGAGAAATTCTCTGGACAAAATTTGCCTATTGTATATACTGAATAAAAACAACAAAGGGGCATAACTCAGTGAAAATTAATCCGAACGAAAAATGCTTTAAGCTAGCACAACTAGGCTTACTACTGATCACTTCTGTGAAGTTTCATTGAAATCCTATAAGTAGTTGCTGAGAAATTCTACGGACAAATTGTGTCTACAGACGCACGGACCGACCGACCGACCAGCCGACCGACCGTCAAGCGTGAATCCAATATAGCCCCCATATATTTCATATCTGGGGGTATAAATATGGTCACCGACTTCGTTTTCGCACCAATGAAACTTATTTAAACTTGGAAAAAGGCTGAAAACGTCAACGTTTTTATACAAGATCGATGTGACGTTGCAAACTTTTTAGTTGTTACTGAACTATTTTGGCTTAACGTCACATCGATCTTGTAATTTATGGCAACGTTTTTAGCTTTTTTCCGTGTTTAAATAAGTTTCAATGTAGCAAAAACGAAGTCGGTGACCATATATTTTTATTTTTTTAAAGTCTTTCAAATTATTTTAATAATCTCTATTGAGTTTTAAAAAAAATTTCATCGGACAGTTTTTTTACTGTTGACGCGACTGAAAGAAAAATGTCTCATTTTTGGCATTGTAAATTGCCACCCCTGCAGAGTTAGCTCGACATCTTTTAAGATTTAATGATGGCGAAATGAAATATTATTGACTTTTTCGTATTTGTAAATGATTCAGCATTGTAGTTAAATAAATTGCATAACTTAAAATACAAAATTATCGGAGCAATACAGAAAATAACGCGAAAATCAACGAAATACATACTGGTCCGCTAGGTGGCCATTTTCTTCGGTTTCCATGGAAATATCATTTGAATATATTATGTCTGCATTAGCCAATACATTAAAGGATGTTTATGCAAAATTTCTTTATCGTGCGTTGACGTCTAAAAAAAATACTATTTTTCTGGAGGAAACCCGCGATCCACCTTAACTGCATTGTTTTGCAACTTTTAATTCATTATTTTTTTTATAAAAGAACTTAACAATCTATTGTTTAACTTAGGTTTACTGTTCACTGCTACCCTTTCTACCAGTAAACCTTGCTCTATCAATGTCTTGTTCGCATTACTCAGGTCATCAGCAAAATACGACCTGTACTTGCCCCTAACATATGGGACTTGGCCTGAAATATTATGGGATGCTACAGAAATTGCGTGGTGTGGAAGGACAATTTTGCGGTTTGACACTGTGAGAAAGTATTAAGAGGAGAAAAACTTTTAAGAACACCCTGTACATACATAATTTTGACAGATCATTTTATCACAGGAAAAATGTTTGTCTGCTGCAGACATACCGGTAAACATATTTTTTTCAGATGAAAAACAACTTTGAATGTAATCTTGGCGACATGAACTTTGGGAACTAGAATTTACCATGAATGTCACTAAATAACTTTGATACTGCATGTTTACCTGTTGTATTTACAATTTTTATCCGTCTGACATTTGAATGGCTGCCGGCCTCATTTGTTTACATTCGAGAGGAGCGGGACTGATAAAAGCAATCTATTGTAGTAGTTATTAATTATTGGGAAAATGAAAACTGTCGAAAACACATCTACAATTGCAAAGGGGTTTGTCACGAAAAAAAAAAAAAAAAAAAAAAAGTTTTCCATGTAACCTATATATATATAGAAGGGAAAGAACTTCGACAATTCGAATTTTCCATCACGTGTTATAAACGTCCATGTTATTGCAATGTAATACAAAATATTTAACTCATATATAGTGCAACGTGTGGGTAACTCAACACGCTAACAGAAAATGTATACTTTTACTACCTTTAAAGTTATTCTAAACTCGCTATTGAAGATTTTTCACTCGAAAAATGGTCAAATTTTACAAAACGACACACTGTCGTAAAATCGCAATTAATTAATTATAATACCAAAGCAGAATTAAATTGTACCTATTTCTGAAAATATTCTCTGTTTGTCAGGAAGGAGGATAGGCATTGATAACAAAACATCTATAATGTTGTTTTTACCTTTGTTCTATGAGTTTAGCGCAGACTGTGTTGTGAGAGGCACCAGGTAGATCATCCCTCCATGGTACAAATAATTTTAAATTGTTCTCCACTTCTAACTTCTCAATTAGAAGTCTCACAAAGTCAAGATCAGCTCCTTCAGGATTGTAACACACAAAAGCATCATAAATAGTCAGGGTCTCACTGTCCACTGAAAATGAATAAAATACACATCAAGTATTTTATAGGCTTTAAATTTACAGTTCAACGCCATATAAATTAAATTACATGTATCTACTACGTACATTGCCATTGCGATGCATCACTATATATACGTCATGGTGCCTATACCATGTGACTTTCTATGTTACGCTTGGATAAAATTCAACTTAATTAGATAACATTATCTTTGATATCTTCTCTAATACTTCATCAATTCTCATCGGATAAAGTGGAGAGCCATCACAATAAGGTAACTGACACATACATATATACAATGTACTTTGTTTTGGAATGAAATCAGTATTTTTTAAGATTATGACATATCATGGCAATTTCATATCACTCAAATACGCATATGCCATAATCTTAAAAATACTGATTTCTTTCCAAAACAAATTATATGTATGTGTCCATTAATTTTATTCTCCATTATGAAATTTATATTTCCTATAATATCTACATAAATTAATAAAGCGATAGGTATTTTCAGAGAGGCACTATAAAAACTGTAAAAACATCTGTTTTGACGTCAAAAACAACATCATCATGCCAATCAAATATGTGATTTCAATTTGAATGAAGTAAAACAATTATCTTGCTTGATGTAAGGAAGACTTCTTCCATAATTAATAAATTTATATTAGCACAATAAATGAGAGACTCCCTTAATTAGCATAAAAAATTGAAAGACACAAATTGATTATTTTTGTATCATTACTCTAACATCTGAAGGATTGGTCAAGTAAAAAAAATGTTTGAAGATAATGTTTTCTAGATCAAGATAAACAGAAAAACTAAAAGAAACTGACTCCAGTTCCTCTTGATTCATATTGCAAATCAATCTCTACCAAGAGTTGTCATTTCCACAACGTTCACACTAACCCCTGTCAACGTCTAAAAAGTAGTCCGGCATCACATGACAGACGCGTGATTTCAAAATGGCAACAACACCTCAAAAAGAAACTAATATAGATTGTTTGTTCGTTTATCTAAAAAGAATCGTATACTTAAACTAAATGATAGGAAAATGACATCAAGTCTGGTATTTCTTTGTTACCAGTATATTATTCATGTGTTTCATTTACTTTGATATTACTCCAATAAGTTAGGTTTTAGAGATAACAAGGTTAAATAATCCCTAATGGCACAGCTTATAATGGAGCAAATAAAGTGTTTTTCTAAATGAAATATTTCATTATGGTATCTCAAATAATAAATATGCAAAAAATATCCACAGAAAATGGTATTGATCAAAGTGTAGTTTTGGCACTGAGACGTTGACAGAAGTGAGGCCATCATTAAAAAAAATTGTTTGTTTGTAGTGCTCTGACCCTAATTAATTTCCAGAGATGGGTAGACCTGTAGGTAGGTAGGTATTTTTTTCTTTTTTTTCTGAAATTTCATTTTTAAATAATTGGCAATTTTGAAATACACAATATTTCCATGCAATCTGCTTTGCATTATTTTAAAAATGTAATTAGACAGAACAAAATATGATGAACAACCAGTTTGTATTGGATAAAGGCCATGTATTCTGGTATGGTTTAGAAATGGAAAGTACCTTTTAACTGAACGGGTGCAAACAGATTACAAAAAAAATCAACCTAAAAAGAAGGGGCCATTGTGATGGGTCTGTCGGAGCACTACATACAAAGAATTTTTTATTTTCAGCCTGAGTATGAATTGGAAAGGAATGACAACTTAGGGTTGAGTTGATTACAAAATTTGACAATACACTGGCCAGGCTTTTTTCAATATTTCTACATCTTCCTTCTTCAATTGCAAGTATGTGTGCTGAGCAGCTAAATCTGGCCAATGATATTCTGTATTTATCCATTTTATACTTCACTCCAATTAACCCCCCCCCCCCCATCATGGGAATGACAAACATTTCAGTAGCGGACAATTACTTAAGTCAAAGAGTAAATTAAATATTTTAATATCTTAAAACATGAATTTTTCTTATATATGAATTGAAGAATAGTTCATGAAGTACCGGTGTAACAGGCCATTCTTTCCCCCCTGGCCACTTTTTCCCCGGGGAAAAATTGGCCTAGGCCTTTTTTTTCCCCGGGTAAAATAGCAAACAATCATGATGCAATACTGTTATTATATAGGGGAAAAGTGGCCTAGATGGGGAAGAAATGGCCTAGAATCATAATGCAATGCTGTTACTATTAGGGGGGAAAAAGTGGCCAATGGGGGAAGAAATGGCCTAGAATCATAATGCAATACTGTTATGATTAGGGGGGAAAAAGTGGCCTAGGGGGGGGGGGGGGAGAAATGGCCTAGAATCATAATGCAATACTGTTATCATTAGGAATGGAAAAGTGGCCAAGGGGGGGAGAAATTATGGAAGGGAATATCCGCCAGTACATGCATGCTGTTAAATGACAATTGCATCTTGTCTTGTTACATGCATATTGTTAAATGACAATTGCATCTTGCCTTGTTTCATTCGTTTTACACTAACTTCAATTGCCGTGTGCCTTTATGCTTCTTTCCATCAGTAAGTGGCACGTGGCTTGATTCTATCCTTACTCTATGTATATAAATTACATATTCTTGCGTGTAAATGACAAATGCATCCATTCTATTCATTATTATTATACCGACACATGCATGTTAACATCAATGATTGCAAGTTCAGGAAGGCGAAACCAATTAGCACTAAGCAGCAGCTAGCATGAACTTAAACGAATGCATTTGTAATATTCAATTCATACAATGCTGGGAACCAGATTTTTTCGGCAGTTTCCGTAAAAAGGTCAACCATGCACGGTGCGTACACAAAAAACTACTCGACGAATTAGTGTAAGTTGAGCGAAACGGGACAAAAAATTGTTACTGTAGAATTTGTAGCCATTCTTCATCGATGTCAATACATCGTATCAAAAGCAGCAGATACTATATTGATGGAGGTGAAGGTAAGTCCAGAGTAAGTTTTATCCTAAAATAACAGTTATTGTGTACTCTGTCATATGAAATTATGTTTTAGTTATTGCTGTTGTGTGAGGAGAATTTTATTTCTATCAGGGATCTATAGCATACCTGTTCATATACAGTTAAACCTGTGAACAAAGGCTATCCTTGGAAATTGGCGTTAATTACCAAGTGCATGGCATTTATTTGGATGTCATTTTGTTTTAAGCAATCAATCAGGTTTTAAAATAATGTTCAATATGAAAGACCTACACTAAAAAGAACAGTTTTAAATTGTTCATTTGCATCATCATTCATTTGTGTTATTCATATATCAGTACAGTTGGGTACAAGTGACTGCATAGTATATCACATTCCCATCATGTTTCTGTATTGCTCCCTGTATTTAGATGTTGTGTTTCATTTTGTACCACACAAAAATGATCTAAATATCATTAATCACAAACAGTGCCATTACAGTATGGATAAACATAAATGTTGGTATTTGAATGTGTCTGTTTATTTTATTGCAGGTATAAAGCATTAAAGAAAAAAACAAGCTGGTGATAGTCGACAGATATGGAGGTATTTTGATGCATGGAGGATATGTTTGCTAGTGATCAAACAGTTATTTCTGCCTCAGTTGTGTCTTCTATCACTTCACCAAGGGTATCCACTCCATTGTTGATTCTTCTCAAATCAATGGCAAAGATGCATTAAAGGATGAGCAGCCAATATACTTTTTCCCCCCGAGTTAAATGAAAGGACCACCCATATACTTTTGATGATAACACTCCTAGATTGTTTGAGATATTTCAAGAAGAACATAGACATATGCACAATGTGAGGATAGCTTAGGACACAATTAAGGTGTGTGTCTACCTTGAAAACACTAGTCATCCTACTTGAATCAAAGGATAGATAAAATACAACAATTATCATTTTTTTCATTTGTCTATTTATTATACTGTTTATTTATGTATTTCTGTAAACAATAAATTCAGTAACCAATTGAATCATGTCTCAATTTTAACAATAAACATAATTCATTATTGTCAATTAGTACAACTAATTGAAATATAACTGACAACCATAATAATTGCACATGTCTTCCAATGCTTCACTGTTAAAAATGAGACTTAATGAAATTAAAATACTTCAAAAAATTGAAGTGAGGTGAATTAATTAGTCATTACAGGAACATGTATTTTGGACTACAGTCAAGACTTTGAACTTAGGCCATCCTTGGGAAATAGAAAATTTGGCCTATATTGACAGATGGCTCTTACTCAGGAGTTATTTTGTTCTAAATGATAAATGACGCTTTAGAAATAATGACCTTTTATTCACAAGGTGACCTTTATTCGGAGGTTTGACAGTATCTAGATATATATTTAACATTTGTACAATTGACAATATTGACTGAAAATTTGCATTTATTATTAAGTAATAATTAACATGAAGAACCTAGAATATTGATCAATTCAAATACAAAAATATCTTTACAAACAATTTAGAAATTACATTGACACTAATAGACTGATGCTTACAAATGATGAACTTATGAATTACTTATTATCATGAATTTGCATTTACATCAAATAAGTCAACTTCTAAGAAAAAACATAAAATATAGCTTCAACTTTAAATTTGCTCATGCAGTTCTAAAATTTCTTTCAATATTACACTATGCAATTTGTCTGTGAATATAGTGTGATTTATAACTTCTAATATACATGAAAATTAAATATCTTCCTAGATGTAGCTCTTTACTTTATTCTAAGGATCACGAATACAAAATTTATTTATTCATTTAAACATTAGCCATGTATAGCTGTTGATTAAAATGGAAATAAAGGTTTATTTTAACTTTTTTTGTGTTATCCTTTATATAATATGTCTAACATGGCTATACACATGTTTCTTGTAATGTATGTATACTTTCTTTAAATGTATGCCATTTTATTAACACATTGTAATTTGTATATTGAAAAAAATCTAACTAAATACTTTTTACATCATAACGAGAGCTTAATAGTAGAGCTTAGTAGTATATGATTTAATAATTTATGCAAATTATATTTTCAATTGCACACATATTTTATAAACAAAAAACAACAGCAGATACTTGTAAGTCATTATGGCAATGTCCTGTCACAAACAACTTATAGATGGAATGCATGTGTATCTTTTCCTAAATATTCTATGAGTCACAAAATTCTGCAGGTCCTGTGATGTGAATAATATGAATATAACTTCTGCGTATAAATATATATATACTTCCATCTTAATATTACATATACGGTATATATATACCTATGTAATGTTTATTATGTTTTATAACTAACTTCCACCTATGTAGCAACAATTTTGTCAGGAAAGCCACTTTTTGAGAAAACCCATTTGCGATATCTTCGTGTACCAGTCTGGCCAACATATCATTGAGTATAAACTGATTAGCTCCACCACCAAAAACACACACTAGCTAAAAGTCTTCTGTCCAGGCTGATTGACTGTACATGTACCACTGTGAGTAGCCATTGCCAATATGGACTGAAAATTGAAGACCATTGACATTAATTAGGTTTATTTTATAAATATCATCAAAAGAAGTATGTTAGGCAATAGGTAATTGAAAAGTTAATCATTCTCATAATATTATTCTTGAAAGCAAACATATTTTCACATATCGAGGGCTCAGCGCAACACTGTCGTAACTTGTTCTTATTTCAATATGAGTTACGACACTGTTGCGCTGAACCCTCGATATGCAATTATTTCTGTAATACGGAGGAGGAAATAATGTAGTACCCAATGCGGGGCTCGAAAACGCAACCTCCTACTTGCATGTCAGATGCTCTACTAACTCGGAGCTAATCAGGCTGTGAATATCTCAGCCAATTTATAAAATTTAATACAATATACCACACAGCTACATTCCTCCTTCCTTTTTATTCAAAGTAATTAATTGCGACAACTATAGGTTCTTTTGACTAACTCAGCTAGCCTTTGCTTCACCCAAGGTGCTAGTCTCATCCTAGTCACGGCCCCAAATGTAATAGGAGGAAATTTAATGTTTCTGATGCGGGGCTCGAACCCAAGACCTCCTGCTTGCAAGTCAAATGCATTACCAATTAAACAATATACCACACCCCTACACTTCCAACAAAGTCAATAGACCGTTACATACAGGTTCAAAGATGCGAAACACAGTCTTCATGAATAAGAACCAGATCTTTTACTGCTGTCTATAAATTGTATAAATATTGCTTCTACAATTTACCCCCCCCCCCCCCCCCGTCTAAAAATCTAAAATAAGCCCCGAACCTGAATTTGCTCCAGACAGACCTGAGTTAATGAGAAGTAACACGGTAAATATAGGAGTAAATAATGTTTATGTAGATCTACTAAAATATTCACCTGAAACGATGTTCAGAAAAACATTGCCGTACCGCCTCGTCGTAGCCCAGTTTCTTCAACATTCAACAAAATGTTATGTTCTCGCCGATCTCGGTTGGTTTATTGGATGTAACAGAAACCATTTCTAACACACTGCCACTGACATTATCGTTGAGACCGACGAGACAGCTCGATATCTCATTAAAAACACCATGTGTCATTGATATACACTTCCGTAAACATTGAAGTTTTTACTATCGCACCGTTAAACCACGGAAAATTCCGAACTTGTAAATTTGATGTCCGGAGTTGTCTCCCGTGTATAGTAATTTGCGCAAGAAGCTAAAAGTTTTATTGGTTCCCAGTCATGTACTTCATGTACCATTGTAATATCATGCTTCAACAAGAATAATGTTGAATCCAAAAAGCAGTAACAATAGCAGTTAGAAATAGTGTGAATAAACATTTCAAGATAAAGAAGGCATAACGCAGTTGTAAATTACATGCAAGAATGAACGATATATATGAAGGGAGTGTCCACTTAGCATCAAGTAATATGAAACATGAATAACGTAGCAAGCACTTGTAAGAAACCAAAATGCAGTTGTCAAGTAGAAGAACACATATGCAAGTAAATAACATAACATTGTCATTTAACAGCATGAATGTACTGGCGGATATTCCCTTCCATAGAAATGGCCTAGAATCATAATGCAATACTGTTATTATTAGGGGGAGGGGGAAATAAGGCCAAGGGGGGGGGGGGGGAGAAATGGCCTAGAATCATAATGCAATAAAGTTGTTATTAGGGGGGAAAAAGTTGCCCAGGGGGGAAAGAAATGACCTAGGCCAATCTTTCCCCAGGGGAAAAAAAGGCCTAGGCCAATATTTCCCGGGGAAAAAAAGGCCTAGGCCAATCTTTCCCCGGGGAAAAAAAGGCCTAGGCCAATTTTTCCCCAACGACTGGCCGGGGGAAAAAATAGACTGCTACACCGGTATGCTTAACCATGAGACAGGGGATATTCGAAGGGATGAGAACCAAATCTTTATATATATATAGCAAGTTACCAGTATGATATTTTTCTTACAGACCTGTTAACCTCTCAAGTAATGTTGAATAAACTACTAGTATAACAATATTTTATCTTTTCACATCCAGCTAGCTAGATTAATATCAATTTCAATCAATACTTTGTTTGAATAATGATAAAGGCCATTAACATTTACTGTTCCATACAGCCAACATTTACTGTTCCATACAGCCAAGTGTTGATCTATAGTTAGAGTTACAACTGTGTTCATCTCTCATTCAATTAATAGCAGTAAACTTTTCGAAAAAACAAGAGGGCCATATGGCCCTGTTACCACTCACCAGAAAAAACATTTTAACTTTTTCCTATATGAGCCAATCTAAAATCAAATGAACCGTGTGGCAGGGCCAATCTTGACAACAGGGCCATAAGTTGAACAAACTTGATAGAGGTCCGCTAGACAATACAACATTAAAAATATCCAAGCGCTAGGCCTTATGGTTTTGAACAAGAAGCTTTTTAAAATTTTCCTATATAAGCCTATATAAATCAAGTGACCCCTGGGGTGGGGCCAAATTGACCCCTGTGTCAAAATTTGAACAAACATGGTAGAGGTTCACTAGACAATGCTACATACTAAATATCTCAACTCTAGGCCTTATGGTTTCAGAGAAGAAGACTTTTTAAATTTTCCTAAATCAGTCTATATAGAATAAAGTCGGGGCGAGGTCAATTTGGACCCCAACTTGGTAGAGGTCCACCAAATGGTGCTACACACCAAATATCTAAGCTGTATGAATTGTAGTTTCTGACAAGAACATTTTCTTTTCCTGTTTCAGTCAATGTAAAATCAATTAAGTTACCTCATGGGTGGAGCCAAGCTTGACCCCAGGGCTGTAACTGAGCATACTTGGTAGAGGTCCACTAGACAATGCTACACACCAAATATCTAAGCTTTTAAAGTTTTTCCTTTTGTTTCCATGGCAACCAGAGTTTTGAATAAAATTTAATTTAGAGCTTCATGCAAGGAACATCCTTGTAAAGTTTGCAATTGGCCAACTGCTTAAGGACGTTTACAGTAGTTTGCTACATTTTTCACATAGACATATAGGAAAGATTTAAACTGATCGATGATTTTTTTTAAAAACTTTGTATGATCGTAGCATATGATAGCAGAAACATTTTAAGCGAAAAAAAATTGGGGGTCACTGATCTCGTTTTTGAGTCACTTCGAAAATTTCAATCAAGGAAACTTACGGATGATGATTGATCAGACAGATGATAATAAGACCAAATGAATGACATCATGGAATAGTACAATAGATATGAAGATAGATATGAAAAGTCTGTGTTAATATACATAAATGAAAACATCAAATGGGTAGGGCGACAGACATTACAATATAAATAATTCATATACATATTAAAGTACAATAAACTATTTCAAATCTAAACTTACCATCTTGAATACCAAGTAAACGACCTTCATCTATGTTCTTTTCAGCATTCTCAGATACACTCTGTGACACTGAAAACATGCAACATAATGAATTATACATAAAACAACATAACATATTGCACATAAATACTTAAAAACATGAAACATTGTATACAAATACATAAAACAACATAACATATAGTACCCTGGTACATAAATACATGTACATAAAACAACATAATAATATTGTACATAAATACATAAACAACATAAATTACATAATATATTGCATATATACACCATACAACAACATGTAACAGTAAATTCCCACTATTACAAACACCTTTCATTCTTGAGCAAAATGGTCTTAATAGCAGGGTGGTCTTACCAGTGGAACAAGGTATACCTTTACCCTTACTACGTTGAAACTGGTCATATGTACAGATCAACATACCAACATTCTCATTGATCAATTCTACTTTTTTTCTAACTTATTTTTACGTTTCCATTTCTCCGTGACTAATATAGAATACAGACATGTATTTATTTTAAAAAATTGAGCTATCAGATAAAAAATGAAACTGATTATGTACGACATTTCAGATATCCTTCATAAATAGCCGTTGTCTTACACAAATTAAAATCTTGATTAATTAGTATAAGCAAATTAAGGGGAATACAATACAAATCTATAACAGACCCGATATATAACAACCGAAGAAATTAAATTGCAAGCATTTTCATTGCAATTTAAGTTTCCAATTGAATAGTTAAACCACAACAAGGAGAAATATGCAGCAAACACCTTCGTTATTCTGACCATTTATCATTGACATTTAGTACAATCAAAAGCAATCAACAACACAAATTTGGACTCTTTGTTTCATAAGGTGTAAATTACAGCTGACAATTCAACTATTACCACAACTGGATACTGAAGATGTCATAAAAGTGTGTCCACTCCATACCTTTCAAAACAACTGGGTATATAGTTTTCAATCAGCAGATTATAAATTGTGAATTGATGAATTGGTCTGTGAAACTGGTGGTCATATTGGTGAAATAGCAGGGTGGTTCTATTTCTGGACAAACGACCAATGAATTGTAGAAAGTATCAACTCTATTAAAAATTGGTTGTACCCTGGTAATAGCAGGGCAGTTGTAATTTTGGGTTGGTCATAAGTAGGGATTTTACTACATATTGTACATAAATACATAAAACAACATAATACATTGTACATAAATATTTAAAACGACGTAACATATTGTACACAAATACATATAAATATATAAAATGTTTTAACACATTTTTCAGGTATTCAAGAGTAGTATTCTGAACACTTGAGCAAAATCTGATCACGCTATAAAGGGAGCGCTATAGATTCTTGGCTTGGGTTGAAAAGGTAGGGATATAAACGCCAAGTTCTCATGTATCTGATCTCCCTTCATTCTTGCATGGCCCTGAAATGACCATAGCTGTTGACTGGGTCATTAAACAACAGATGAATAAATATATAGAAGCATTAAGCAGTTTCAATGCATTAATTGCTAATCAATACCTATGAGGTAATAATATCCAGTCAGAGAATAGGACAATCTTCAACCCAGTTTATCTGCATCAAGATAATAATATATGACAAGCTATATTATGTGTTGGAGATACATTATATATTCCTCCTTGTTTTCTACAATGGCTTCAACATTCCTCAGAGGCTAAGGCTGTCATCCACTGGTTAGTGTGCTCATTTTGTTACCCAGAGATCCTGGTTCAATTCCCAGTCAAGGCAGAATATACCCTACCATGAAATTTGACCAAATGTTGATTTTCTTCCACATGTGGGTATTAAAGTTGCCAGCACCTTGTGAAAGAGTTAGAAATACTGGTCAGAAAACAGTTCAGGATAACTGGTTATACATGATTCGGCTGTCGTGTATAATTGAAAAATTGTTGAAAAATGGCACTGAACCCAAATAAATAAACAACATTCCTTTGTTGTGACATTATTGCAAAGATAAAATCTATAGTGACACAGTTTTGATACAAATATTGACATCATATTTGATTAAATGTCTATTGATGTTTTAATAGGTTAAATTTAATACTCCACCTGTTTGATCTTGAATTGGTTTTTTCTTGGTAATGAACTTTGCTTTCAAAGTTATGTATTTTTCACAATCTCTTTCTGAAAATAAAATGTTTTTAATTAATTTATATATATATATAAATATAGTATAATACTACCTTTAACGTAATGACCACCTTTCATTCTTAAGCAAAGTGGTCTAAATAGCAGGGTAGTCTTATTAGATTTAGTGAACAAGGTATTCCTTTACCTGTACTACATTGAAACTGATCATATGAACAGATCAATATACCAACATTTTGATTGGTAAGTTGCCCTTTTTCTATCAAAATTAATTTTTACGTTTCAATTACTCCATAATTAATGTACATGTATAGGAATTTTTTAGGATACAGATTTTATCAATATATATTTGAGCCATCAGATTGAAAATAAAACCAATTATGCACAACATTTCAGATATCCCTCATAAATAGTTGCTATATTACACAAATTAACATTTCGTCATCAATTGAATATCAGCAAATTACGGCCAATACAATACAAATTTAACAGCCAAATTTCGGAAAAAGTCCAAAAAAGCAAGTATTTTCATGGTTGTTTTTTGGTGGTTTATAAATTAAGTGTGAAATGATGAATTGGTCTGAAACTGGTGATTGTATTGGTGGAATAAGGAAGTGTTTGTGTTTCCGGCAAACGACCATTGAACTGTTAAACAAAATGTTGAACGAAATGTCCGTTCTTTTAAAAACTAGTCGTAGTAGAGGGGCGGCGGTAAAAGTAGGGATTTTAATGTACAAACATATCACACAAAGCAAGGAATTGTAAAAATGCTGTAAATAAGCAGGGCTCTCCTTTGACTCTTGAAATGGCATTTTGACTCTTGAAATTTGAAAAATAAGGTTTTTGACTCTTGAGAATAGGAACCAAAGGGTCAAATTTACTATTACTTTAGTAGAGAATTATGTTGACTCTTTACATTTCTATCAGCTAAGGATCATTTTGACCCCCAACTTTTGAAGTCTATGGAGCGCCCTGATAAGTCAATATCTAAAATTCACAATCAAATTCTAACAAAGCAAAATATGCCTTTTTTAATTGTCTAAGTTTATACTCATAATTTATCATATTTGTCAAAATAAAGGTATGTATTTATAGAGAAAAAAGGACTTAGTTACGTAATTCAGCACTTGCTATATATAATATAGAGATTAGAATGGGGAAACATATTCATTTTGTGTTCTGTTATAAATATATTATGATTCTTACTTCACAGTTATTAATGAATTTCAATTTATAAATCATACATTGAGGATAAAGTCTCATATTATATTTGGGAAAAAATTGAAACTAAAATGTTCAATAGTGCATGATCTCTCACTATCCTAAAAGCACATGCGCTGAGAAGTGTTAAATTATCTGTAATGTAACAATGATACAGTGACTCATGGCATTTAACCCTTCGTATACTGATATGTTAAATAAACACAACAAAGTCGAGACAAATTATCACTTTTGACCTCTATTTAATAAGGTTGTTATTCAATTATCTCATTTATTTTCCTTTTTCGGTTTAGCATTCGTAAATGGATGTGAAAAGCATTAAATTTGATAATTAACAACACATGACTGTGCGGTCACATTATAATTGCAACTAAATTGGTAGCACTTTTGATTGATATTGCATTTATTGTGCTGTTATAATCACCTGTGGAATTCAGTCTCGTGTAAATTATTTGCTTTTCACGAATTTTCCACTTTTCATTAATTATTTTGCATTTGCTTACTAACGTTTAACGGTTATATGATACGGTCTATGCAAAACTTTTTCATAAACTCAAATTTATATTCTACTCTAGTTGTTAATATAAATTAAGACTCTTCAATGTGTAAATTTCTTCCTTTCTGCAGTTTTACTACTGTGTGTCTATTTGTAAAAGTTGACCAATTTTCGAGTGAAAAATCTTAAATAGCAAGTTTAAAATATCTTTAAAGGTAGTAAAAGTAAACATTTTCTGTTTAATAGCGTGTTGAGTTGCCCACACGTTGCACTATAATAATGGGAGTTAAATATTTTCTACTGCATTGCAATAACATGGAAGTTTATAACACGCGTTGGAAAATTCTAATTGTCGAAGTTCTTTCCCTTCTATATATATACGGGTTACATGGAAATTATTATTTTTTTCGTGACAAACCCCTTTTGTATGTATCATCATCATCAAAGACCTTTGACTACTGTAGTGTACAATTAGTTGGACTAAGGGAAAATTCGCATTGTGAAACATCACACTGGGGAATTTTTAAAGACTTAGATACTTTCTTTAGGTGTGTATATTCAGGGCGTTTTTTCCTTCTATAGCAAGGGCCATTAACAGGCGTCTTCTCCTCAGGAAAATTCTTTAGAAATAGAATCATGCAGTTTTCTCCCAAAATTCAATTTACATCAAGTTTTTACTTCCCCCAAAGACCTATACTTACTGTATGTATAGGTCTTTGCTTCCCCTTTTGCAAAAATTATGCGTTATTTTTCACAAAATTTAAAGAAAAGGCCCCTTCCCCAACCTGTGAAAAAAAGCCATGATATTAAGTAATATTACAATGTAACTGAATATTATAGTATACACATGTAATTTAAACACACACACATGTCTTCGGCTTTAACTGTGATCAAATAAATCACACTACAGATAGTGAGATACTCACGTATAAACTTCCAGATGTCAGTAAGTACATCAAGACGCTCAAGTTCCTGTAAGTATTGCCAGAATGTACCTATAGTGGGAGATAATTCTTTCCGTGATGTCCATTCACCAAGTACTTGCTCAGTCGGACTTTTCTGAAGTTCAAAATTACTAACTTCCAAATAATTAAAACCAATTTTCTCAGCCAATCCTTGATAATTGTTTAACATTCCACTATCTTCATTCAATGTACCATCCAAATTAAGGTACAAAGCAGTTTGCCTACGAGCACTATGACTCAATGCTTCTAGGGGAATATTTACGTATTTTGAAGGTATAGCGAAATCTTCCGGCACTTCATCTGACGCCGCCATCTTGCAATTTTATCTTAAAACAGTGTTGAAATATGATCTGTTCGTGACATGACCTATAAATCTGAAAACATAACTCCGTCAGGATGTCAATCAAATCTTGCCGTTTTATTTCCTGCTTCTGTTTACGGATATGACGTCACGTCAAGGATAACCGATTGAATAATAAAATATCACGTGACTTAGGAAGATCACATGATTTATAAATGGCGGATGTCATTTTTATTTGAACATTAAATACATTCAATTTTGGACTGCAACAATGTAAACTCAACGTTGTCACTCTTACTGTATGCTGCAGAGCAATTGTGCAAAGTGACGACTTTCGTTTGATATTAAACAATTCAGGTAAATACTATTGTTTGATCAGTAGATTAGGGCTTTAAGTTTATCCCTGCTGAACAGCCAAATCCGTTTTATTTTAAACACTTAAACAAATAAACACTTTCGAACAGAACAATAAAATTGTCTTACAGCCTAAGTCATTCACCTGTTCATTCTCAAAACAATACAAATCTTATTCAAGTGTATGTCATGTTAATCAATAATAAAACTCATACTGAAATAAGAACAAGTCATGCATGACAGTGTTGCGCTGAGCCCTTGATTATGCATTCATGAATATATATATATTAAGCCACACTAGCCCTACTAATTCGGCTTTTCGGTTAGCCAATTTTCGTGAACAAATATAATTAATAATTTATAAGAAAGAGATCTATGAATTACTAATTAATATACAATGTATATACATGTATATATATATTGTTTTATATCAATTGGTTATTTTTGTTTGCATATTAAGAAACAATATTAAGTTAAATGATGACAATAGCTGATATTGAGGAGCCTCTGATTGTGTCACGTGCGAGGGAACAAACCAAGCAGTATGGAACTTTGAAAAACAAAATAGTTCAATCTCCTTCTGAAGGTACAAATTCACCATTCACAGGCAATCAACAGATTCAGGAAAAAGATGTCAATGTCAAGGTTTGATATTTGTTTGTGTGTCATTATTCAAATTTCACTGGAAATCGCATTGTCAAACTAATTAAAAGTGATATGAATCTTATTGACAAATTGGTTCCTATCCATGCATGCTGTTTTCATTATAAATCGATCATTTGTTTGCTTCTTGAGTATTGTTTATTTGTCAAACTTTATTGTTGTTTCTCATATTAAGGTGTATAAGAGACGATGGTATATACTGTTTGTGTTTGGTATGATGTCCATGACACAGTGTGCTGTATGGAATACCTTTAGTCCCATATCAGAGGTTGGCGAGCGAGTATTTGGGTGGAACACTGCTACATTATCACTCCTCACTAATTGGGGTCCAATTGCATACGTAATTGGAACTTTTGCATTTTCGTGGATCCTGGATGAAAAAGGTATTTCGAAATATATAAATGAGGTTTAATTTTTTAAATTTTAATGGCACTATTTTGGAATGACACATCTTTATATTACCTCTGACAGATCCTGAAATCATACTTAAAATGGAAGCTAGATGTTGTTCCCATCCCTGGCTTATTTTTATTAAAAGCTTGTCAAATATTGAAATGTTTATATTAACAAACTAACAATTTATCACATGTAATTTACATCCATTTGTATAATGATTGTATCTATTTTGATTCAACAATGTATTCTGAGATACTTAACCAGTATATATATTATATGTATTTTAAATTATAGCTATTACCGTGAAACTTAAACTTTACACTATGTATGTATATTTTTCATAAGGGAACATTTAAAAAATGTATGTTTGCAGTTACATGAATAATTCATTGAATAAACCCTTACCGAAATCACTCAAGCAATTTTGACTGAAAATTAATTTTTATTATTCCTTGTTTTCATTACCGTATTCCAGATTTTAGTATCTCAGGCAGTACAAGCGTATAATTAATATGTTAACAAAAAGTGCCTTAGTCCTATTACCTTCCCACTGTTTAATGTTTATTAGTGCTAAACAACAGTTTTCAGAAGTACTTTATTTGTACAATTTTAGGTTTAAAGCCTGCGTGTATGCTAAGTGGATTTCTGGTTGTAATTGGTACTGGTGTGAGATGCATTACAAATAAACCATCTGTAGCTACACCGTATGTTACTAATTATTATTATGCCACTGTAAACATGCATGTGTGTTGTCATAAGTTTGGTGTTATTTTTTTAAGATGAATGCTGTTTATCTCTATTTCAACATAAAATTAATGTATGACTTTGAAGATATAATTATGGTGTACTGTGAACAATAAAACTAATGCCATATATTTTATTCTATAGACTATACTTATCTGTCAGCCTTACAGTAAACAATTCTAGTTTATCACTTGAAAGTTCTATCTGTAGTTAATGTAATTAGTTTATTAATTTCTCTTTTGTCTCAGACCTTCTTTATATAGCACCATATACTAATATAATATTGGAGACTTCACATGTCACAAAGTGACAGGGTGAGCTTTTAGGATCAGTCTCTGTCGTGCGTCGTCAAACTTTACCTTGTGAACTTATTAGGGGCCACATTTTAGCTCAAGTTTAGCAAAACTGGGTCAGAATGTTAATATTGACAAAATCTCAGACAAGTTTGATATTGGGCCATTTTGGGTGAAAAGCTAGGTCACCAGGGCCAAATAACACTTTAGAAATCACTGTTTTGATTGGATCTTCATGAAACTTTGTCAGAATGTTTATTTCAATAATGTATAGGTCAAATCTAATAATGGGTCATTTCCGGTAAAAAATTAGGTCACTAGGGCAAATTGCTGGAAAACCTTGTGAACACTCTAGAAGTCACTATTTTGATTAGATCTTTTTAATATTTTGGACAAGTTTGAACATGGGTCATCTTGGGTCAAAAACTAGGTCGCTAGGTCAAAACTTATGAAAAACTATGTTAACACTGTAGATTTCACATGCAGTAATAATTGGATCTTCAACCAAACTTTCTCAAATTGTTTGTTTTAATGATATAACCGTTAAGTACAAATATGGGTGTTCTGGGGTCTTTAACCAGGTCAAATCTGAAGAACACTTTGTTAACACTGTAGATGTCACAGTTTTGATTGGATCTTCACCAAACCTTGTCAAAATGCTTGCCTGAATAATATGTGGGTCAAGGTAGAATATGAGTCAGCCATGGTGAAAAACTGGGTCACCAGGTCAAATCTTGTAAAAGCTCTAAATTGCATGGTTTTAATTGGATATTGGCCAAACTTGTCTGATTGTTCATCTCAATAATATTAAGGATAAGTTCAAGTATGGCTCATCTAGGTCAAAAACTAGGTCACAAGGTCAAATCTTAAGAAAACCTTAATTATACTGTAGATGTCAAACCTTGTCAGAATGTTTGTCTTAATTAATGATATGTAAGACAAATTCGAACATATATGTCATCTGGGGTCAAAAGTAGGTAACAAGGTCAAATCTTAGGAAAACCTTGTCTATGCTGTAGTTTTCATGCATTTGATTGGATCTTCACCAAATTTTGTCAGAATGTTTAGTTGTCTTATTCATATGTAGGACAAGTTCTAACATGGGTCATCTGGGGTCAAACACTAGGTCACCGGTTCAAAAAAAAGTTTTAATGAGTGAACAATGATTGTCATGTGAGCGATATAGGGCCATCTTGGCCCTCTTGTTATAATTATGCTATTTATAAAAAATTCACAGCTGTTAAGAGCAGTACTAACAAATATTCCTTTGTATTTCCCTCATTTTAGCCTTATACATTTTGGTCAGTTAATGAATGGTTTGGCGGGTCCTATAGCAATGGGGGCGCCACCAGCATTGTCAGCTGAATGGTTTCCACCTGAACAAAGAACTACAGCTACTGCCATAGCGACAGTTTGTAATACACTTGGACTTGCAGTTTCCTTTATTTTAGGTATTTTGAATCATGATATCTAGTGTTTTCACTTTATACTTTTTATTATGCACTTTCTCTGTGGATACAGGAAAATGAAATATTTATTTGTTATAGTTACAAATAATTGTTGTTTTTTATGCCCCTGTATCAATAGATCGGGGGCATATTGTTTTTGGCCTCTCTGTTTGTCTGTCTGTTTGTCTATTTGTGCCAAACTTTAACCTTGCCTATAAAATCAAAACGCCTGCACCTACATCCATCAAACTTCATATGTAGGTTCCTCATGACAACCTCTACAGGACCTGTGCATTTTCGGGTCAGTAGGTCAAAGGTCAAGGTCACAGGGTCATTGTGTTTAAAAAAATTCGGACATTTCTTTTAGGATACTGCTGCTACATTTTTCATGGGATTTTGACGAAACTTTTACAGACATCTTGTTACCAAGAACCACCACACATATAATCTGGGTTTTTTTATTCCATCATTTTTGACGGAATTATAGCCCTTTGTTTTTTTTGTGTGATTGTAACAGCGAAATACTCTTGTTTCCTTGTTTTCTCAAGGGATTTTGATAAAACTTTCATGGAACTATTGTTATCAAGATACCCAATGCAGGTTGTAAAGGTTTTATGATTTGATAAATTTTGACGAAATTATGGCCCTTTGTTTATTTTGTGCATATGTAGTGTATAGAGAAATGCTCTTTTGTTTGCGACTTCTTCTGTATTTCTCAAGGGATTTTTACCAAAATTTGATAGAACTATTGTCACCATGTTCACCAGCACGTATTGTTAGGGTTTTGTGATTCGATCATTTTTAGCAGATTTACGGCCTTTTGTTTGTGTGTACCGAAATTTATCGATACCAACTGCAATCATCGAACTTCATATCTTGGTTCATCATGACAATCTCTACAGGACCTATGCATTTTCAAAAAGGGCAACCGGATGGGGCATCACGGTTTTTATAAAACACATCTTGTCATATTTTTATTGCTTATCTATGATCATGTGGTATGAAGTGTAATACTAGTCTGCATAAAGTATATGGACTTTCTCTGTATCCACATGTCATGTAATGAGGGGATAGAAATAACAATATTTTTGGCATCAACTTATATTTTAATAGGGGTTTATTGCCAGGCATGTGGCAATCAAATCCACTAGTTGGGGGCCAACAGTTCATTGATCAAACAAAGAAACTTACTTTACATTTGTATATCAAATAGAAAATGTAATTTACTTCACTTTATGTTGTTGTCATCATGTTGATTTATAACTGAAGATAATAATATCTAAGTAAGTCGGTTGACAAAACTTAAATGCTCTATCTTATATACAATGAACAAAACAAGGGAACAAAATAACAACAAATTTAACTATGAAATGTACAATTAATTGATTTGAGGCACAGACTGACTAGTAGTAGTAGATGAACGTAGAAGTATTACTAGTACATACTAAGCTTCTTGACTGAAAATTTATATCAAGTTAACACTTTTTTATTAAGACCGCAGATGGTCTTAGAGGTTGCTGTAAAAAGTTGCACTCAATTTCGATTATCTGAGTATTCTGATACTCGCTACAGCCTAGTGATGGGAAATCGGTTGGAGATCCTAATCCATCATCAGTTGGAATTAGTTCTTCTGATCTGATTTTACTGATTATAATCGATTGAAATTCAATATGTTTGATGTACAAAATAAAAGAAAAGGTGTTTCATGTTTGTATATGAATTAATTTCAAACAAGTCATCATAACAAAACTTTTAAATCTGAAACAAGAGAGCCAACTAGCCCTGGGAAACTGGCACTGGGAGTCTTGGATGCTCACAAACCTCACCTTATGATTGGAAGAACTTGCTTGTATTATTACATTTTGAATGCATATGTAGTAACTTCCCTTTGATGTGATTCTGTCTAAAAAATAGAACTCAGCACGTTCTTATCCGATGATCGATTTTGAAAATGTTACCTTGATCATCGGCAAGCTTCTATTAGTAGCTAATCAATGTTTTCCGATCATTGGTTCATCACTACAGTACAGCATTTACTCTCAGTTAAATACCATTCAGGGTATATACACATGCAGGATTACATAATATCCCTGGTATCCATTTTGTATATCTATAGTTATTGCCCTTGAATAAGTATGTCAAAGTGGTCCACTGTCTCTTGATATATATATCAGGGAATGATTGGTGGTCTAGTGGTAATACGCTGGACTATGAAACGAAAGTTCATTGATTCGAATCTCTGCTCTGCCTTTCTAGATTTCAGGGGCGCTGTTTCAGTTTCCCTGTTGTAACTACCTGGCTGAGTACTGTGTTAAAAACATTTGTATATATTAATTTTGTAGGTCCATATTTGGTCCCTGTGAGGCAGCTACATGAAAATTCTACCTCATCAACAAATAATAGGTAAATTCATCATTTAGTTTCATGTAGGTTACACTGAAGATGATTGAAGATTTCTACAATCAAATGAAAAATAAGCATGGCCTGTGTCAATGTTTGTGGTCACCACAAGAATCCTGCGTTTTTCTGATTTCGTTCTGAGAGTTTGTCAGTGTCTTTAATCTTGCAGATGACAGAGGTACCAATGTTAATGCCCAGGCCCCAGTTTCACGAACAAAATTGAGTAGAAACTCAAGTATGGACTCAAGTGTTTTTTCTTCTAGAAATCGTTTGTCTTTGACCAGAAATGATACCATTTGTTTCCTAGAATACTTTTAACATGATACATATGCCAAGAGAAAATATTGTGGGTCTAGCGTAAATACTAAGTCTCAAAACGCCTTTTTCATTTGAGTCAAAAATCTAATTCTCAATAGCTGACTCAAATCAATTTTAATTAATTATACTATATCAAGAGATGCTAGCTAGGTTAAAACTGTGGGAAACTGTTATAAGACCAATTTTTTACCTTCTTTTAATAACACATTCTGAATTTTATACAATAAAACAGAGAAATGTATGCTTTAATAAATAAGTTGAGTTTGAGTAAAAACTTAAGTTTTTTTGTGAAACTGGGGCCAGGACTTGGTACCTGGTGATCTGGATCAAAATCCCCATCCCAGCAGAGCATCCCCTTCTATGAAAATTTGACAAGATTTTCCTTTATATGTGGGGAAGTTGCAGGCTCATTGTGGAAGAGTTAATTAGTACTGGTACTGGTTAGGATAAAGTCCAGGAAAACTGTTAAGGGGAACCAGCCACTGTAAATATTATTGCAAAAAATGATGTTTGACTCACTTAGACGTTATATACATGTATATATATAAATGATTTGTTATATACTACATGTACCTTGTGCCTCTTCCTAGTGTAAATAAATATGAGGAGGATTCGCAGAAAAAACTCATACAAAATATTACAACTTCCTAAATTTCTACCTAAATCAGCTAGCTAGACAAGAAATTTAGTTATCATACAGGTATATGATACTTGTACTTAAAAAGGATTTTTTGCGATATTGCTTGTAGTGGGTGCTTCATTTTTTATCTTTAACTATTGATTAGATTTATTAAAATTTGGTCATTCATTACTAAGCATCATATACTAGTGCAAAGAGTGATGTCCATTGAATCTTATCTGTATATTATGTATATGATGAATTTGTATGTGCAGGCTGTTCAGACCTGCCGAGTTGAGTGGTTCAGGTCGCTGACTTCAAATCACTGTAACCTTGTTCGAGCCCAGCTACCGACCATGTCTCTTTATGTGAGAAAGTAGACAGTTGCTTACGGAGGATGGGAGTCTAGTACTCACCGGGTTTGTCCCAGGAACGATGGCTAGATGAATTGTCCGCCTCATATGACTCTGACTGTTGAAAAGGGGCATAAAACTCGATGTAAACAAAAAAAACAGACTGTTCAAACCCTTATCAAATTTTAAGTACATGTACATGTAGTATATTACATTTATGTGTTTTATAAATGTGTTAGATGATCGTTACAGTGCTTCATATTTGATGTTTTCTCCTGATGATTCAGCACTAACCTTCATGTCATCAAACACATCTTCCAACTCATCATCACGTAAGTAAACCATCATCAAGTATTAAGGACATAATCCGGTAGTTGCTATTGCGCAATGTAGTGCCAACCATGACGTTAATTTTACTATTAAACATATAGGCAAAATGAAAACGTACAGAGAGAACTTTGAATGTCAGATCATAGCATATGATAATAGAAACATCTTAAGGGAAAAAAATTGGGGGTCACTGATCTCGTTTTTGAGTTATATGCCCTTGTTTATGACGTTTTGGCTTAATTTATGTCAATTCAAGGGCAGATCACTCATACATAAATCTTAAATACCATATTTTTCCTTTTGGTTTGTTTCTCATTTTATTCTTGGTCAAAATAAAAAAGTTCATGCAATTCCATTAAATATTTCTATTAGCTATTTTCAGTTGAAGTTAACAGACTGACAATTTCTCAAAATTAAATCAAGTTTTAGGAAAATTGGCATTGGTTACGATAAAGAAGAAAGAAATACAAAAACACTCATTAGCAGTTCTTGAAATTTTGGGCGATTGCATGAAAAGAAGTCGGCTACTTAAAAAGGGAAATAAATAAGACTTTGTTTTCCTACATTATGAATTATCTGCCCTTGAAATAACCTAAAATGAGCCAAAATGTCACATTTAAGGGCAGATAACTCAAAAAGGAGCACCGCGATCCTTATTTTTGTTTATCTCAAAATGTTTTTATTATCATATGCTATGATCATGCAGTTTTTAAAAAATCTCTATACGTTTTTATTTTGCCTGTATGCCTATGTGTAAAATTGTGGAAACTGACAGATATGTCCTTAATAAACATTTTGTGAATATGAAATGTATTCTGGAGTGTGTAACAGATAGTGGGATTACAATAAATGGTTTTATGGGGAGGTATTGGTATCTGCCAGAAAAAAATTGCAGCAGTTTGTGCTGACTCAGAAATCCAAGATGGCGTCCAAGATGGCCACCATATATTGCCATATGCAATAAAAGGTGCAGTTGTCTAATACAAAGCAATAAAAGATGAATTATTCAGAATGTAAAATGTTTTATGAAAGAGTAATTGAAGAATTCGGACCTCCTTTTCGATAGGAAGTGATAATTTTGGTTTGTAAACTCATCAAAATCTGCTTCAGCTGTGTCATATCTGTGTTATAGTTGCTAAAATATTCCTTTTCCAAACACAGGATTCATGTACATTGAATTTTTGTCTTTATAATTATTGTTTATGTAACTTTCTTTGATCCCCATATGAGAATTATGCAAACAATGTTTGTAAACAAAACATCTGGCTTCAAAAACTATTGTTTTATTTCTAATTTGAATATTCATTTGCTACCTTAGTCAATATTTAAATGAGGTATATTAAGATGTTTTTTCTCTTTCACTAGTAGTTCTTATAAACAATAATGTCTGGTTTTCTGAGATTTCTGGTTTTCCGAGAACATTGATTTTAATCAATTCTGAAAATTATATTGATTATTTTAGACTTTGATGTATCTGCTGAGACTGATTCTGTTATGAGATACATGTACTATTGTAAGTATATTTACATATTTTAGTATTGTAACACTAAATGAAATTAGTCATACCTAATGATAATTAACAGACTCTTATATAAAATAAATGTCTATGGACTAAAGGTAGAGGTACTTAATTGATCCTTATAAATTGTGAGTGTGATATTTAGATATAATTGATCAAACATTAACTTTCAAACGTACAGCATCCTGGAATGTTATGTTAGACCTGGGCCAGTTATACAAGTATTTGACTTTGTACCATAAAGGGAGGTAATATTGCTAACTATAGTACTCTCCCTTTTCTAAGGTTATAAAAAAAAATATAGCATTTTTAACTTCATGTTAATAAATTCCAAAATCATACAATTAAAAAAGCTTGTAGTGAATGCTTTACAAATTATTTATTCTAAAAATGTGTAATGGTTAATAAGGATTGCTTGTATTAAGGTCCGTGATCCCTTAATTATGTCCAAAACAGTCAATTTTACATTTAGCGATGCAACGCTCTTTTGCATAAGTGGAGCTAGGGTACTTTTTGTCATATACTGATTCATACTTTTCTAAATTCATTCTTAGACATTATTAAGCAATGACCAGCTGATAAACTAATCATTTGGCTATATCCTGTCAGTTGGTCATTATTGTGTTGTTGTTTTTATACAAATGCTATTATATTGTACAAATTAACTTATTTCATTGACTTTTCATTCCAAACATCATGACGATTGAATGAGATTATTTAACTGTCGCGTCATGAGGCACTATACAAGTGTTTTTAAATCAACATAAATGGAGTTTTGGGACTTATTTTCTTATTGGAACCGTACAAATCGAATACATATATGGTAATGTCAATTCTAAGCCTTACCGGATAAACCTTCTCTCAATCTCGGCACCATGCTACCATGCCGATTCTCAATATGCCACAAAAGTCTTGTTTCAGATTTGGATTTGCATTTCAGCATTTCAAATAAAAAAATTGATGTCTGATCGACCCTGTGAATACACGATGAAAGAACCCCTTTAAGAGAAAACGAATGAATCGTGTAAATATTAAATTCAAATTACCTGTGCAAAGTTTTATAGATAGAAATCATGAGAATGACTTACATTACATAATTATATACTGTAAGTGGTAGTTTTCAACGCTGAAAATAACCCTACATAGGCTGATCATTTTTTAATGAGGGTCAAAATTTCACGCATGATGGGGTCATTATTTAACGGTATGGGTCAATATTTAACGTTGAAAATTGATCAGTAATTCATTGAAAAATTACCCCTGGGGTCAGTTTTCCACGGGGTCAAAATTTTATGCTACACCGGCACTTGCATTTAATGAACTCAGATTCTTGTTTACTTCATGGTGTGAAAAAAATTCAAAACATGGGGTGAATAGCCTTACAACAAGACTTTTATCATGGCTGTGAATTGTGTTAATTCATGCTAATTAAGAAACGTATGTTTCAGATCATTTGTAATGTTTTAGTAGGTGGTTGACACATGAGCTAACTAATGTATTTATTATTCTAACCAAAAAAAACATATTTTTGTGTTTCTTGTTGTCATGGATATCAAGTGTGAAATGTTGGCGTCTGAAAAGACAATTACATTTACTGGTACCACACCCTTCATGTTAACTAAAAGTTTGAACGGCAAACATATTTGCATGGTAACTTTGTACTCAGATATGTCTAGAAAAAAAAGAAATGTTTTGCAGCACACCTACCCTAATTTTTATCAAACATGGCTATTTTTGTAGCCTTATGATTATAGTTTGTCATGGTAATGGAGCATCTGCGGTCGGATGGTTATGGTATCTGACTGGTAAGCACCAACTCCTTACTGCTGTTAGTTCAAATCCCATCCGAGACCAAATTTTGAACGTGAGAAATCTGTCCAGCCAGCTTATGGAAGGTCAGACTGTGGCTCTTAGTAACCCAGGTGTAAGCATAGGGTCTTTATTCCACTTGTAAAGCAGGGATATGACAATTAAGAAACCCCATTGAAAAACTATGAAATAATTAGATCTTCTTTATGAATAAGATATAAAAGTATTTTAATTCTATTTTTCATGTACATTTGTATTTCAGCATTTGGATGGTCTGTGTTGTGCTTTGTATTATTTTTCACGTATTTTCCGTCTAAACCGCCGTTACCTCCTAGCGCTTCTGCATCCTTAGAAAGACTTGAATTCAAAACGGGACTCATTCGACTAGCTAAGTATGAATATTTATTATTTGATTTTGATCAACAGGGTTTTTTCCAAGCCAACTAAGTGAATTTGTCACTTGAATTAATAATTAAGACCGTATAAATTTGGATTAAGACTGCTTGTATTTCTTTTATTTTTCATATCTCGGGAGTTCTGGCTCTATATCTTAGGATGAGATTGTCTTTGATGATAAAAACATAGATTAGATTTATAATTGAGTCATTCATTGACATGGGATGTATATCTACTGAGTTTCTAATATCTATAGACATTATTAAACGTCTGACATGTAAAATACTAGGGATGTGGGATAATGCTGGTATACAGTGTCAAAAATACGATAGGTACATTAATTTTGTACTGTAATGGTAAAACACAAGTACTTTTCTTTGGCATGATGTATTAGGTTTTGATATACATTAAGTACAATGACCACTCACTGAACAACATATTTTGTGTGACAAAATTGGAAACTTGTGAATGCCTACGCCTGTATCTGAGGTGATAAAATTTTAAAGAATCTCAGAGAATTTCTGAGTCAGGTGATGGTGTTGACTTTGAAAGGTTTAAAAGATGAAAGCCATAAGTTGAATGTAATTTTATATTAGATATAAAATAATTGTTTGATGAGCTAACGCCATGATGACTGCTTACACAAGTATATGAATCAAGTTGATATATGCCGGTAGTAGTTTTCTCTATGAAAGATAGTATCAGAGACGTATATACATCTCTGATACTATTATATAATTAACATTTTAAGAGTGACTCAAAAATGTATGCATTGATAATGCAAGTGGATTTATTATTCCTGAAAATATATGTCATTTCTTAACAACAACTTTATAAACAACTGTTACATGTTCTGAGTGTATTGTTATTGGCAGCCCTTATATAGTCAGACAACGACCTGTGAATGATCAAAGATCAGCTAAGTCCATTCTGTAGGGTGAGTGGCATTTCGGAACGTTTCGTTGGTTTCCATAATATATAAATATCAATTATTTGTCCGTTTTAGTTGAGATTCAAAACATAGCCCAAATGATAAAGGCGCCAATTTTTTTGCTTCTGCAGCCTAATAGTCAAGATGTCACGAGTTTGAACCCCATAAGAACGCTTTTTCCTTTCCATTTTTTAATATTTATTTTTTGGCATTTTGTTAATGCACATTTTTATTTCAATATTTGGAATGAATTTCGTATGACTTTGTATTTCATTTCATGTAATTTTAATAGTTAGCAGTATCTGTACTGGAGCCCTTGTCAAAATCTTATAATTTGCTTCGTTATAACATGACATCGTCTGCATACGTACGAATTGATTTTGAATATAAAACCATTCTTAACATAAATGCACCGAAATCCTGAGCAATGCATGATTTGAAAAAAAAATAATGGCACGATTAAGGATATGAACCAATACAGTTCAATTAAATACTGGTGATGTTCCAAGGTAGTGCGGTGCACTGATTTCAGAACTAAGAATGCTTCTTACAACAGTGATCTACAAAATTTTAATGTAAGGTCATGTTTAGTAATGTACTTGGTCATTGTATTACTTATCCCTATTTTAAAGAATGGAACACTCCTCGACCTTTGTCACGACTCACTGCTCGATTTCTATCTATACAGGTGTGTTTTTTAAAATGTACATTTAGACAGAGATATATGCATTATACGTCTCTGATTTAGAAAATAAAAAATATATTCCTTGAGCCTACCATGGCCAGTTTATTAGAAACAAATGATGTGTGTAGTATTTACAAACGATTGGTTGAAACTTCTTAAGATATCTGGCGTGGATGTGAGGTCAAATCAAGTTTCACCAATTTATAGATTTAAAAACTAAACCATAATTATATACTAAAATAAACCCACTGTATAAAGTGCATTGCAAGTGATTTGAAACAAATATTACATTTGATTGGTCTTCTATAAACCAATATCGCACGAAATTTTGAACAACAATAACTACTCTGTATTTAGGTATATATTACAACAAATAGCCTTAAAATCACTATAAATGTATAATGCATGGAACCGTGCCTCAGTTTTTAGCTCACCAGAGCACGAATGTGCTCAGGGTGAGCTATTGTGATCGCCCTGCGTCCATCGTGCGTCGTTACGATTTCGTGGCGTCCATGTTTACTTAAAACAACATCTCCTCCTACACCGCTATGCCGATTGCAACCAAACTTTGCTGGAATGATCCTTGGGTGGTCCCCTTTCAAAGTAGTTCAAAAAATTAAATTTCATTAAAAATTCTGGTTGCTATGGCAACAAATAGAGAAAACTTAAAAAATCTTCTTGTCTGAAACCACAGGGCCTAGAGCTGAGATATTTGGTATGTAGCATTGTCTTATGGAACTCTACAAAGTTTTGTTCAAATTATTACCCTGGGGTCAAAATTGGCGCCGCCTTGGGGGTAACTTGATTTTACATAGACTTATATAGGAAATTTAAAAAATCTTCTTGTCAAAAACTACAATGCCTAGAGCTTTGATATTTGGTGTGTAGCATAGTCTAGTGGACCTCTACCAAGTTTGTTCAAATTATTGCCCTAGGGTCAAAATTGGCCCCGCCCCGGGGGTCACTTGATTTATATAGACTTATATAGGAAAATTTAAAAAATCTTCTTCTCCGTAACCACAAGGCCTAGAGCTAAGATATTTGGTATGTAGCATTATCTAGTGGACCTCTACCAAGTTTGTTCAAATTATTGCCCTAGGGTCAAAATTGGCTCTGCCCTGGGGTTTATTCTTTTTTATATAGGAAAATTTAAAAAATCTTCTTCTCCGAAACCACAAGGCCTAGAGCTAAGATATTTGGTATGTAGCATTGTCTAGTGGACCTCTACCAAGTTTGTTCAAATTATCGCCCTAGGGTCAAAATTGGCTCTGCCCAGGGGTTTATTCTATTTTATATGGGAAAATTTAAAAAATCTTCTTCTCCGAAACCACAAGGCCTAGAGCTAAGATATTTGGTATGTAGCTTTGTCTAATGGACCTCTTTTAAATCTGTTCATATAATGGCCATGGGATAAAAAACGGCCCAGATCGGTCACTTGATCTTACTTAGACTTGTATAGAAAACTTCAACAATGTTAATCTCCAAATGACCTTTTCTCCTGGTGAGCATTTATAGGGCCATCATGGCCCTCTTGTTTTATAATGTCCTCGCTTCGGAAGATACTTGACTTTAAAGAAATTCCATACCCAAAACATTGCTGTTTATTACGTTATACGGCATAGATAAAAAATGAAAACAAGTATCAACATTCTGAGGTACAGTTCCCTAGATTAACATTTCTGCTACAAAATACCGAAAACCGCTTTGAAATCCGTCATCAAATAAGGCGGCAATGTTAATTTGAAAATGACACCTACTGTGTTTTTTTAAGCTGAGCAATTAACAATTGAAGTGTCAGATCATTATCGTCTCATGAAATCAACAAGTTTGACACACCCCTTTCAATTTTGATAGCCAATCAAAATCGCTAATGTTTACGGTTCAATAATTGAAACCAAGCCCATGTTTGATGTCTGGTAAGAGATTTTATAAGAATTTTTTTGTCATTAATGAATTAATAGTATCATATTGTACCAATACAATGCGCATTACATTATTGATTTTTAACGCTGATTAGGAATAGTCGATAAAGGGGTGCAGTATTTATCGCAATAAAACACCATTTTTTTGCATTTGGTTAAAAATTTTTGTTGCTTGGTGTTAAAGTATGATATTGAATCTTTGAAAATAACGTAAAATATCATTTTATGTTATTTTAGCGATTTCAACCTGTGCCGATACGTTAAATGGGATCAAACGTATGAATGATAAAGTTCAACAAGAAAAACTGTCAATCCTATCAAAGTACTAACCGTCTTAGTGGAACTGTCTGTGATTTGTGATTTATATGTATTATATTGAAAAGGTAAATGTATCTGGTTGTTGACGAAAAATCAATAATCTGTTCTGTTCGGTATAGTTTATGATACAGTCATTTTAGACTTAGGTGATTCTGGAGGTGGGGATATAGTGGTGTAAATTCTGTGATTTCAGAAATCGTACGTTCTGGTTGATATCCTTTACCTATGGATTATCGTTAGGTACGCTTGGTTGCTGGAATGGTGTACTTGATGTCAACCTTAAAGATCATGGAATATCTCAGGTTGTAGTCCTTAAATAGTAAAACACCTGAAAACTGGACACCCTGAAAACCAGACACATCATGCACATGTTTTGTAATGAATAAGTGACACTCCTTGATTTTAGCTACAGTTTCATTATTTTACTGGTATTTTGCGGTAACACTCCTCATTAACAACTTTAAAGTTATTTATAAATTGCCTTTCCCACACATAAATTGCCTTTCCCAGCTCATCACAATTATTTCCATGTATTTTTGGGAGCTTCTTGTTACCATCTTGATTATTTGTAGAAAATGGTGATAAAAGAAATTTGTTTTTTTTTTGCATTTTTTTCTGATTCAGCAATATAGGGCCATGATGGCCATAGCTCTTGCTTCATTTTTTGTGCATTATTTTGCAAGCACCTCATATATGCCTGTACACTTTCATTTCTTTTCTCTGTTCATTGAAATCCCAGTCAGTCAACAACATCTGTTTATAAGTTTCTTACACTTTAAATGGCATACAGTCAAACCTGTGAACAAAAGGCCACCATTCGGAAAGAGATAACGTGGCCTTTATTCTGAGGTCATTATGTTCTAATTTATCAATTAAGGTTTTTAAAAAATGGCATTTATTCACAGGGTGGCTTTATGCAGAGGTGGTTGCTAACACAAGTTTAATTTAATAATTTATATGATACATATTTTCTTCATTTTTAGCTCACATGTCACAAAGTGACAAAGTGAGCTATTAGGATCACTCTCTGTCCAGCGTCGTGCGGTGTGCGTCATGCGTCGTCAAACTTTTTGTTGTGACCACACTAGGGGCACCATTTTTGGCTCAATTTTAGCAAAACTGGGTCAGAATGTTAATATCAACAAAATCTCAGACGAGTTCGATATTGGGCCATTTGGGGTCAAAAACTAGGTCACCAGGGCCAAATAAGGGAAAACCTTGTGATCACTTTAGAAATCACTGTTTTGACTTTATCTTCATGAAACTTTGTCAGAATGTTTATTTTAATAATATGTAGGTCAAGTTTGATAATGGGTCATTTCTGTAGTAAAATTAGGTCACTAGGGCAAATTGCTGGAAAACCTTGTTAACACTCTAGAAGTCAGTGTTTTGATTGGATGATCATGAAACCTTGTCAGAATGTTTTTCTTCATAATATCTTGGACGAGTTCGAACATGGGTCATCTTGGGTCAAAAACTAGGTCGCTAGGTCAAATCTTATGAAAAACCATGTTAACACTGTAGATTTCACAGTTATTATTGGATCTTCACCAAACTTTGTCAAATCGTTTGTTTTAATGATATAACGGTCAAGTATAAATATGGGTCATCTGGGGTCAATAACTAGGTCACCAGGTCAAATCTTAGGAAAACTTTGTTAACACTGTAGATGTCACAGTTTTAATTGGATCTTCACCAAACCTTGTCAAAATGTGTGCCTGAATGATATGTGGGTCAAGGAAGAACATGGGTCAGCCGGGTTCAAAAACTGGGTCACAAGGTCAAATCTTAGGTAAAAATCTTGTAAAAGCTCTAAATGTCATGGTTTTGATTGGATCTTGGCCAAACCTTGTCAGATTTTTTGTTTAATGATATTAAGGACAAGTCCAAATATGGGTCACCTAGGGTCAAAAACCAGGTCATAAGGTCAAATCTTAGGAAAACCTTTTTAACACTGTATATGTCAAATTTTGATCGTATCTTCACCAAACCTAGTCAGACTGTTTGTCTTAATGATATTTAAGACAAATTCGAACATAGGTCGTCTGGGGTCAAAAACTAGGTCACCGGTTCAAAACAATGTTTTAATGAGTGAACAGTCATTGTCATGTGAGTGATATAGGGCCATCTTGGCCCTCTTGTTTGCAGAAGTACTTACTTCTTAATAAAACAGAATATTTAAGCCAATATCAAGTGGGAATATCGTTAGCGAAATCATGTGTTCCTGTGATTCTGTCAATGACATTAACAAAAATGTTAGCCTGAGTATAACTTAGGCATCCATTAATTTGACAATTACATCTATATATTTTACTCAGTAAAGGAATATTTATCTGTAATTAACTGGGTTATTTCTGCACCATTTTTATCAACTGTGAACCACGTTTGTCCTTCCCATGGATGGCCTTTGTTTACAGTCTTGACTGTAGGTGTTCTTAAGTCAAGCACAAACATGCAACATATATAAAAACTTGCAGTTTTCTAAGTTGTTCAGTATACTTGCTAATATTAACTTGAACTGTTCATAAAAAATGTGAAATCCTTTTATTCAGACTGAAGCTGCATGGCTAGGATTTTATGGAGTTATTGCTACATGCCTGAGCTGTATTCTTGCTGCGAGGTAAGCTGAAATATGCGCAATGATCAAAATTTACAGAGAGATTTGCCTGTAGTACTGTTTCAGGCCTAAAAGATACCCAAATTCCCTACAATCAAGTCATATGTACTGTGTTCAGAAAATCACGATAAATGTATGAGGAATGTATCGAAGCTTCACACCTGGGAATGATAAAGAGCCTTAGACTGTAAGAGTTGTCCTAAAACTCCTGCACCCTTAACCCTTGTGTGTAAACATATGACCTATAACCCAGTGATTGGGGGTAACTTGTGAACAACGGCTGAATTTGTAAATAAATAGACTATAAACCTCTTCTTTACCTTTTTACTCTTTTTTATGTGCGAAACATTCATTCAAAGCTTGCTATGCCACTAATAGTATAAGCATTGTTCATTGGGTTGTAGATATGGTCTGGTTGTATGGTAATTAAGATTGATTCATGGTATTTTGTCGTGCAGTTACTTTCTGTTTTAGTTAAAGACAAACAGTGTTTTGTCATATTGCTATGTCTGAAATGACCATTTAAAAATGACTCAATCCAGATTAGTAGCTTTGCATCTTCAATCATGCTTTTCGTTGTACATTTACATGTATTTTCATTATTATAAGATCATTGTACCACCAATGTAAATAATTTAATTCATTTGGCCATGAACTGTTAAAGTTAAAAGCCAATAAAAAATTGACTTGACTTGTAAAAATGGGTGTAACAAATTAACGCAATATGTTATAATATGTATACTCAGGTCCCTTGGGAGACTATTTAGATTGGGAGAGGCAATAACCCCTTTGCCCTTTGAAATTATTAGGGCCCTGATGCAAATGCCTTCAGAATGAGTGAGTTATTTTGCATCGTTTTTTATTTTTATTTCAGAGGTGCTGATATCTTCTCGAAGCACATAAAATGGATTCTTGTGTTGTTGTTTTGTCTGGGTGGAGCATGTTTTCTTCTTTTTGTTCTTTCTCTAATCAATATCATATCAGACAGTGCTGGTTAGTATAAAACTATATTGTTTTATAGTACATATATTGCTTCTCATGTTTGGCTATTCTTTAGACTGAAGAATATAATGGTTCTTCTTTTTGTGTGGCCACACAAAGATTAAACCTGAGCTACTACAATGACGGTGCCAGGCATTCGATTAGCATCTAACAACTTAAAAACTTGAAAAGACTTTCAGGACATCCCTCAAACAAGGCTATCACACTGATGATGAATGATATTTAAAAGAATACCATATACTGTTCATATGGGGACAAATTCTTTGGTTCAGTCAAAATTATCACCTTTGTTAATAATGAATTTTTATATTGAAATACCTCCATTGATTCTTTTTTATTTGTTCCTTATACATTCTAGTTTTGTGCATGTTATTAAGCTATGCAAAACATCTACTTGTTGTAAGACAACAAAATGTTATTCCTTTGCATTAAGTCATTTTTAGCTCACCAGAGCACAAAGTGCTCATGGTGAGCTATTGTGATTGCGTGATGTCCGTTGTTTGTGTGTGCATGCGTGCGTGCGTCAACAATTGCTTTAAACAACATCTCCTTCTTAACCAGTTGGCCAATTTCAATGAAACTTTATGGATGTTCCTTGCATGAAGCTCTACCGAAATTGTTAAAAAAATATGATTTCTTTAAAAACCTTGGTTGCCATGGCAACCAATAGGAAAGACTTCCTAAAAATCTTCTTGTCCAAAACCACATGGCCTAAAGCTTAGATATTTGGTGTGTAGAATTGTCTAGTGGACCTCTACCAAGTTTGTTCAAATTATTGCCTTAGGGTGAAAATTGGCCCCGCCCCAGGGGTCACTTGAATCATAAAGGCTTATATAGGAAAATTTCAAAAAGCTTCTTGGCCGAAACCACAATGCCTAGAGTCTAGATATTTTGTATGTAGCATTATCTAGTGGTCCTCTAACAAGTTTATTCAAATTATTACCCTGGGGTCAAAATTGGTCCTAATTTGGGTTTACTCTAATTTATTTAGGAAATTTGAAAAAAAAATTCTTGTCCGAAACTACAAGACCTAGAGCTAAGATATTTGGTATGTGGCATTGTCTAGTGGACCTCTACCAAGTCTGTTGAAAGTATGGCCCAGTGTGAAAATTAGCCCCGTCCCAGGGTTCACATGATTTATATAGGCTTATATAGGAAAACAAGAAATCTTCTTGTCCAAAACCTCATGGCCTAGAGTTTACATATGTTGTATGTAGCATTGTCTGGTGGACATCTACCAAGTTTGTTTAAATTATTGCCATAGGGGCAAAATTGGCCCCGCCCCAGTGTCACTTAATTTTACAAAGGCTCATGATAATTTTCTCTAAGAGTCTTTTTATCTGATGAGCGATATAGGGCCATCATGGCCCTCTTGTTTATATTGAAGTTTGTTTACCTTTCTAGGTGTGATATACTCAACATATATCATGGCTAATCTTCTGTTAGGAGCAACCTCTCCACTGTTTTTCGAGATGGCTTGTGAAGTTACATACCCCATTGCGGAGGGAATTACTAATCTTGTTCTCACATTGGTCAACAACATTGCTGGTCTAATATTTCTATTAGTACAACTTCTCCCAATAGGTAAGATTCAATAACCTAAATGACCTCTGAATAAAGGTCACCTGTCAACAAAAATCAGTTCTGTCTTTCCCAAGGATGCCCTTTGTTCTCAGGTTTGGCTGTACATAATCCAAGTACGATAAAATTGGCCATTGATGTAATATCTTTTTATAAATCTTCATGGAAAGCAGGTACATGTACTGAGCTTTAAACCAGCTACCTGCCCAAAACAATGGTCAATTACATGCATACTTCTTGTTACCTTAATCCAATCGCACCAGGTTAATTACTTATTAAGACAGACTTTAAAACCAAACGAGTATCTCTCGTAATTATGCAGTCCAATTTATATTGACATGTAAATTCTCCAATTTGTTTTTGAAATCTTTGCCTCCTTTTGATATTTGAGAGATCTTATATAATTACTATGCAACTTTGTTTTATTTCAGGCACAATGTGGGAAAACTGGTGTTTGATTGGTGCAATATTTGTTTGTGTACCAGTTTTACTGTTCCTCAAAGAAAGATATAATAGACTAGATATTGATTTAATTGTTGAGGAAGAGAAATAAGTGATTTATAGTCTTAAGTTTTATCTTTTCAGTAATTACTGTTTTACTAATAATTTGTAGAAAAACTTATAACCAACGTAGAATTTCATATTTACACGAAGGAGAAGATGCAAGTACAACCTCATACTGATATTTGGAATCATATTAGAGACATGCAGGCTTTTTTATCCTTAGTTTTCAACTTTGAATATTGAAGTACCAACTTGAAGCAATAAAGATGAAAGAAGCAATTTTTAAGTTAAAAATGGCAACAACTTTTAAATTTGGTATTTCCAGGTACATGTAGTTGTATTTAGTTAATACAACTACATGTTATTTCTTAGAATAATAATGGAAATTCAAAGTTGAACTTAATTTACTTTTATTGTGTTTGAAATTTATATAATTGGTATTCCTTATATATCTATATCCAGTGGATGGACTACACATTTACTCACACTCATTTTCAGGTATTGAATTGCATATTTTAAAGAATATCTGAAGATTCATAATTTTTTTCATACAAACATTCACTTTCTTTATCAACTTTGAGTCTGATTTGTGAACAGACTGCGTTCAAATTTTGGAGTAAGAATAATTCAACATATCGATCATATGCTGCCGATTTTGTAAATTTTACTTCTGCTGTGATATCTTTATTATACCCCCAGATATGAAATATATGGGGGCTATATTGGATTCACGCTTGACGGTCGGTCGGTCGGTCGGCCGGTCGGTCGGTCGGTCCGTGCGTCTGTAGACACAATTTGTCCGGAGAATTTCTCAGCAACTACTTATAGGATTTCAATGAAACTTCACAGAAGTGATCAGTAGTAAGCCTAGTTGTGCTAGCTTAAAGCATTTTTCGTTCGGATTAATTTTCACTGAGTTATGCCCCTTTGTTGTTTTTATTCAGTATATACAATAGGCAAATTTTGTCCGGAGAATTTCTCAGCAATTACTCACAGGATCTCAATGACACTTCACAGAAGTGATCAGTAGTAAGCCTAGTTGTGCATGCTCAAAGCAATTTTCGTTCGGATTAATTATCACTGAGTTATACCCCTTTGTTGTTTTTATACAGTATATACAATAGGCAAATTTTGTCCGGACAATTTCTCAGCAATTACTCACAGGATCTCAATGAAACTTCACAGAAGTGATCAGTAGTAAGCCTAGTTGTGCATGCTTAAAGTATTTTTCGTTCGGATTAATTTTCACTGAGTTATAGCCCTTTGTTGTTTTCATACAGTATATACAATAGGCAAATTTTGTCCGGACAATTTCTCAGCAACTACTCACAGGATTTCAACGAAACTTCACAGAAGTAATAAGTAGTTAGCCTAGTTGTGCATGCTTAAATCATTTTTCATTTGGATTGATTTTCATTGAGTTATAGCCCTTTGTTTTTTTCTACAGTATATACAATAGGCAAATTTTGTCCTGACTAATTCTCATTTACTACTGCCAGGAATTCTATAAAACTTCTCAGAAGTGATAAGTAGTTAGCCTAGTTGTGCATGCATTAAGCTTGTCTTGGTTGGTTAAATTTTCACTGAGTTATGGCCCTTTGTTGTTTTTTATACAATGTATATACAATATCTCAGTAACTACTCATAGGAATTCAATGAAACTTCACAGAAGTTATAAAAAGTAAGCCAAGTTGTGCATGCAATAACCAGGTTTTGTTTGGATTAATTTTCACTGAGTTATGGCTCTTTGTTTTATACAATTAGGTAAATTTTGCTCGTACCATTTCTCAGCAACTTAGTAACATGCAGGAATTCAGTGAAACTTCTTAGAAGTGATAAGTAGTTTGCCAAGTTGTGCATGTCCACAATAGGTTTTGTCCAAGTAAATTTTAATGAGTTATGGCCCTTTGTTATTTTTTATATAATGTATATTTTGAAACTGGTCAGGATATATCTAAGCAACAATTTGCAGGTATTAAAAAATGAAAATGCATTATATTTCCCTCTGTAAAATGTAACAACTGTGTCAAGGCCGCATCTGGGGGTATTCATCACCTTTAGTGATAGTTCTAGTTTGTTATGTTTTACATTTATTTGTTGATCGATTGGAAATCAATTATTTCTATATAGTATGTATGGTGTGTTGAATCATTCCAAAGACCTGTATTAGTACTGGTCTTTTATAATTCTTATTCCAAATTTGAATGCTATCCCCTATCTCAACTCTCCACTGCATGATATAGGAATGTTCCTCCATGTCTGTATACAATAGTACACTAAAAGATGGAGGAATGTTCCTCCATTACAATTTCTAACTATACATGTAAGATGGAGGAATATTCCTTCCTCTCAATACTATACACAAAGAAGATGGAGGTATGTTCCCCATCACAACTTTCTACTGCATGTAATACATACAACTGTATAGTAACCGTGATGCGTTAGCTCTGGTCTTGAGTGTATACATAAAAAAATAATAATGCATATTACCTTTCTGATCTATAGATTACGATTGTTAACCGCTATTATATTCAATTTCAGTAACCTAATGTTTACACTAATAAAATTTAAAATGATCAGACTAGTAAATGTTCTGAACAGTGTTTGAAATTCTTGTTCCTACAAAGGCATTGTGTTCACACTATAATAAATGAGGACACTTTATTTAATTCCCAGCCCCGTGTACACTGTAGCATAAGGATGGAACATTTTCTCAACAATGCGAATTTTGGAAAAAACACTGTGACTTGCATATTTAAGACTGTTACATGGTCAGTAAGACTGTAAAATGGATCATGCGTATTCAAGGCTAACACCGTCCAGTGCTGTGTTTTATTGTACAGGTAAAATAAATCATGCCCAAGACTAACTACGTCCAGGGTTGTGTTTTATTGTACAGGTAAAATAAATCATGCCCAAGACTAACTACGTCCAGTGCTGTGTTTTATTGTACAGGTAAAATAAATCATGCCCAAGACTAACTACGTCCAGGGTTGTGTTTTATTGTACATATAAAACAAAACGTGTCTATGACTAAGATTATCCCTGTGTTTTTAGCTCACCTGATTCAATCAGGTGAGCTTTTATAGGATCGATGAATGTCCGTCGTCCGTCCACAACTAATTTGTTTACACTCTAGCATCCACAGCTCTTAACCAATCTCAATCAAACATGGTCACAGTGTCTCGGCTAAGATCGATTATGGGCAAAATCGGACAAGGACTTCAAGAGTTATGTGCCCTTGATTTTGAAAATTTGCTATATTTATAACTTGTTTACACCCTAGCGCCTTCATTTATTCGCTGATCCTAACCATATTTTTAATGAATGAGTATGACCTTAAGGTCTTGGACAAGATAACGTATGGATGAAATCGGACCACAACTGCAAGAGTTACGGGCCCTTGGAATAGAAAATTTGCTGCGTTTTAGCTTGTTTAATGGTATTATAGCACCTTCATTGTTGGTTTTGATCAAAATCTATGTATAAACGGGTTTTACGAGATGAAATCTATATTACCTGGTCATCAATTGTAGTGTCTTTGTTCTCAGGTGACCGACTTAGGGCCATCTTGGCCCTCTTGTTTAAATACAGGTAAATGTACACTTTGTGATTACCATGCATATATATATATTCATGCATGTAGTTGTCTATCATTATGTTAATTATGCAAGGGTCGATGGTCGATGTAAGCAACATGGGCAAAGGACTGGGCTATAAGCTTAGGCTTAGGGCTATAAGAAAAACAATACTCAAATTAATATAAAAATACTGACGTTTATCATTAATCATTACACCGTAAGACTATTAGAAGTTTTCAAACTTGGGAAAAGATATTTTACCCAGTGCAAGACTAAATATGGACAAGCAACAGAAATAATCAAATTAACATGACTATTATTTCAACAGTAGAAATGTTAGTGCATACAGTGGACCGAAGAAACTATATGTTTATCCCTGCAGGAAAAATATCCTGGTATATGTTTACAGTTCATTTCATCAGGACCAGGTTGAATAATCAAGATTCTTGTACTCTACTGAAAGAACTTCGACATCGAATTCAAACTGCGAAAGTTTTAGTTTGTTCTATCGACGGACAGTTTGATAATGGTTTTGTTTTATATTTTAATTTCAAATTTGTATGTAGATATTAAATTAATGTAAAATAATTATGTTTGCGTTAGTTATAGAATAATGTAGAATTGTAATAATAAATGTTTATATATATATTAATGAAATATATTTTTTATGGTATGTTTCTCTTTCTTTGAAATAAAAAATAACAATGTTATTATGTATATTTCACCGAATATCATTAGTGATCAGTGCTGAGTGTACAAACAATCTAAACTATTAAGTTTAAAAAGCATCTCAACACTAATGAATATTCTCATTATAACAACAGTGTACTGTAGCGGCATTAATTCTAATTCGGCAACTAAGTTATGGTCAACACAGATTCGAACTAGTAATTCAACTTGTTCCGATAAAATTTAATGTTAGTGCATAGACACAGCGGGAATTAAATGTAATGCATGTGTCTGCTATCTTTACATTGATTTGTGTATGATAACATTACTCTGTATCTCATAGAATTGCTAATGTGTGTTGAATGTGAAACCTTTTAGTTTTATATGAAATAAAAGATGTTCTCCAGAGACGTTTTGTTTATATATTCAATAAATACAATAATTTACTTAAAGAAATAAACAATAAGTTAAATTAAGAATTGAAGAATATGTGCCAGTTTTAAAGAGTAAGAGGGGATTTTTGCCAAAGGGGATTCTGTCTGAAGGGGATTATGTCCGGCCTGGAAAAAGCATGAAGGGGATTTTGTCCGGCCTGAAAAAAGCATGAAGGGGATTTTGTCCGTTTTCTCAATAAGGCACGAAGGGGATTTTGTCCGAAGGGGATTTTGGCCGTACACCTTTAGTTTGTATATCACATCATTAGAATGTGAAACCTTTTAGTTTGTATATCACATCATTAGAATGTGAAACCTTTTAGTTTGTATATCACATCATTAGAATGTGAAACCTTTTAGTTTGTATATCACATCATTAGAACGTTACTCAATCCAATATTTGGCAAAATCAGAACGTGCTGAATCCAAAATGGCTTAAACTTAGTATTAAACAAAAACTTAAAGATCTATATATCAATGACTGGTTTTCTGCCATGGAAAAATCTAAAAATAATACATTTTACAAAATTGTCAAAACTTCATTTGGCTATGAAAATTACTTATCAAACACCCCAATAAATCTATTATCCTTTAATATAAAATTTAGAACAAGAAATCATAAACTCCCAGTTGAAACAGGTAACTGGAATAAAACACCATTAAATGAACGTCTCTGCGTAAACTGTTCGAAATTAGGTGATGAATATCATTATTTATTTGATTGTAATCTTTTTATTGATCAAAGAAATCAGCTTTTAAAATCTTATTATTGTAGAAACCCAAGTACATTTAAACTATCTCAACTCTTCAACAACGCGTCTAAAGCTGAATATGTGAAGTTATGTAAGTTCATTAAAATAATTTTGAAAACTGTCCACTGATTTAAATAAACCTCTTTTCGTTTGTTTTCTCTTTTTTGTGACTCTCCAGTGTCCATTTTGGACATCATCTTTTTCTCTCTTTTCGTGTAAAGAATCTCAATCCAATGCACTCTACTATCGTATTATGTTTTATACTTGTTTATCTGTTTATGTTCATTTTCTGCATGTTAATATGACTATTTTCTAACAATGTCAAAGAGCCTCAACTAAAATGTTAATTGTGTACCTCATTTATTCATGTATCATGAAATGAGCGAATAAAAGTATTTTGACTTGGACTTTGACTTTGAAACCTTTTAGTTTGTATATCACATCATTAGAACGTTACACTACAAACTATCATATAGGTGTGGTAATGTGTTAAATATGTCAACTTTGGGTTTGTGTATTGTACTATAGTTCTGATAAAACATCACAATGTATGATAAGAAAAACATCACGAAGACTTTACTATATCAAATATTTTATTCGAACACATATATCTATAAACAATTATACATACAACCAGACATAAATCATTCACTTAATGAAATACAATTTATGATATATACATTTAGATCAAGAAAATAAAGAAAAGGCACAGCTATGCTGAATTTTTGAATCTCTATGAAGATATTTCTCCAGACTCAATGTCTTTATAATTACATGTACATTTGTACATTCTAACATTTTCGTTACATTCAATGCATTTACTTGTAGTTTATTTTGTTTCAGATCGATATGAATGTATCAACTTTAAAAACATTGAAAGCAAAGATGTTCTTGAATATGCATGTCTACAGTAATAATAGCACAAGTGAATCCAATAAAAATTCATTTTCATTTTTTCCATCCTCTCCAGTTCCTTTGAGGCCACTTAACTTCATAGATGTGACTATTTTGCTTACATTGAATGATACTAGTAACTAATACATTTCTTTTACATCTTTTGCTAACATGGCTTGAAGCTGAGGTCCAAATATCAGCAATTCATCTTCAAATACGCAAGGACTCTCAGTAAAATCTCGATTGTTTGTAGTTCTTGCAAGTAGTTCTTAAAATTCGAATCAAAAACTTTGAAAATAACTTTTTGAATTGCTTTTAAAGAGGAAAGAATACGACCGTTAAACACATTGTTTCTCACAGATCCTCCTCGTTTTCATCATCATTTTCTTCTTCCAGCTTGGGACTGGTGAAACTGTCCAACACTTTATCGAAAAGAAATCGCCGCTTAAGAATGGCGTATTTTACAGCTTCCTCCTCCTCACAGTTTTCCGTGTAGATAAGTTGATTACTTGTCTTCTTTATAGCTTTATAGATAGGATCTCGCTTCATAGCGTCAAACCAAATAAGTTTAGTGCTAAAGATATTCATTAAAGCGGTTCTGTAAGCACTTCTGATATTCTACAAAACTTCATCTTTGGCTTCGTTTCTTGTGAGATTAGGATCTTCCTCCATAAGTTCACACACTTTGTCTTCATACTGAGACTGGCATTCTTGAAACGCTTCATCTACAATGTCTTGCCAAATAAACACTATATACTGTAAAGCAATGTTTAGACTTGAATGCGCGTAGCCACACCCGTAAACCGCTCCCGCTATGTTCGGTTTGTCCTGCTAGGTACAGTCGTGCTGCTATGTTCGGTTTTTATCGTACAGGAAATGAGCAAAGGAAGTTTTTACTTGATTTTCATATATTCCGTTTTAATAAGGAAGAAAATAATTGTTGCTATATATCTAGGTGGCTTTTAATTGCAAGTCATAAAAATCCTAGACTATTTACTCATAAAATAAGAAAGATACGGCGAGTTAAAGTGCAAGGTAATTGCGAAAAATAGATGTTTTGCTGTTTGTCGACTATTTACAGTCTCAAAGCATAAGAAAGCGTATTTTTGAAAATAAAATCATAAACTGCAATGCTTACTGCATACTCTGACAAAAAGATTTTGTTATTGTCCGTTTTATAGTGGAGTAATCGACTTGTAAACAAACATAGGTAAACATAATTGGTCCTGCTCCGGGTAGACTTAGGTCCTGCTCGGGGTAGACTCATCCTGCTACGTGTGCAACTTATCCTGCTACGTGTGCGGCCAAGGTCCCGCTACGTGAACATAGCAGCACGACTGTACCTAGCAGGACAAACCGAACATAGCGGGAGCGGTTTACGGGTGTGGTAGCATTCTTTGGTAAATCATAGTGTTCAGGAACTTCTGGATCAGCCCTCGTACACTGTAAGCAAGTAAACACTGAAGTTCAATGACTTTCAGGTAAATGTTAAATAGTACCCGTTGGTGACTTCATAATTAATTCGACAGGACCCTACACGAAATATGTGTTAGAGCGTGGGTGATATTGTTTGTGCTATCCGTCTTCAAAACGTGCGCCTACACATTTGTACTCCGCAGTGAACAATTGTCTGAAGTGAAGCAACGTGTTAACAGATCTATCTTATTTATATATATTGTTTATAATAAACAGGCGACATGTGAGTGAACATAAATAATATTGAGAGTAAAACACAGAGGATAGGAGAAACCAAAAAGACTAAAGTTAAATAGAATCCGTACATTAGCAATCTGAATCGTCCTATCATGCGGACAACAAGATATGCACAATGTCGTGTATGGTAATACCGGAAGTGAATTCGAAACCGCACTAATATTTTTCGAAAATGTAAAGGTTATAATGGAATCATTGCAAGCATTAGAATGGTAATGTTAAATATAATTCGTACATTGACACACAAAAGAAACAATCTATTTAATAGCGAAAGAAATGGGGGTCGCAATGCTCATCTTTTACTTCTCTGCCCTTGGATATGACTTTTGGGCTTATTTAGGTCATTTAAATGGACAGATAATTCACAATGTAGGAATACTAGGCCAGACGATCACAATACAATATGTAGTTCACCTTTAACACTGTGCTCTGGTGAGCTAAACATGTCATTCATACACAAAGTGATCTTTATTTGGAGGTGACCGCTAACACAAGTTTGACTGATTATGAATAGAACTAATATGTATTTATATTGGTACAGTGTATTGAATGGTTTAATTACGGGCGCCAACCATATTGGATTGACATAATCGCGAGATTACAGTTGTCTCCCTTGCACCACTGACGGCGAGGAGTAAAATCATTAGAACATGCCTGCAAGTTGTTACAAATTGATATTGCTCTCAATTTGATATTTTATTATGCTTTAAATTATAACTACGCAATTGTACATGTGTTATCTAAAATGGTACATAGACCCACTGGGCCGGGCGTGAAATATTTTTGACAATAAAAATCAATTGACTCGGTATAACATCCATGCCACTTCAAAAAAAAAAATTTACTTACTCCCGTACTCGATTTTTATCCACAATTATTAATGCCCGGTACCCGGCTTACTAGCCTGATAGCTTTGAGATATAATTATGAGGCACATGTTTTGATAAAATGCTATCCTCTACTTTGTTACCCACTACCCCAAATCAACTTAATCAATTATGTATTATTATCTGACATACAAACATATAAAATGTTTCATCTCGCCGACCGTTATTTAACAAGCAAGATTTGAAATTTGAAAAAAAACCAGACTCACAGAAAACGCTCCATACATCAAATTCATAATTAATATTGATCATTATATGAGATCAATCAATTAATATACATTGTAAGTAAGTAAAAATCATGAGGGCTTAAAATATACTGATTAAAATTGTGTACTTTATTTTGGCGCTCCTTTTCGCACATGGTAAATGTTCAAATGTTAATACTCGTTGGTGACTTGAGAATTGTGTTCGACGAAGGTGTGATTCTAGAAGTGGTTTGTGTTATAGTTTGTGGATGGTCTTGTCTGCTATCCGTCAAAGTGCATGGGCGCCCACACATTCTGTGTTCTATAGCAGTAAACAATTTGCTTGTTAATAGAATCTATGCCTACTTTATACTACCATAACTGTATTTTAAAGGTAATTGGTTAAATAGAATCATAGTAGGTTATAGCAATCTAAATGTCACACTGTCGTGTTTAAAAAACGATATACACTTGTGTAGTAAAAGTATTTTTTTGGAGCGAAAGTCACTTTTTATGCCACCGTATCGATAGATCGGAGGCATATTGTTTTTGGCCTGTCTGTATGTCTGCCTGTCGGTACGTTTGTCAGTTAATTTGTACCAAACTTCAACCTTGCCTACACAATCAAAACGCTTCCATCTGCAGTCATCAAACTTCATATGAAGGTTCCTTATGACAACCTCAGCCGGACATGTGCATTTTCAGGTCAGTAGGTCAAAGGTCACGGGGTTATTGCGTTTTAAAAAAATTCTAAATTTCTTTTAGGATACTACTCCTACATTTCTTATTGGATTTTGACGAAACCTTCACATATTGTCAGGGTTTTGTGGTTCGGTCATTTTTAGCAGAATGATGTATGACCCAATTCGTTTGTCTGTACCAAACTTAAACTTGCCTATAAAATCTTCCACCTAAAACTTTTTAACTTAATTATGTTGATTCATCATGACAATCTCTACAGGAACTGTGCATTTTCAGGTCGAAGGTCACCCGGACGGAGCATTGTGTTTTTAAAACATAAGGTCAGAAGTTCAGTACAGATTTATACAGATCAAAGCACTGAAGGTACTGAATTTGTTTGGGTTTTCGAAATGTGCAGTGGCTTGTAATTTGTCGACCATTAGCAATTTCTTCCAGGCTAACAGTCAATGTTATGTTCTAATTATTTTGATATACCTTCGATAAAACATGTTTTTTTATATATATATTTCGGTCTTTACAAATTGTATCGTACAAGAGTGCCAGTATAAGATTCTTGTATTAAATGGAGGCATGTGTGTGAACAGCTATTTCTAGCTGTCTCTACCCATTCCCCTCTCTCCCATATTCTGAGTTAAAGTGAATACAGAGTACTAACTTCGTATGTCAGTCTGTGTTCTGTATCTCTCAAGGTGAACGTGTGTGCTGGGCGATTTACTTGATTCAGTTACAGTTGATCGAAATAAATGTTTGTTGTCGAAATATTTCATATAGTTGCCAATAATGTCAGTGTACATTTTTGTCTGATTTGATTACAGATGATTTGAAATTAATATTTGTTGTCGAAATAACTAATTAAGTTGCCAATAATGTCAGTATAGTGTTTTGCTGTGGAGCCGTTATGTCTAAATATGCACGATTTTCTGATACAGTCAGACGTTTAGCACGCTTGTCACGCTATGTTTGGATAGCTGTTTATTCCGTTTTTTTATTATTATTATTTTATTATCTTATGTACTGTTAAACTGGTTCCCGTTAAATATGTCTGGTTTAACGTATTGTTGGACTCCGTATTTAACAGGTAATCGACACCTCACACATAAACCGTTTCTGTTTCTTAAGAATAGTATTTAAATTTATCATGCCGATATCATTTTAGCTACATGGTATCGTTTTAACCCAACAAAAAGCTCAAATTTCATTAAGTACTTTTATGAATGAATCGCGTTGGTGAGTAGTTATTGCAATTAGGACACGTTAAAAATGGACACTAAATCGTCGTAAATACCATGCAGTATTCAATTAATCTTACTGTTGTCAGCGTGTTTATTGATTTTTTTATCCTTTTTTTCTGCCTAAAATGTAACGAAATATTTAAACGGTTATTGTTTTTCAAACAAGCGTATGAATTCGGAATTTCATAAAACATAATAATGCACACATAAAAATATGTTCGCAAAAAAGAAATGCATTCCTCAGATTAACAAAAATGTGATTTCACAAAGACGCGCCCCATAATGACGCTTGACTTAAAACTTTTACTTAAAAAATCTTCGAAACTTTCAGACGGCAGAAAACAATGTACACTTACTTTTTATTAGGGGTAAACTTAAACTCTAAAATGAATGGAATTTAATTTTGTTCGCCATAAATCTCGTGGACACTCGCGTGGTATGTTTGATACATTATTTATAGTGCCTATATCATTTTATATTTAGCCTGAGAATTAAGTAAGTGAGAAGTCAAGATTGTTTTCTATGTAATGAAGTTTTATGTCTACAAACACATCATTTATCTGAGAGTTTATGATTTCGTAGATAAATATAAGGAAAAGACTACTTAACTAAAATACACTTAAAGTATGCTTTTTACCCCACACAGTCTGTTGACATGATACTATATTTATGTGACAAACGAGAGATACCCAATTTGATCGTAGCACAAGGGTGATTAACATAAATGTCACCATAGCACTAAAATAGATATAAGAAAGTTTGTCAATGAGCTAGTTCGACTTGTAATGAACGCATTTGTCTTGTGGTCATTTTTGCAAGCAGTCACAAAGTAAAATAACTTGTAACTTTGAGGTGTAGTTTTAGATAAATGGTTTTGGTTTTTACAAATCTTTGAATAGTTTTATATATACACGTCAGGCCGCCATCTCAAATTAGGCCGGGCTTAATCAATGGTCGGTTCGAAGTGCATCCATATTGACATTTTTTTTATCGGTCACAAGTTTAGCGCGTAATATCATGTTCTTCTAACAGACAGACATGTCTGCAGTTCTGAGTGAGAATATGAAAGTGTCACTTTACATGATCCTTGATTAATTGACTTTCATATTTCAGCAAGTTTTCTGTGTCACTATCATCAATAGTTTTAGCAAACAAATGAAGAAGATCGAGATGGTTTGCGATGTATCAATCCATTATTTTGGTCTAGTGACAAGAAATGTGATTTTTTTATCTAACACAGATAGAAATAGTATCCACATCTTCGACAATCGCGAATAAACTCCCGTGATCTTAGTGAAAACTTACCGATCTATTTTACTGGACGCAATAGGAAACTATTTTGCCCACGGAAGGTTCTACTTCATTATTTTAGTGCACCAGGTATATATTTCTTTAAAAATATGAAACGCCAATCCCAATATACATATATAACAAAATAACACCACAATGTTGAAAGATTTTGCATATTGGTCTAGACAAATATTCCGCTTGTTATCACGAATGGATAACGGATCAGATCAGGCATACACCGATTGCATATCTGCAGCTATATTTGTTCGATGTACTGTAAAAATCAATTCCTAACGAAGTGAGATATTTGCTGATTTACTAAAGCCTATAGTGTATTCTTGTTCAGTGAAGAGATAATAATCGCAACTTTAAACATTAAAAACTATACGCCTGACATAACTAGTGTAAACTTATAGTAGTTCAATGACACGGAAAAGCGATCATTTGTTTTCAATAAAACATATAATTAAATATCTCAATTAATTAATTAGATCATTTAGTGTTTTGAATTTATAAATTATGGCGAGTGTGATATGATATGCGGTACCCCACGCATGGACCTGGATAAGAAAGCGTTGGGTATATGCCACACGGACTGAGATTATTGCCGACATGTCCGTACCCCCCACAAAAGTAAACGGTTGTCAAACCGTGTACTTGATTTGCATAACGATCGACACAATCTTTGATATACTTATTTACAGCACAAACTTCAAAACATTGAGGACATTACACCATGACAGTGGGTCGAATATTTGCGATAACGTAAATCGAAGATAAACAAAGACTGGGCTTTCTTTCCTCTAAATGTGTTTGTACATTATGTTGATTTGAGCACCTTTTGAAAGCGAGGGTTACGTTAATCAGTGCCACTAACCATTAAAACATTTATAACATCACATGCAAAGAAGTAAACGATAATAAAAAACAATAGGGACACGTTTGAAGTCCTTATAAATAATTAATATTTGACCGAGGTGGTCTTGTAATAATATACAATGTCTTACACAAATATGTGTCATTTTAAACAATTTCCCCGATCATGATGAAATTGCTAGTTTGAATAAAAAATGTACATTCAATTAGTTTATAATCTTACGGGATAGTTCGATATCCAAAAAATGATTACGTTACAATGTGTCTAATTGTGGTAGAGTAGATTTATCAAACCGCTAAGTCTTCTACATAATCAGCAGGGAAAGTTATAGGAATAAAAAAAAGGTTGCAAGCGCATGAATAATCTCGAAAAGGGAAACACTTTCATTGGCAGGTTTTATAATCAGCGCCACGGTTTGTGAAAAAAAACTTGTTTCTTGTTATAAGCTCCACAATATTTAATTAAAAAGATCGTATCTAACAGCTTTTAACGTTTTGTTATAACATAAAGTTTTTTTTAACAAAAAGTCATGTACTATAAATGAACCCTTGTGCCATTTTGACACACAAAACATATGTAAACTAATACAATATTGGAAAATGACATGTAAAGTTATCAAACATTTTATTTTGTTATCTGCTAGCACAAAATTTTTAATGGCGCTTTAATGAATGATGTCAATATTCAATTAACTTGATAATTAATCAGAATCCGTTGTTACCTCTTCAAATATCTACGTTGTTTTAATTCTTCCGGCACGTATGTACTTCATGTCATTAAAACGAGCTTGATCCATATCTTCTAAATATTTTGAGAATTTGAGTAAACATATGCAAGCAAGTTTATATACTAGTATTTGTCAATGGCATTGGAATTCTGTTCCCACGTACCTCTTTTAGTTCTTGATATGTTTTTCTTCGTTTAACCCCCGGTCGCGTTACATACCAGTAATTCACATGCCGAATAGTCTGTAGCCGTCAACAGCAGAATGACAGTTGAATAACCTACCTATCTGTCTGCATGATATCAATCTATCAAAGACTGTAATATAGTATCGCATTTATATCTGACACGCGTACAGTTTGTGTTGAAGACATACCATACAACACCCAGGCGGTATATTCAACTGTTACATATTGTAACCATATTGCCCTATGTATGACTCCCGTGTCTAATTTATTGGTAGATCGCGTGTCTTCGGAGACCAAAGGAGAGACGGTGTCTTCAAACGCGTTGATTGTAAATTAAAACCTTTATTTTAACCTTGAGATTTAAAATGCAGATAGTCAATTTACTGCTTATTGAACACGGATATATATCAGGCAAGCTTTATGCTAATGTAGAAATTAATGGTTGATCGACATTTCTCGCGAAGCAAACTTCTGCACAGGAAATTTCCACATATAAAGCACCTGTATTGCTTGAAAGTCATCAGCTGACCCCATCGGTGATATGATACGTTTTTGTCAAGCGTTTACAATGGACGCCAATCTTTTGAATGTGGAGTTAGTGTAGATTTAGGTCAACATGCAATAACCTCATTCGTGAACTTGACATATAATTGTATTGCTAAATACTTACACTACCTTAAGTTCAGCTTACCATCGGCGCGCATGAATTTTGATGCGGACCGAAGTACTACTTTTTCTACGTCCGCCATGCAAATTTTAAACTGGTTCCCGTTCCATGTTGCATTGCAAGTCTATGTAAGTTCAGTTTCCATGAGTACTTTAAGTCAACTTATTCCTTGTATGGTCAGATGATTCGTCGTTGTTAGTTCTTTTTATTATGTTATGTTTGCTTTAACTGTGTATATGGGTTATATATGGTTTTTATATGGTTACAGTTTTAGACTGTTTGGTAGTTAACCTAATTAATGATTCTGGTTTCTGTCCATATAACCACAGGTGTACGAGGATGCATCATATGCTTCTAGGATTATAGAACTTTACATTTGTGGTGTAGCTACCGAATTATGGCTTAGGACATGTCACCGCAAAACGAAGGAGTTATTAAATGGCATCAATCGATGTAGAATTTTCATTCAAGCAAAGAAATCTAGTGCTTTAAGTAGTATAAAATATTTATCTAACAGACGTTTGTAAATAAAAAAGAAATTGGCGTTTCTTCATCCAAATTTTCACAGAAAAACATTTGCTACACCAAGGGTCCGATCTCACAAATCCGAGGCCCGTTGCCCCAACTCGCGATAGAGATAGGCGGGCTGGCTTGTGTTGGTCGTGAAGTTACCTCTGCTCGTTGCAAATCAGTTAAACAGTGCATTATTGAATAGGTCTGGACTTTTTTGTAGTAATCATTTTTTTCTGTTTAAGTTTGTTTACTACATTACCGCGCTGCCACAACAATAATCTCGGTAGTTGACAGTATGTTTCTTTTGACGGTGTAATTGTGTGTGTCGCTTATTGCCAATATCTTTCTTAATGCTGAGATAAAGATCTGAGAATTGTACGGTACTAGTCTCAAACCAAGATTAGTAAGTCAACTTCACAGACCATGAAATATGCAGAACCAATATGATATGATTACGCTCATAATGAGTTATAGACAGATTGTGTTTTACTCAATGGAGTTTATATGAATGAAATAACGATTAAAACACAATTAAAGGCAGATTTGTTAGATTCGACTATTAACGAAACTCATGTGTTCATTCACATATTGCGTGGAGACATAATCTTAGGACAAATTTACCCCTTGGAGGGTCATTCATTAGCGAAACTTATTGTTTTAGACCTTCCTACATGAACAATGGAATCAATATTGATATTTAGTCTCATTTACTCGTTCAGGACACTCTGGGGGTGCGTTGTCAGTAAGGTGTTTTTCATTGAAACTATCTATATAGGCCTCTCACTTTGGATCGTTGCACTAATCCCGCCAGGGGAATATCATATTGCACTAACAAAAAAAAAACATGAATGAAAATTCCACAAACAAGACTCGTGGAGGTGGCACGATTTGTATCGGTTTGGGTTGGGCTAAGCAAATGAAGGCGGTAACTTACATTACGGGTTTCTTTCGGTATGCGCCACGGAAAATGCCGGAAAGTATCGAACTTAATTATTTATCTGTTTCTTCTTGAATTTAGTTTAAAGTGTAATCTGTACGGTATCGATTATGGTATACATTCGATTGTACATGTTGTAGAGCATATCATGAATGATCAGAAGAGTGACAAAACAATTCTTCATTCCACAGAATTTAGAAGGTAACTGCACTTACAGCTTTCTAGCACTTGTTAATGAATATTTTGAAGTTTTGACAATTGTGTGATATCACGTCGAAATAGTGTTAATGTAGAGAGAGTTATATTTGAAAAAGTGAGAAAACCCACATAAAAATCTTCCGTTATTTCAACAAGAACTCAACAATTTTGAATTTACTCGACTCTTATAAATGACCTGATGAATGCTAACGTCAATTGACGTTAAATTATAGGAACATGCATCAAAAAGTATATTTTTCAGTCTTCAAATTCGTATGGGTTTCCTGGATTGCAACATACTTGTATACATATAGGTTGTTCCCAGAAAACGATCGATAGTGAATCATACTTAATTAATTCAATAGATTAATTCGATGAATAATGATCTACTTTTATCGATCAGAGCGAATCAGACACTTAATTGGGTAATTTCTTTTTGAAGTATACAGATTAAAATCTATTTATATGTATATATATGCTTACTCGAAATAAGCCCGCTGTATCTTAATGGAGCGTATGAATTTGCTAATTTGAATATTTGGTAGATATCTAGAACTATTTTTGGCAAATATGTCGGTTTTAGTACGGTATTTAGAAACTGAATAATTAGAAATTTGATGCCCTGATAAGCGTGACATTGAAGTAAAATTAGAACTTTCTCTCGGTTGCGGATTTTTTCATCGTACTTAATTTGAAAAGGTTATCACGTGTCCTAGAAATTGTCACATTATTCCAATCAACAAATATCTCAACGTTTTATCGCTCAATTAATTAATACTTATAAATTGACTTATACAAAACAGGCAATGTTATCAGATTATAATTTACCAAATTGTAAATTATTACAACTAATGATATATACATTTACTTATCAACTACATGTATATGGTTAACGCATATTACCCATCTAATCACAAAGTTAATATTCTTCATATTGTATTCCTTTGTTTTAAATGTCATTATGCGACAGAAAAGAAAAGAAAATAATTCCTAGAAAGAACAAGAAAGCCATATGGCCCTATATCGCCCACCAGGAAAAAAAACAATTGACCACAGGACAGTCAGTTTTGATCCTGGGGCAAGGATTTGAACAAAGTTGGTAAAAGACTACTAGACAATGCTTGACACCAAATATCATAGCTCAAGGACATGTAGTTACCGACAAGAAGATTTTTAATTTTTTCTTATATACGACTATGTAAAATTTAGTTAACCCTGAGCGAAGCTAATTTTGACCCAATAAGCATACTTTGACCAAACTTGATACAGGCCCACTAGACAATGCTACACACCAATTATCTAAGCTCTATGCCTAGTGGTTTCTTTAAAGTATTCCTAATGGTTGCCATAGCAACCAAAGTTTTATTGAAATTCATTTTTTTGAACAACTTTGGTACAGCTTCATGCAAGAAACATTCATGTACAGTTTCGCTGAAATTGGCCAACTGCTTAAGAAGGAGATGTTGTTTAAAGCAATTAATAGCTCACCTTGAAGCAGATGCATGCTATTTCTCTATGAGTTGAGCTACAAGAGACTAAATGCACGAGTAACATACACCAATATACACTGAATATACTTATGGAAATTAATTTACTTGCGTCTAGCGAGTGAAGGCTATGGGAAGCTGAACTATCGTTCATTTTCCAACAAGACGTCTTAAAGGTGCATACCCTACAACTTGGTGCATCTAGAATCAAGGCAAAATGATGATAAATTAGAAGCTTGTAAAGATAAAAGCCAACAAAGAATGTTTCAGCCAAAAATTCACCCAATTAAAAATAAAATCTGAAAAATATTGGTTTCCATAAAAGATCGGAAACTCTTTAGAATTTGCTGTACAATTTTTGGGTGGAAGTGATTTATTATTCATAGCCATGATTTTGCGGCTAGTACCTAAACTAGTCATTTTATAACCCATGTTCTTCCTGCAATTATCCATTATGTATTATTTTACATATACACATAGCACATTTTTACACTTTCACAGAATGTTTGTCAGTTGTAGGGTATGCCCCTTTAACACTAGTTTGTTGTGATTAACTTGGTCCTTGTTGAAGGGTACGTCAGTACCTTCCAGGAAAAGTTGTTTGTTGAATCGGCCGCCGTATATAACGGATTTTTTTGTGTTGACAAACTGCGGTAAAACCCAAATATATAAATGAGGACGCGATAATCATCTTGTTGTTGTTGATGTTGGTTAAAATATAAAAAAGCGATGAGTTGGTCTGTAAACGTGAACATTTTAAAAAAATGCGTGCGTACTTGTTAACGTGCCTAAGTTCATAAAGATGGTTTGAGCTATATCTGGAATTTTCAGAGATATGGTGGAGTTGTTAATGTGCTGATATGCTAGGTCCCGTCCATTTTTAACTTATACAATCAAAACAAAAAAACTACTAGTACCAGTAAACAGCTATGTAAGCACTATTTAGCCGAATAGACCTTGCGCCGTGATAAATGGTAAGCGCTATTCGGTGAAGAGGCACGCTCCCGACGAATAGCGCTTATATTTTTTCCTAGGTAGGCGCTCTACGAATAGCGCAAAATAATGTTCGATGTACGTCACACAGTGACAGGATCAGTCTTAGTCCGGCGTCGTACGTCTGTGCGTCGTCAAAACACACCAGGGGCCACGTTATTTGCTCAATTTTCACAAAACTGGGTCAGAATGTTAATATCAACAAAATCTCGGACGAGTTCAATATTTGGCCACTTGGGGTCAAAAACTAGGTAGCTAGGTCAAATCTTATGAAAAAACATGTTAAAGGACCATATAAGGGAAAACCTTGTGATTTTGATTGGATTTTCATGTAACTATGTAAGAAAGCTAAGAGCAATGGTAATGTTGATTTTCTTCTGTACACAAACTAAAAAAGCTAAGAGCAATGGTAATGTTGAATTTCTTCTGTACACAAACTAAGAAAGCTAAGAGCAATGGTAATGTTGAATGTCTTATGTACACAAACTAAGAAAGTTGAGAACAAAGGTAATATTGAATTTCTTCTGTACTCGGGCCAAGACCCATGGTAATGTTGAATTTCTTATGTACACAAACTAAGAAAGCTGAGAGCAATGGTAATGTTGAATGTTTTATGTACACAAACTAAGAAAGCTAAGAGCATTGGTAATGTTGAATGTCTTATGTACACAAACTAAGAAAACTAAGAGCAATGGTAATGTTGAATGTCTTATGTACACAAACTAAGAAAGCTAACAGCAAAGGTAATGTTGAATGTCTTATGTACACAAACTAAGAAAGCTAAGAGCATTGGTAATGTTGAATGTCTTGTGTATACAAACCAAGAAAGCTAAGAGCATTGGTAATGTTGAATGTCATATGTACACAAACCAAGAAAGAGCAATTTCAATGTTGAATGTCTTATGTACACAAACTAAGAAAGCTAAGAGCAATTTTAATGTTGAATGTCTTATGTACACAAACTAAGGAAGCTAAGAACAATAGTAATGTTGAATGTCTTATGTACACAAACTAAGAAAGCTAAGAGCAATTTTGATGTTGAATGCCTTAAGAACACAAACCAAGAAAGCTAAGAGCAATGGCAATCTTGAATGTCTTATGTACACAAACTAAGAAAGCTAAGAACAATGGTAATGTTGAATGTTTCATGTAAACAAACTAAGAAAGCAAAGAGCAATGGTAATATTGAATGTTTCATGTAAACAAACTAAGAAAGCAAAGAGGATTGGTAATGTTGAATGTCTTATGTACACAAACTAAGAAAGCTAAGAACAATGGTATTGTTGAATGTTTCATGTAAACAAACTAAGAAAGCAAAGAGCAATGGTAATGTTGAATGTTTCATGTAAACAAACTAAGAAAGTAAAGAGCATTGGTAATGTTGAATGTCTTATGTACACAAACTAAGAAAGCTAAGAACAATAGTAATGTTGAATGTCTTATGTACACAAACTAAGAAAGCTAAGAACAATAGTAATGTGGAATGTCTTATGTACACAAACTAAGAAAGCTAAGAACAATAGTAATGTTGAATGTCTTATGTACACAAACCAAGAAAGAGCAATTTTAATGTTGAATGTCTTATGTACACACACTAAGAAAGTTAAGAACAAAGGTAATGTTGAATGTCTTATGTACACAAACTAAGAAAGCTAAGAGCAATTTTAATGTTGAATGTCTTATGTACACAAACTAAGATAGCTATAATATATAAGAGCAATGGTAACATTAAATAATGTCTGCTCTATTTAAGACGACATCTTAAATGTTTTCAGTGATATTCGGTTCTTGTGTATTTTTCTTGTAATAAACAGAACATTGAATATCACAAATCATAAATTCCTGGTGAATATCTTCTTTCTACTTGAAATTTTCTTTTTAAAAAATAAGCAGATTTGACATTTGTTTATCACATTGTGCGCAGTATCAATTCAATAACAAAAAAACATGTCAAAGCAAATTGTTCTCTGCATCAGGAAATAATATCTGTCTTTTGTGAGTGGATATTTAATGTCAACGTTTGTTTATCAACTCGTGCGAAAGTTCAGAAATTTAAAATGTTTATTAAAATACAGCTCTGTATACAAGGAAATACTTAACTAGCATTCAAAATGTGATATAAAAAAACAATTGTTAAAATTTGTTTAATTTAACAAGACAACGGCCTTCAACTTGGTATGTGTTGAATTGAATTTCTGATTCACAGTAACAATATATAAATATCTCATTTCTGTGAGGAAACCGTCAAGACTGTCATCCCGAGTGGTATTGACCGAGGCAACGGAATATATCTGACAATAACAACTCATTTGACATTATGCCGGGAGACACGGTATAGAAAGTGTCAATCATCAGACATGTCTACCATATATGCAGAAACCCGAAGAAAAATTGTAGAAATGATAAGAGTATGAGCGGCAATCAAATTCTTTCTTCAAGTGATAAAATAATGGAGAACTCTTAGGCTTAACGTCGATCAAACGACCAGAGTCACGTGGCAACTTTTCCAAGAGGAGAACCCAAGATCTACAACTGGATGGAGCCATCGACCTTTCGTAAGCTAGCTAAGACAGTTTCCGTTCATCAGAAATTTGTCTGGCCTCTGGAAGAAATCGATCTCGCATCGGTAACGGGCTTGTCAGAGACTATAACCATTATATTACGGAGACTTGAAAAAACACCTAAACTAGGTTTAGACCCTTTGTGCATTTCCTCTGCGTGTTAGATATATTTAACACGAAACGTGAGGTATTATTTAGTAACGTAGGATACATTCTGCAGGAGCAGGACTGTGTATGTGGTTTACATAAAGTTGGGCTTTCACTTGACTGCTTTCCATAAGTATTTAAGTCATAAACGGACAATCTACACAACCAGCGTTCCTGGATCCTTAATAAGGTTAATCACTTTTCACTGCTGTAAAAGTAAACAACTTCTCTATAAATGTCCAGTCCTCCTTCATCTTCTCCCCGTCTCTCAAAAGACCATAGCTGTTGAATGGAAGAAACAGAGATAACAGCGAAACAATCGGTCCTTATGACGGATATCCTTCTAAGATAAAATGGCTTCAATTAAACCGTCCAAGGAAGAACGTGGTGCGCTCACGCATTCTTGGTACAATGACCTAACACGCAACGGGCCATTTTTGTTAAAGGCTTCAAGGTTCGTCTTGTTTGATTATGATTGCTAACACGTGTTATCAATCGGGATGAGTTTAACCGTTTTCTGTGTGAAATTTCTTTAAAGCAATCAACAAGTTCTTTCAAAAGGCTGTCAGCTGCCGGAAGGTTAGAGGGAGTCAGCATGACAGGTACACGACTTAAGTATTACAAAATTTAGATATGACAAAAACAGTGTCCATTTTTGTTCCACCATTTTATGTCTACTATATCTTGCTTGACAGTGTAATTATTCCTGGTATATTTCACTCAACGAGTTTGTATCATGATATGACCTTAAAAGGAAGTGTTAGCAAAATGTCAGTGTAGTGTTGTATCACTTGATTATTATAAAACATTAACTATCATTACCATATTTTGAAGTCAATGACGTCAGTTACATTTAATCATATTACCGTGTCAATTTTTCTCCCAATAAGATGTTAATAAACATAATCTCATTTATATAACACAACGAATCTGTGAACAAATGCGAACAGTGTAACATTATTCATTCAGAAATCTATTCATACTATGTTATCTAGCGCGTGGTTTCACTAATTGTAAATTTTGTCATAGTTGAGACTTTAACTAGCAATTAAAACGTCATTAAAGTCTGGCAAGTAGAAACCACGACTCTTAATTGAAATGTGTCTAGTTGATCTACTGTTGGATTAGCGTCACATAATGGGGTTTGTTAGCGGATTCTTTCACTTACATTTCAGGAAATAATTTCAAAATTATTATACTATGTCTGTCGTGGAAATAGCTACTGTTCGATGCACACTTTACTTGCAATTTATAGTTTCAGTATTTTAGGATTTGGTAGACAATTTATCTATGCGGCTTTGGTTACACGCTCATTAGAAATAGGATAGATAGGTCCGTGCTCTGTTGAGCCCTGGAAAGCGTGTGGAAATGTAAAACAAAGTGAGAAAATGGTTGTAATGTTTCTTGGGCATAATAAAAAAGTCTAGGGTCCTTTTGGGGTCCATGAGAACATTATGTTGTCAGAGGAGCTGTGTGTAAAGGTATAGACAAACAATATAAATACAGACAATCCGGTGTTAACGGCCTCTAAATAAAGGTCACCCTGTGAATAAAGTCCATTATTTAGAAAATACATTATTAATTACTAGTATTTAGAACAAAGCAGTCGTCAAATAAAGGCCACTTATTAATAAAGGCCACATCTCTGTATAGTTTTACTGTTATCCAAGGTCATGTACACAAACACGTGGGGTCACCGTTGTCCAAGACCTGAAGGGTCTGACCATGGAGACGGCGTCTCGAGGCGAGTGAGGGTGCGAGGGAGGGACGGACGGACGGAGGGAACAGCGGAACCGGAAGTAGAATATATATCACTCAGCATGTTTACGTTTCTTTTAATCATTAATAAACACACTTTAACATATAAATGAAATTGAGTTCCGCTTTGTAAACGATTTTATAATAAAAACAACATGTGTGTAATTAAATACAAATAAAGTAGTCAAGTTGAATAAGACGATATATCGTATGTATAATAATCTTTTGTTGTTAAAAACCAAGATGAAGAACGTAATGTCATGTAGGCGGACATAGAGTCTGAGAAAAAAGAAAATCGTAAATTGTCACCATTGCTTATAAAGTCAGATTGACAGTAGATTGAGCGGTAAAAAACTATCGTTTATCATAAATTAAGTCGTCCCTAAACAGATATTAGGATGTATCATGAAAGCCATCACGATATAACTTTATGGATTACTAAAATATGCCCTCCTTAAAGGGACATTTGCATTCATGAAATAAGGCCTCTCTAAAGTGGCACCCGTATTAATAATGTAAGACTTTTCAAAATAGTATCTTGTCTAAAGTCCCATTAGCTTATTAATGTATTGGTCCTAATAGTTTGTTCTATAACAGAGGAATCCGGTGTGTTTTCCTCCCGTTCATACTTTATAGCAAGAAAAAGTGTTTTTGAAACCACTATCGTATTTTTTTCAATGTCATTGAAATAAATACTATTTATAGAACACCTGCGTTTTCCCGCAGTCATGCTATGCACACGTAGTAATGTGACGTCACGCGCTCTACATATTTCAAGTTTACAAAAGCAAAACTCACAGTGAAATTAGTGTTTTCAGACGAAAAAGGGCTTGTTTCGTCGGTAATAATTATCTTGGGATAATATCAACAATTAAATGTTTTGGCATATATTTTTCTACAGCAAAAAGCTAATGCGGCTTTAAATAAAGTAAGACTTTCCTAGTCTGACATATGCATACAATTAAACAGGCTTTTCACATAAAATTATATACATTGTATAAATAAGGTAATACTGGAGCTCTCCATTTAACAAACAAGGCTATACTCATATCCTGTATTCAAGGCTATGACGTCTCTATAAAGATAAATGCCTTCAAGGCTATGACCTTTCTATGCTTACACTTGTATACAGGGCTATGACCTATATGCTTACAATTGTGTACAATGATATGACCTCTCTATAATTACAACTGTGCACAATGATATGACCTCTCTATACTTACAATTGTGCACAATGATATGACCTCTCTATACTTACAATTGTGTACAAGGCTATGACCTCTCTATACTTACAATTGTGCACAATGATATGACCTCTCTATACTTACACTTGTATACAATGATATGACCTCTCTATACTTACAATTGTGCACAATGATATGACCTCTCTATACTTACACTTGTATACAATGATATGACCTCTCTATACTTACACTTGTATACAATGATATGACCTCTCTATACTTACAATTGTGTACAAGGCTATGACCTCTCTATACTTACAATTGTGCACAATGATATGACCTCTCTATACTTACACTTGTATACAATGATATGACCTCTCTATACTTACAATTGTGCACAATGATATGACCTCTCTATACTTACACTTGTATACAATACTATGACCTTTCTATACTTACAATTGTGCACAATGATATGACCTCTCTATACTTACACTTGTATACAATGATATGACCTTTCTATACTTACAATTGTGCACAATGATATGACCTCTCTATACTTACACTTGTATACAATGATATGACCTTTCTATACTTACAATTGTGCACAATGATATGACCTCTCTATACTTACAATTGTGTACAAGGCTATGACCTCTCTATACTTACAATTGTGCACAATGATATGACCTCTCTATACTTACACTTGTATACAATGATATGACCTCTCTATACTTACAATTGTGCACAATGATATGACCTCTCTATACTTACACTTGTATACAATGATATGACCTCTCTATACTTACACTTGTATACAATGATATGACCTCTCTATACTTACAATTGTGTACAAGGCTATGACCTCTCTATACTTACAATTGTGCACAATGATATGACCTCTCTATACTTACACTTGTATACAATGATATGACCTCTCTATACTTACAATTGTGCACAATGATATGACCTCTCTATACTTACACTTGTATACAATGATATGACCTCTCTATACTTACACTTGTATACAATGATATGACCTCTCTATACTTACACTTGTATACAATGATATGACCTCTCTATACTTACAATTGTGCACAATGATATGACCTCTCTTTACTTACAATTGTGCACAATGATATGACCTCTCTATACTTACAATTGTGTACAAGGCTATGACCTCTCTATACTTACACTTGTATACAAGGCTATGACCTCTCTATACTTACACTTGTATACAATGATATGACCTCTCTATACTTACACTTGTATACAATGATATGACCTCTCTATACTTACACTTGTATACAATGATATGACCTCTCTATACTTACACTTGTATACAATGATATGACCTCTCTATACTTACACTTGTATACAATGATATGACCTCTCTATACTTACAATTGTGCACAATGATATGACCTCTCTATACTTACAATTGTGTACAAGGCTATGACCTCTCTATACTTACACTTGTATACAAGGCTATGATATCCCTATATAAGGACACATGTTTATAGAACTATGACTCCCTCTTTAAAGACACTTGTATTCAAGATTATGGACACTTGTTTCTCCCACCTTTACTCATGTAAGATAGATTTTCAGCTCATATAAGAAAATCCTATCTTACATTAGCAACATCTCTTACGTTAGCAACAAGCCTCGTCCCTGGTTAAAATCCGACCCCTCGGGTGAGATATCCTTATCCTACATAGAAGCTCATGGTGGATTCTTATAAATCAAGACTACGACCTTCATATACGGACACATTCAGTAATAAAACTTCCCTGTAAGACATTTGTATTCAAGGCTGTGGCCTCTATATACTTATACACATACATCCAAGGATACGACCTCTTTTCTTAACCTACGTATTTTTTTGTTGTGAGCATTGGAGTGGTAGACGTTTTTAAGTTTTAAAGTTTTTTATGAGACAAAATGTCCGTATTTTATTATGTTTCTTGAGAAGCGTAGGTGTGTTAACCATATGTTATCCATGTTATCTACGAGCTGGAACATCAAGTTATATGTCATCGTAAATGATATAAAGTAAGCGAACAACTGATGGCTCTGAAATGTGGTTGACCTTATCAGATTTAATCAGAGTCGCAAAATGTCAAGGTCATTTGCTTGTTTTCATACAATAACGAGAAAAGTCTTGAGCCAGAGCATCATCTTTTGAAATTAAAATTTGTAATTTCATCTGAATGTTCAAGAAAATAAATTCCATCAATTATTCTTATTTTTCAGTTCAAAGTAAAATACAATGCAGTGGATGCTTTTTGTAAGGAAAATCAACCGTTCGTTTAAATGAGATATCATTTGTCACTTGGAATAATTACCTTTTACATCAGCCAGGAATCATTTGACATGACTACGCCAACAGTGTACATTTATGACAACATTTTCTGTATATCTAGTCATTAAAACGCCAGGTCTTACGATACTTGCAGCATTAAGTATTGCAGACCTGGCAACATTCACTGGTCCGCTAAACCAAATGATAATGTCCTGTCTGTGATATCAGATGACATTTTCCTTCTATGATATAAGATGACAATGTCCTATCTGTTAAATCAAATGACAGTGTCCTATCTGTTAAACCAGATAATAATGTCCTATCTGTTAAACCCGATGATAATGTCATATCTGTTAAACCAGATAATAATGTCATATCTGTTAAACCAGATAATAATGTCCTTTCTGTTAAACCAGATAATAATATCCTATCTGTTAAACCAGATGATAATCTCCTATCTGTTAAACCAAATGATTATGTCCTATTTGTTACACCAGATGATAATGTCCTACCTGCTAAACCAAATGATTATGCCCTATCCATTAAACCAGATAATAATGTCATATCTGTTAAACCAAATGACAATGTCCTATCTGTTAAACCAGATGATAATGTCCTATCTGTTAAACCAGATGATAATGTCCTGCTTGAAAATACCATACGATAATGTCCTATCTGTGATGCCTTCTGATGTAATTGATACAGATATACCGCATAAACTATGTTTGTTTGTTTATTTGAGTTTTACATCCCTTTTCAACAGTCTTAATCATTATTCCTGGGAAGAACCAGTACTAGTCTCCCATCCTCCGTTAGCAACAGCCTACTTTCTCGTACAAAGAGACTTGGTTGGTAGCAGGTCTTGAATCCACGACTCTCCATCAGTGAGAGGTTACAGGGATTTGAAGACATCGCCCTTAACCATTCGATCACGGAGGCGGGTCACCCCATAAACTAACAATATGTAGAATACGGATCGATAGGACTACTAGTTAATTCCCTTAATTGCAACATAGTAAGATCTGGAGTATTTCTTCTTCTTCCAGGCTTGTAATTGAAAAAAAACTGTCGGTAAATCAATGATTACAAGTTTACAATATAATAAGTAAACTACAAATAACCCAAATGAGGGGGCGCTGAGGTGGTGTGGTTACAGTCCCAGACAGTTCTAATCCTACTCAGGACCAGACATTTTGCAAGCAAATTGTTGTTTTTTTCTTCTGTTTTAGGGGCGTTTATTTTTCAGAGCTTATGGTCTCTTCACTAGTAATCTAGTCACAGTTGTGATTGTGAATCCTACCCACATACCTTGGAGGAAGCTGCCCAGTTAGCTTATGGAAGCTCGTTGGTAGACCCAGGTACACGCAAGGGGTATTTCACTACACTTGAAGCTTGGAACATTGCCAAATGGTCCTAGCTGTTGATGCGACAATAAATCTTAGTGAAATTAGAATAATACAAAAGAAACCTTCTGTCCAACCTTGACATTATCGTGTTCAAGTTCTATAGAATTGTTTTCAATACATATTACATACCAACTGTTTAATATTAAAACCGTTTTAACCAAGTACACCAAGAAGTGTTTTATTTATAGAAAACAAATTACAATATTTTTCTAGTTAGATATTGAGGTGCTATCTGAATGAATTCTGAATCTATTTACGTTTTAATTTGATGTTATATTCGTCTTTAATTGTTTAAATATTCGGTTAAATAGGTCCTTTATAAATAAACATGTTACGTAAATAACTTGGTCGGCTGAACACAAGCGCACAATATTCATTATAATACAATTACAGACTGTAAACATACACATGGACTTGTAAAGATTTTTAAAAAAAACATTTATTCTGCATCGTCCAAGTCCGATTGTGAGCGCAAATTGTTAAGACAACTGTTGAGAAAAGGTATGTCCAAGAATCGAACCAACTGCTGATTTAAGCGACTCGAGTTGAGAAGTTTATATCTACTTCCAGGGAATAAGGATGGTGCAGTACTTAATTCGGGAACAAAAGCTAAAAAGTGAAGTAGGCCTAAAACTGGCTAAAAATAGGACTATATAGTAAAATCAAAGCACTAAAAGTACTCATGGAAACTGAACTTTCATAGACATGCACTGACTGCAACATGGAACGGGAACCAGTTTAACAATTGCATGGCGGATGTAGAAACGTGTAGTACTTTGGTCAGCATCAAAATTTATGCGCTTCCAACGATTGACGGCCATGCAAAGCTGAAAGCTTTCAGTACTTTGACTGTTCTGTTACAATAGAACAGCACAGCGAGTTTCTTGTTTATTTGTCGGTGCGATTTATGTGTCATCTAAAATTTCGAAATGTTCCTAGTAAACATGACATTAAACGATTTTTTCGTACTCGAACATAACACTGGTGTTGAGGTAGAATTCTATCTGAATTCACAGTTATATGATTTATTTATTAGTACGAAGATATAAACAGAGTGGCTTGTATAAGGGTAGTATTGTATCATGTTTATAACAGTGCCATATAATCTGAAGTGGTCCATTGAAACTCTACAAAGTGGTTGTTGCATTATTCAAATAGTATCATTGGTGGTACCATGTTTTCTTAGAAACGTTAATTATCCTTTTAATAGAAGTGTCTATGGATTCAACATGTATATCACTGTTGTAAATATAGATATTAGAATGCGGAAATTTCCATTACGTGCCTGCATGCGGTTCCTTCTTTTTGTTTGTTTGTTTCCCCAGCAATTGTTCTATTTATAGATGAAGTATATTAGTGTAACGGGGTAAACAGCTGAATGTTTTAGATGAAGATATGAAGATGATATATACTCAGTATAAATATAAAAGCGTGTGATAAACAGGACATTTACTACACAGGACAAAAAATGGCTTGTAAATTACGTAGCGAAACATTTTATTATTTTATTGCCAAATTAAATGATAAAAGAAATGAATATTTTAAATTTACGATTATCATCTTAAACGTTGTTGTGTAATATTTTACAATACGTGGGATGGACCTGTTTGTTTGTTTTTTATTTGTTATGAATTATAGGCGGAATTTTAAAAATGCCCTCAGTCTTTAGAATTGAAAAGTTCCATCATCCAAAATAGGGTGTAGAACTATCCGTTCCCCAATATCATCGTGATTCGGCTAAATCTACCCTTATTTAAAAAAAGTCGTATTGTTAATACGACCGCAATTTTGAATGTTACTTCAAGCCTCGAGGTAACACTTTAAGTGCATATATCACAATCGAATGAAATTAAATTTACTGAGCTGAATCGAGCGCGTAATAAAAAGAGATTTCCAAACAAGAGGCTTTTCAATTATTCTAAACATGTTTAGAGATTGGCCATGATGCAGCAGATTTATACGTTAATTACTGAAGGTCATGGCCTCGTATTATACGACTGGAGTTATAATGACAACCTACACACGATGTTTTGATCATCACAGGCTGATGTTTGATACCTGAGTGACAATCGTATAAATCATATTTGTTATATTAGGTTTCTGATAAGATTGCAGAGTCTGATAATACTTGTATCTGTGTGTATACTTAATATTATTCTTATTGGTGACATTGTTATATAATGACACAGACTGGAACTCCCATCGACAAATTGCTTGTGTTTACATAACACAAGACTTAACGTTATGTAAAGGCATTGTTGGGCCATATAGAGCTTACACATATAGCTCTTTGCGTCATGCATGTCCATCTACTTTTTAAAAGATAATTTGACTGACGTATAGAGCTGCTTACATACCGAATGACCAAAATTAAAGGCATTTTATACCAATTTGTTTTGAAAACTGAACTCCAGTATCATGCATACAAAAAAAATAAGTATACTTATGTTCATCATTGTCCCTTTAACAGGTTTCAGCAGATGAGCTCAATACGTCAAAAGACTGAGTATTGACACGCAGAGCTTACGGTAAGCTATCAACGTATGGGGCTTATACCTAAGCTCTCTATACGGCACTACAGGGCATACAACCTTAGCAGTCAGTTATATAAAATAATTATTAATTGTAATAAATTACATCCAATCAGAAATGAACACGAAGCATTAAGATGACCGTGGTCTGTATGGGGTTTTATTTATATTACCATTTGCAAATTGCATCAACTATGAGACTGAACCATTATTTCTTATAATAAAATTGTCTTTGGTCAAAGAAGGTGAACACATATAGTGTACATAACATTTGACTTATTTTAATGAGGCCTTCTGAAAAAATGCAAAATAACATTTAATCAACAAACAAATGAATGGAAAAAAGATCAAAAAGAAAGAAAGAAAAAGTGAATGAATGAAACAACATTACTCCAGAACTTTACACTTCTAACTCAGCAGACATACCCGACAAACAATTATTGAATGAGAAATAACAATGATGAATACTTAAATGAATTGCATTGTAAAGATAATTAACATTAAGTGCAATTTCTAAATTTTATCCTCTTGCGTCATCAAGTAAACAGTGTGCATATGTATTGCTTGATTTAATGATGATTGAGCGAATATAGAGAAAGGTGTAAACTATGGAACGCCTCCACTGACTTTTATCGTGCATTTTCATTTCGTTATGAATTACACTAAGTTTGTAATGCATAATGGTAATTCGTTCTGTGTAAAACGCAATTCGTCGTGTGTAAAACGCAATTCGTCATGTGCAAAAATCAGTTGGTTATGTCGAAACATCAATTCGTTGAGGGGCTTTAACAATTTGTTATGTTCATTTTTATTTCGTTCTGCTCAAAAGTCATTTCGTTCTGCACAAATGTCATTTTGTTCTGCCGAAAGTCATTTCGTTCTGCACAAACGTCATTTCGTTCTGCCCAAAGTCACTTCGTTCTGCTCAAACGTCATTTTGTTCTGCCGAAAGTCATTTCGTTCTGCCCAAAGTCATTTCGTTCTGCTCAAACGTCATTTCGTTCTGATCAAAAGTCATTTTATTCTGATCAAAAGTCATTTCGTTCTGATCAAAAGTCATTTCGTTCTGCTCAAACGTCATTTCGTTCTGATCAAAAGTCATTTCGTTCTGATCAAAAGTCATTTCGTTCTGCACAAACGTCATTTTGTTCTGCTCAAAAGTCATTTCGTTCTGCACAAAAGTCAATTTGTCATATCGTTACATCCACGGGGAGGGAACTCGTGACTTTGGATAGTAATCAAAACGAGTGATGGCGACTGCTGAGACTCGGTGAGTTCATTATTTTGTATAATTTAGGTGACAAGCGTTTCCAAAACTCAAACTAAAACTAGCCAATCATATACACATACTTTCTGCAAATAGCGGTACTAAGTACGTTCTCGTACGTTCTATGGTTTTCGAAATCTTTGTTGTGATTGAATTATGTCAAAATTGCAAGTCCAGCCTTTGTTAACCACACGATTCATAATAAACTGGTACTAAAATGAATGAAAATAGTTTTGTTTTCTTCACAAAATCAAACAAACTTTTGTCAATAATTCTCGTATCTAAGTCCATCTAAAATTGCATTGAGAAGTCTGTGACTTGTAAATGTTCATTGCAGATGTATAGTAAGTAAAACGAGCATGTTTATAATGTTTATCTTTTTCTCATTCCCACTTCATTTTTCTCTTTGTTTTTCATGCTTTAGTAGTATAAATTATCATGACTGTTTTGTCGGTTTTATCAAAAGTAAAAACAATATGACAGAAATGTGTGTTACAGTATTGTTCAGTTCAAAGGCGTATAGGTTGTGTTACTACTTAAGTTTTAAATACCTAAAGTATTTACTTGTTTTGAACTGTTTCAGGATGGACACTTTGCATGTATGTAAAACATGCGGAAACAGTTCAGAAGTACGTCGAGAGAACCCACACCGGCCAATCACCATACAAGTGCTGCGGGGATCTGTAATACACCAAAATATACGTGTACATGTGATACCCGCAACACGAGTATTCATCGGAAGAGCACATGACCAGCACAGAGGGCAGAAGAACTATGACTGTCCCTGACACAGCATTCAAGGCGATGAGCGCAGTAGTTGTGTGCTTCACAAACATTGTTTTAATAGTTATGAGAAATTGTGAATTGCTTTATTTTATAATTGTTTAATTGGGCATGTTAACGTGCATCGGAGATTAAACTGATATTTTACTCTTTTAGATCACATGTTTACAAATTCATAAATGTATACTTTTTCTAGTCGTGCTAGTGAATCTAGTACATGTATCTCATTTTCTTACATATTGTACGAAGATCTACATGATATCTTTAATCTTGTGATTTATAGATTTGAATTTTAGAACGGACATAATGGTCTAAAAATAATATATTGTTCTTTTGTATGTTTACCTTTTTTATTGTCAGTTGACATGTTCACCTTATCTGTGATTAAGATAAGATTCAAATCTGTGATTACTATACTTTTTTTATTTTATCGGAATGACAATTTGATAATAAACGTGATATAACAACATGTTTTGGACATTTCACATTTATTCCACATTTCTGCTATCTTAAGATATAAAAAGGGTTTTATGGGAATCGTTTTCTTGCAATAGGGGTTCTTCGACTTCTGCAGGTGTGTCTTGGTCCTCATCTTTCTGCAATTATAAATAGAATAAATTAGTGCAGAGGATTTGCCCTTTCACTGGTATTGATGAAAGTAATGCAAAAAATATATGTAGAAAAATGAAAAATAAGACAATACGACTCCACTATTTGTACTCATGATAAATCAAGTAATATTAAGTCAGTAAGTGTATTGCTGAATAAATTGTAGCAATTCATTGTCATATCGCCGATATTAGTAATGTGACCCAGTCGGGGTTTCAAACAGGTACCCCTAGAATGCAGTCTGACGCTATACCGACCGAGCTATTTAAACCGCCCCGGAAAGACTTCCAATTTGGGCAAATGTAAAACAAACATAGGCTTGTGTGATCACGATTAATTTCTAATTAATTTACATTGGTATTATCAATGATTTAGTAATACATAATATTTTATATCTTAGTTCATTCTTAATATATTTGATTTTCTGACACCGTTGGCTGACGGCAACCATGGACCTGTAAACGGTTTTTAACAAGGAGAAAGGAATAGTACCGCTATTTGCAGAAAGTGTGTGCGCATACGATCGGGCAGGTTTAGTTTTGGTTTTGGAAACGCTTGTCACCTTAAATAAACAAAACAATGAACTTACCGAGCCTCAGCAGTCGCCATCACTTGTTTTGATTACTATCCAAAGTCACGTGATTCCACTCCCCGTGCATAAATTGACTTTTGCACACAACGAAATGACTTTTGTGCAGAACGAAATAAAATGAGCATAACAAATTGGTGTTTCGATATAACAAATCGACGTTTGTGCAGAACAAAATGATTTTTGAACACAACGAACTGATTTTTGCACACAACGAAATGACTTTTGCGCAGAACGAAATGACGTTTGTGTTGAATGAAATGACGTTTGTGCAGAACGAAATGATTTTTGTACAAACGAAATGATTTTTGCGCAGAACGAAATGACGTTTGTGCAGAACGAAATGACGTTTAGGCAGAACGAAATGACTTTTGAGCAGAACGAAATGACTTTGGGCAGAACGAAATGACTTTGAGCAGAACGAAATGACTTTTGAGCAGAACGAAATAACTTTCGGCAGAACAAAATAACGTTTGTGCAGAACGAAATGACGTTTGAGCAGAACGAAATAAAAATGAACATAACAAATTGTTAAAGCCCCACAACGAATTGATGTTTCGACATAACCAACTGATTTTTGCACATGACGAATTGATATTTCCACACGACGAATTGCGTTTTACACAGAACGAATTACCATTATGCATTTCAAACTTAGTGTCATTCATAACGAAGTGAAAATGCACGATAAAAGTCAGTGGAGGCGTTCCATAGTAAACGCTAGTATCATTGTTCGATCTGTCACTAGAGAAAACATTTCTTTCAAAGGTCCATAAATTTTACTCTATCGAGAGCTTCACTGCAACACACAAAGTCAGGGTCCGTATTCACAAAGCATCTTAAGATTTTCTTTAACTTAAGTCGAAATTTTTACTTAAGTGTAATTTTTTTTCATGGTAAAAGTTTGTAAACCAGTCATCAAAAATGTGAAAATGAATTATCATTTTCATAAATGGCATCTTTAAAAAAAGATAAATCATATTATTGTGATTTCCTCCTTTATATTAGTACAAAAGAGTTAAGAAAAAAGTCGAATTTAAGGAAAAATATAACTTAAGTTAAACAATTACTTTGTGAATACTGACCGGCCTGGACACTGTTGTGTACACGGGACGATCTGAACCTGAGTGTCAACAGGTTGTTCGTTTGTAAGTCACTACTTCTACGAAGCCTCAAGATTACTTATTGCATCAAGAAGGGTCAGCTTTCGCATTACTGTATTAAAATAATTAGTTTCTTTCATCGTAAATCATAACATCAATTCTGCCATTTTAAAATGCACGCACTTCAGAGCTTATGTATGGATTTGTTTCAGACAAAAGTTGTGAATTGCTTCAAGGTGCTGCATTCATGTTGTTTCAGTAATATTATTCCATACGTTGTACCCAATGAAGGCACTCGGTAAAACTCTACTCATATTCAGCTTAGCTGCGAGTGTACAATTTGCACCGTTACTGTGGCCCCTGGAGATATTCAGACTATTGAGTATACCCCTGGATGACGGTCTAATATTGTCGATGCTCGCAGGTTATCTGCTGGACTGAGTACTTCCTTTGTATTTGTAAGATGTTTCATCTTCTGTTATCCGTCGTAAGCCAATACCTCTGACACAATATATTTTTGTATGATTCATAAAGGAACATGTTGCTAGTGTTTTAAGAGTTGTACCACAGGCCTGCATGTTCATTTCTTAAGTTGCCCGTCTGGACATTTTACACTTTTTATTTGATCATTTATACAAACCTCCAACATCTTTACTGCAGCCTGAACTTAAATAATACATTAACGTTGTAAAGATGAATGAGTAAAGAAATGCATTATGAAGACCTAACCGACCGGTCATTAGTTAGAAATGCAAACTTACATACATATTGTATATATATACGTACATTTGTAGTATAAACCACAAAAAATCCGAGATCAGACTAATAATGTCATCTATGTAATAGTTCAGAAAATGAACTTCATTTTATATTAGAATGATCGCTTTAATTAACATGATAACGTAAATACAATTTGTAAACAAGTATTCTGCCTGAAACCAAATGTATCAAAATTCATACATAGAGCTCATGTACTTAGAATACAGAACCACTATTTTGAAGTTGTCATCATTCGTGTATAAAGGTTTTCCAAAGAGGAGCTGATGACACCTTTGTTTTGTTTGTTAATATTTATCTTTTTATGCCCATGCCATTCGAAAAGGGCAAAGGGCACGAAGTGTTGTCCTTATCTGACCGTCCGTGCGTCCTTCCACCCGTCCGTTCAATTTTTGGGTTTCCTTGCATTAACTCAAGATATATGTCATGGATTTGTATCATATTTTACAAGAAGGTGTATAATAATAAAACACAGGTCAAGTTCCATTTTCGTTAAAATCAAAACATTTTCACAGGAGTTATAGTCCCTCTGTTTCACTCAAGCACTCAGGGGGCATTCGTGTACTCCGAACACATTTCTAATTTATATAGGACTTCGTCAATTACATTATTTCTATAATGTAAATACAATAGTGATGTAATGTATGATATCATTTGGATGTAATAATAACTATCCGAATGCATTTAAGACAGGTATCATTCATCTTTAATTGATTAAGCGATTGCTAAAGGCCCATTGGATTTTTCAATTCAGTAATACAGAACAATAAATAAAATGATAGTAAAATATAAGAAACAAATTTTATTTGCTCTAATACAACATTTACATTATGCCTTCGTTTATCCACATCTTGTAAAGATGTCAGATGTTTTTTTTCTGATTTTTGCAATATCAATTAAAAATACTGCGCTACATTTCTATATGAAAATTATACTTTAATTTTAACACCCCAAAAGCTAATGGGACTTTAGATTTGGTTGAAGCGGTCGTTACCATACATTTGAAACCTAGAGATGATTTATACACAGTTTGAAAGATTACGCAACATAATTTGATATGAAAACCTTGACATAATTATTACATAGCTGAATGAAAGTGATCAATTTATTGTTGAACGATATGATGAGAGACATGGTCGTGATCAGCGTGATTATTACTTTTATAATAACGTATGGCGGCTGTTTTGATGTGTTTATAGTCTTATAAAGATCACACAAAGCAACTGTTGAATAATGATAATTAGTTTTGATAAATCGTCCGACATTCTTATCTAGCAATTAAGCATGCATGAAGATATTTTATCTTACCATACTTATTGTGTTTCACTGGTAATCAGTTTGAATTATGACAAGAGAGCTGACACGCATTTGATATCTTGTCGAAATTGATCTGAGATCGCGTGCCTTGTGATTAATTTAATATTCTATAGTGTTTAATAAGACATATTTGTTATAAATATTCGACTAATTCATCACATAAAATATATTTATTGACTGCTACAAAACTTCAAGTATGTTCGACATTGATACATGCTAGTTATTGTTAGAGACATAATTAGACGTGACCCTGAATATCAAATAAGTGCCTGCTCGTTGGTTTGTCTCGTTATATTATGAAATCAATGTGTAATGTAAAATCAGAATAGGGACTCCGTGGTCGTGTTGATATCTGACTAATAATCGCTAGCGTATCACCGCTGTGAGTTCGAGACCCAACATGGACTAAATTTCACATGTGTGGAAGCTGCCCGGTAAGCTGACAAAATGTCAGTGGTTCTACCAATGTGCAAGCTAGGGTTTTCATCAACCGTTAAAAGCTGGAAAAGTCGCCAAAATTACCCTAGCGCTTGGTGCGACGTTGAACTACGATGGAACAAAAAAAAGTAAAATCATTGTCAATAATCAACGTTGATGAAAGTTGTGCCAGCACACGTTGGCGTTATGCATGTATACGTTATTAAATCAAAATGCTGAAGGCACTGATGTTGTTCAGAACTACAAATTATCAGAAGTTAAATAATAAGACCGATCGTCCGCTGCATAAAATTTGTATTTCGTTAATGGGGATGGTAACAATAATTTGCACAGATCAGTTTTGTCGTCTGCAAGAATTTATTTTGTTTTTGCATATTTTTCTTGATTACGACTTTGAATAGCCATCTGATTTTGACTTGGATGCACACAATATTTTGTTGTTTGAGTGTATGCCATTGAATTGTAAAATTGGAACTATTTTCGCATATGTAATGGGAATTTCCTGACAGTTACATTATTGTTCGTTCGGAACAACAAAAATCATTGAAGAATAAATAATTATTTTGTAATATAGCAAATTATAACTCTACCAGACGAAAGAAGACACTGCAATGCGAGCTTGTATCCCATTCTTGATACCATAAAAACAACATTGTATATATCATGAATTTATTGCATGCACTCTCATCGCAGTCATACACGGTATCATATTTATAACGATGCATTCAACGTTCAAGGTCAATTGCAAATAATCTTTATTTGATATCGAGTGCTTCCTAGAAAAAAAAAAGTTTCAGAAAAGCTCTTAGTTCAAGGATGGAATGCAGACATACAGACGTAAACTAACCAGCTACAGATCGTAATATTAGTGAACTGTTCTAAAGTTGTAATACAGTATCACTTTGGGGGCAAAAAAGGGGACGGCTTTATATCATCAAAGGCCCATTAGCTTTTTGAATTTAAAAGTACATAACAGAATAAAATGATGGTAGAATATAAGAAATGTATTTTATTTGCTCTTAAAAATATTTACATAATGCCTTTCCTTAGCCACATCTCGTAAAAATGTTGTCAGATGCTTTTTCTTATTTTTTCAATCATTGAAAAATACTGTACTACATTTCTATATGTCCTTCGTGATTAAAAAGTAAATTCGAAATGTTTTTTTATTGCAAGTAAAAGTCTTTCTATGTAAAATAAGACGTACTTTTAACATTCAGAAGCTATTGGGACTTTAAACTATTCTATTATCATGTTAGAATAAAGAGAAAATAGTGATAGCTGTTTCGATAATAGGTGGCCGCTATAACGCGGTGTTCTTCAATTGAGATGGTCGTAAAGTGGGATTTTACTGTAGCTCCCCATGACAATTTTACAAACACAAATCAAGGAAATAATAATTCTGTATTTGTCTTATTTATACGTAATTTTAACATGGATTAAACAATAATGATATGTTTAAAAAAGTCAGTGTTACATATCTAAAAGTCACAAATTTCACAAAAAATATTCAAAAATACATTTTATAGCATAATTATTGTATCCTTAAAGTTTATAATTATCTGTTGTTTCTCTTCAGTGAAGTTACATCATTTTCAATTAATGCAACGATAATAAAGTTGACAAAATCTGACATAATTTTGCAATGAAATTTCAATTTTCCGGCGGGCGGAATAAAGTTATTATGGTATAAAACACATTTTCATTGTCAGTCGGCTCACTTCCTTGTTTTTGCTGTATAAAAGGCAATGAACTATTTTTAAGCCTTCAGTTTTCACGTTGGAATCTCGCTTCATACAACACCATGGGCAATGGTTTTTGTAAAAAGAAAACAGCGACTATGTAGTTGTCTGTACGAATGTTGGTATTATGCGAAGTACTTTGCTAATAATGATGATGATAACAACAACATAATGTTGATACTGACGATGACAATGATGACGGCTAATCATTCGATGGTTGCAGGGAGATAGTTCTGGCAACCAAGGCATGCTTGTTATGTCAACGCCCTGTTTATCATTAGTTCAAAACGTAAACGAAGCGCACACAACTGTATATTCATTTAAGTTTAATTTTTAGGAAAAGAAGCAGCATTCACAGAGAGTTTATACATAATTCTGTACAAAGCAGCGTAACCTAACGCAATCCAACGCAAAACAAAGCAACACAATGCAATGTAGCGCAACGCAATGCAACATAACACAACGCAACATAACGCAACGCAACATAACACAACGCAACATAACACAACGCAACATAACACAACGCAGCATAACGCAACGCAACATAACACAACGCAACATAACACAACGCAACATAACACAACGCAACATAACACAACGCAACATAACACAACGCAACATAACACAGCGCAACATAACGTAACGCAACATAACACAACGCAACATAACACAACGCAACATAACACAACGCAACATAACACAATGCAACATAACACAACGCAACATAACACAACGCAACATAACACAACGCAACATAACGTAACGCAAATGCAACACAACACTAAGAAGCACATTGAACAGCGCGATCCATCTGTACAACGCACTGCACCACAACGCAAAACAACATAACTCATTGAAACGTAACGCAATATATCGCAATTCATTGTAAAGTAACGCAAAACAAAGTAACATTTGTGTATACAAAAGTATAAAAAGCGTGCACAATCTGTAATTACTTGAAAGAAAATCTCAGCACATTGTTTACTGAAATAAATTGCGTTGAAGAGCATGAAAATTTCGCCCCTTCTAGTTCAATAGGTATTTAACAATTCAACTTGCGTCTAATGAAAAGTTATTACATAATATCAATCATTTAGAGTTTAAGTATGATGAGTTAATTACATGTTAGAGTTCGGTATGGAAAAGTACATTCCAAGCATATTATCATGTATGTTTTGATTCAGACGTTGCTAATTAAAGTTATACGACAAATTCAATTTTTATAATCATCAAACCTCATAAGTTACACACACACAATTTTATGTCACGTGCAGATTTTGTTGCAATAAAATTTGCATTAATCTATGCCCTTGAATTTTCACTCTACGCTTTGTTGTTCATCGACGAGATTTGCTATTTTTTACATTCACATCAGTAGTGATTTTATCCCCGCGACATGATCCTCTTAAGGACACTGTTAAAATATGTACTTGAAAATCAGGGTAAGGGCATTGTTATATACCCCGTCAAAAGGCCGAGGACAACAGGGACCAGTCGACGACAACGTCACACTTTAACATTTAGTAAAAAGAATCCACATATCATAAAGAAGCCATATTTGTATTCTATATGATAATGTATTGACGTATAGTGTGTCCAAGTAATCATGGGACAATTTAATAATCATGTACATGTATTTATAAGGTTAAACCGCGTAAGTTCGAGAAATCACAGGATCGTCCGAAAATTAAAAAATCACGTGAAAAAGGTGATGCGCGCACACACACGCACGCACACACCCACACTCCTATGTGTAACTATTAAATTTACACTACATTTTATCCTTTGTTCCTATACTGATACGCTTTCAGGGCATTGTCATTCTTATGAGAGATAAAGCAACACAGCTTGTTCAAAATAGGTTTGTTATTGTATATCGCCGTCGCCGTTGTGTGCACGTGTGTATTGCTAAAACGGGGAGTGATGGCCAATGGGTAGAGTAACGAGGAGTGACTGCCCGGTGGTAGACTATTCACCTTAAGAAAGGAAAGTACAAATCCTACCAGTTTATCAACGAACATCATTTGTTCAAAGTTTGAAGGAAATCCTATAGATCTATATACAGAAGGTCTTATTGCAGGAACTCTTACCTGTAAAACAACTTGGTTTAGCTATTAATGTGTATACTTTTATTCCAAGCTGAAAGGACTTACGTACAACACATACACCGAGTTACTTTTCACTCAGTTTAAGGGATTACAACATTAAAGGACATTTTCATTTGTCTTAAAATCACTTTTGTGAAACGGTAAAGGGCTAAGACAGAGAAAGTAAGCCATAAACAAAAAGTGAAGAACGAATCATTTTACTTTAACTAGACCTCAAAAATTATATTTACACATACGTTACAATATATTTCTACAATAATATAAGGTAAACAATTAGTCAAGGTAAGTTCAATATCGTATGATTTGTCACACAAAAATTACTAGAGTACAAATCACCAAAACTGTTTTGCTGAATGTTACAAAATTTAAAAGCAAAGTGCATCTGTAAAAGGTTCATTGAAACTGAAATAAAGAAATCGTTTTTGGTTATTCTCTAATCTACTTCTAAAAGTGGATACATGTGACACTGGTGGATCGTAATGCATTGAAGAGTATTTAAATAGGCTAGAATTGTTGTTTGAGGGTTGTGGGTACAAACATAAGAAGGGACGAACCTTTTTCTTTCTATATTTTCTTTAAACATTATTTTTGAATATCTTAGAACATATTTAGGATGAGATTTTTGAGTGACTTTTATAGGTTGGCTTAATAATGCTAGAAATGTGAACATTTGTTTACCCTAGGGTTACTTTAAGATATATTGTGCAACAGTAAACCTGATAAGGTTCTATTATGTTTGTTAGATATGTGGGACTATTTTGAATATAAGTTATGTCACCTAAATATATATCATAACGCTATTTTCTTGATTTTTTGCCAAAAGAGATCGTAAATGAGTCTACGAAGCATTGATAAAGAAATTCGCTTCCTGTCATACAATGCACTAATATCTGATGCATGTACTTTCTAAGTATAATCATTTGTATACAATTACATGTACATGTAAGTGAAAAACAACTACAAATGCATTATTTCCTGTGCAGTTTTTTTTTAAATAATAGAATTATGATTATTTATTGATATATGATACTCAGTGGGGTTTAGCCGTTTAGAAGGATACTTATAGGTTTTTTCTGTCATGTAAACCAATTTGTTTTCTTAAATTGTCAAATAACATATTTTAAGGAGTTATTGAAGAAAAAAAAACAGATTTGACCACCTTTTGGATTTTTGGTGTTAGGATACTTAAACATCTCATTACTAATGCCTTGGACGTCTATACCATATACCTTCTATTCTTCTGTTCACAAAACCAGACCATCTGCAGAAAGAGATATGCATTGACCCAGAAGGAATGATTTGTCACATCACGGACTGCCTGCATTAATTAACCCACTGCCAGTGCCAGACCCAACTAGTATTACATTTTTCTTACACTTATAGGTGAAACAGATAAATAACGGAGACGGTCAGGGTTGAGATACAAATCACGGCGGCGTTGTCTTGCTCACAATATCTTTGAATAATCAGTTCCCCCTTTGACGAAAGTATCGCGATAAAGGATTTAGTTTCAAAACAAGCTTTAACAATAATTACACCAAATCTCCGGCAGTAGTTCAACATGTTTTTTCTTTGTGAATTTTTCGGTTTCCGTTTTAAATTTATTATTTCTCGCAAATGTTTAATTCGAGTCTGAAATTCTGATGCATCACTATCACTATAGCCGATATCGTTAGTGTGCGAATTTATAGCGTTAGTGACACTAATAGTGTGCAATTTTATGTCATTTAAGTGTGCTAATCTCAATGTTATTAGTGGGACAGTCCTTATGGTGCGAATCCATCGGAGAGTCCGACACGTTATTATGCAAGTCAATACTATCATCAATGGGACAGTCCATATCCTTAGTGCGCGAATCTAAATCATTAGTGGGAGAGTCCATGTTGTTAGTGTGAAAGTTCATATCGTTAGTGCCCGCCAGGCTATCTCAGTGGTTAGAGCGTTTGTCTGATGGTCGAGAGGTTGTGAGTTCGAACACCGGACGAGTCTCACGCTGTCCTTGACAAGTTTGGCAGAAGATATTACATCCTATGTTAAATTGTCCTCCACCACTGAATTATGTGGGGTAGCATGACAGAAGCTTACGGATAGAATGTGGTTAGTACTGGTTAAGGCCTAAATGAAGTCCAGGAAATCTGGTTAGGATAATTGCCCGCCACAATATAACTAAAATAATGTTGAAAATGGCGTTAAACCCGATGAAACAAACAAACATCATATCGTTAGTGTGCAAGTCCATCACGCCTCGTTCTTTCCACAAACACGTCAGCCTTGCGACATATAACGTCAAATGCGACATTTAGCGTCGATGCGACATTTAACGTTGCTACAACCTGTAAGTTACTGATCTATTCTCGTATCCACACAATTTCACACTTACAATAAATTAAAGTGCATATTTTGATGTTCTTCGTAAATAAGAAAGCTAAAAGAATGCTTTCTAACCGTCATAGTGCTCTGGTATCCTTTCGAATATATCTCCCCTGTGTAGCTCTATTCGGTGATTGACACTCTTTAAATTGGGGAGCTGTACACGGAAAAAGCATGTGCAAATTCGAATAAAGCTTTGTAAAGGATATCAACGAAAAACCCAGTTCCTTAGCTGAGAGCCATCTAACCAAATGTTTAGCAGGAGTTATCTATCCGTGTAGGCCAATGGTTCTAATAGGGTTGAAAGTATATTTAAAGCAATTTTCTTCAGATAAAGTCGGGACGGACAACATAGATACTGACAAACATACAGACACACGAAATGTTCTCACAAAGCTGATTTTGGGGAGGTTATCTCTTTTATCTTTTTGTTAATGTTCATCCATAATACACTTCTTATCCGCATAATACAATTTTTTAAATCCCATAATGTCTTAATGAACTGAAACAAGCTAAAACTACCATACTAATTGGGCATGTACGTGATAAACAGACGGACGGACGGACAATCTCATTACTACACCGTAAATGCATATCTTGTCGTCATGCTAATGTGAATAGAACGAATTTATCATCATCAAAAATTAATTTTGCATCAGATATTTGGAGATCTCTATCCGAGGAAATGCAACAACTACTCCAAATTTCATATTTAGAACGGAAGCTACATTCGGCGAATAGAGCCTCGCTGGTGAGATGTATACGAAAACGTTTGTATCCCTATGTGGACCGTACGGAGTAACTTGTTAAAGGTTATACACGCACACTCTTACATATGTCCATTTACACATAAATATTTCGAGAGATTGGGGAGTCAGAAAGTGTGTGATTGATGAATAACTAAGTTATTATGACGTACATGAATATAAATGTATGAACACATCGCGAATTTTAATTACCAAACATGCGAAATACGAGAATAGCATGTTATATTAAAGGCCACTTTGAGTAATTGATTTTAAATCATTCCTGTGACGTCATCTTTTTGTTCTCACTGTCCAATATTTTTACGGATGGACAACTGTCAATGGGCATCCGTCCGTTATTTTTGTAATATTGGAGTGTAGTCGACATATTGGACTACTCAAATTTGGACACTGACAACACAGGAACCTGAAATGTTATCCAGGTAACAACAATAGGCCCAAAAACGTAATCCGAGCCTCGTTCATAGACCGCTGTATATATATACATGTATATACATTATACATGTATATTAATATTATATACATGTATATATACAGCGGTCTATGAACGAGGCTCGGGTAATAATTTTTGGGGCTTACTGTTACTTTATGGATAAAATTCAAGGTCCCTGTGCTGAAAACGACGCATGCGTAAAATTTTCGAATGCTTTAATGATTCGAAAATAAATTTATCTCCTTATCCAAGTTTTGTTTTAATTAAGATTTTAACGAAAATGAAGCAGTACTGTATTACTCGTATTTCCTTATTGGCTGTAATATCAACAGCCCGATTAGCTCAGTTGGTAGAGCATCTCACATGCTAGAAGGAGGTCGCGGGTTCGGGCACCGCATCATGTACATTATTTTCCTCCAATTACAAATATTAAATATATTAAGAAACATAGCATCAATTGAGTAAATTTCATAACATACAATATACACACATTTTTCAATACAATCCATACCTTAAAAATTAAGTATTTGATATTACAAATCAAATCAAACAAAAGTATTACACGGAAATCACACATTAATCACACAATCTTCCACATTGCACTGTTTTACAAACCATTTAGAATTTTAAATGAAAGGCCATCCCAATGGTCTGAATCGGTGCAAACAGGTTTTGAATAAAATGTACATTCCTCGTGCTACCCGAGCAGTGTGATTGAAAGGGTGTTGATATAAAGGTATCCGTCGTGTAGGCTTTTAAACAGTTAAATTCACACGCAATTTTATCTACTTATGCAAAAAAATGAATCCCAACTACTTGTTCAAAGCCAATAACCTTCTTTAGTGACTTTTAGTGAGCAATTTCGTTTCAGTGTAGCATAAAAATAGGAAGCAATATCAATATGAATGACTTGATTTTGATTAGGAAATAGAATGAGTAATTCGACGAGGTACCTTTAAAAAATATAAATTGTCACGGTCAATGAATTGTGTAAATCCTTTCGAAATGATTTAAGTTACATATAAACCTCAAACTGTCCATTATGTAAAATATTGGAGTGTCTTCGGCACTACGCGCCTCAAACACTCCAATATTTCACATAATGGACAGTTTTCGGCTTATATCTATCACTTAATCGGATTTGGTTAATTTCTATACACTGGTCTCGTTGTCGTTTCAAGCCACACCATACTCTACTTATTTGGCGAGTTTTCGAGCTTTAAAGATGAAGCAAGACCTCTGCCGTACACATGGGTAAAACCACCGACTCTCCGCAAGCTATAGCTGGAAGGTTTTCCCTCGTGTGATTGTTTCTTGTCCTCGATGGGATACGAAGTCACAGCTGTGAAGGGCTAGTGCTTACTAATCACAGAAGCCCCTTGACATTGATATAAATTCACCGGAATGATCCATTGTATCATAGTATGTGTTTTTTCGTATTGGGCTATGACTGATGTTGAGAAAATCCTTCCTATACTGTCAAAGATTTATGTTTTGAATTAAACTACAGTAATGCACTCAGAATAATGATTGGCTAAACAAAGATGAAATACTTTCTACAGCTTGTTGTATGAATCACCGAGTGCTATAACTATCAATATTAGTTTTCATATTGATTCAAATATATGTTTCTAAGTAAAGATTACATCATTTGACATGCATAATTAATTGGTCCAAGTTAACAAGCCTCAGCAAGCACACTGAACCTCTCGGCTTCAGCTGTACTGACTGTAGGGTAAAGCCAATAAATTTTATCAATTTTACGGCAATAACCTGAATTCTGAATTATGTCTAATCGTTAAAATGTTTGTCATAGCATATTTATACACCCATAATGCGATATGCGGAGGTGTGGCGTTTCAAAAGAATTAACTTTAACGATATTCAGCTTCCTCTATATAAAGACACTGTAAGTCTTTTTTTTTTTGATAAACAGGAACTTGTTTGCATATAATAAACAACAAGATGCATGTATGTAGGCCTACGTTACTGTTATATCTATCACGTATAAGGCAACTGACAAGTTCAGTACTACTGGTAAAATCAGAATCTGATAGAAAATATAAATCAGACTCTAGAGGAACCAAATAGAGATATGTCTGGACAGGAAATCCCCAATATGTAGCATGTAAACATGAAATAAGTGTTTAATTTCCGCTGATAAGACCATTACTACACATTTTAACATTGTCTTTACCATAAATAAACAATGAACGTCAAAATGCCTATATATAGACACAGAGCAAGAATTGTATATCGTCTCCTTTTTCCACGGTGTAGCTTAAACAGCCATGGCTAGAGAAAACGGAATATCTACATTCATTCATAAAACCTCCAAATATTGACGTGACTCCACGTGACGTGAGGCACGGATCCCTGAATGGCGACATTAATCAAAGGTTCGAATTAATGTCAGTAATCAAAGTAACCTGACTTACTCATGGCCACACTCTTTTATCACTGTGCGTCCTATGTTAGGGCCGTCGGAACCGTAGGTCTTACCCCCCCCCCCCCACACTCCATATTTCGGCAGTAATAGTATTTAAGGGGCGTTATCATTTTTTATAATTGGTTAACTTGGTACATTCTGAATAGTTTGTGAGCAGAACAATCACTGAGATGATACTTGATTAACGTCTGTTCATTTTATATAAGTTTCACTAATTCTAATATATTAGGACATTTTACATTTTGCTTAGTATAATGTCCTTGATATATATCTATAAAATATTAAAAAACTATTAGGTGACCTATTATAAAAGTTAAACAGAGTAATCCCCCTTGTCAGGCAAAATCTAAAATAAGCCCCATCCATCTGAATTATTTTCCGAAGGGCCAGTATAATCTGAACTTTGAATTAATTTGCAGCAAGTTTTATGAGATGAGTTAATACGATGTTAGTAATTAAAGACGAACAAATAGGTTTGGCTAATTTAATGATGGTCGAATAAAAAAAAATCATGCCATAACTTTACCTTTCACATCGTAAAAGTTTATAGAAAAATGCTCTTGGACCGGGCGACCCCAGTTCCTTGTTTCGGTTTACATTTTTTCCAAATGAATGGAAATAGTCGACTTCATCATTTATGATAATTAGACACCAAACAAAGAATAATCTGAGTATAAACAGGAATTGATAACTGACTTGGCAATATCTGCATGCTATCCAAGTTTTTATATGTCTGAAACAGAAACATTAATTTACTGCCCTTTTTTCTGTGATTATTTGATTATCTCGACATAGTAGTTGAGATGGGGACACTGAGCTGCGATTCTAACCCAAGACCTAACGTTCAGTAGCGTTTTACCACCTGACCACCGATCACCCGGTCGCCTACAATTACAAGTTCTTGTACTTTTAAATCTACGTAAACATGCAATTTTCTCAACCGCTTAATGTAAGGTTTTGTTCGTTTGTAAGTCACCAGTATTTTTTTTCTAAAAAGTAGTTCTAAAAAAGCTAGTAGTTCTAAGAATCATTCAAGCAAACTTGAATCTGATTTATCCCGAGTCTACTTAAAACTACGATAAATCCGGAGTACACTATACGTATCACGGGTCGAATGAATGTCACGAGGTATGACATTTAATGGCTGAATTTAGCTACAAGTGTGAAACTTCGTGGCGTTGCGACATTTAACAGCGATGCAAAGACTTTGAAAAAAAATAGAATTCGTCTAAAGCTTCGCAGTTCAAGGACACGGTCAATACTTTAGTTAAGTACAATGTATAACTTTTGTATAATTTATACACAGTTTTTGTCATTTGAAGACTTTTCTTTAAAGCTGGCCTTTGCCTTTTGATTTTGAACCGAAACGGGCTCAAGATTAATTTTGACCTTCCAGTCCATGTAAATTGGAAATATATCTTTTTGATAACACACGCGTAAAATTTTTTGAATATTTGCACGGCAAGAATCACGAACATCGATATTTGTGAAACAATCCATTCTCAAGGACTTTTATAAAGCTACGGAAATTTTTCCACCGCCGATAACAATCGTTTCTACACTAAAAAGTTTAATATTAACGTGCTTAAAATGACTCTAACGAGCACTTTCCCCCAACTTTTTTAAGAATATCTGTCTGGTTGATGGTTTTATTGTAGACGAATTTAAGTCATGGGTATGAATTTATTTCAGTTCTTTGTGGGTATATAAAATAGTGTCTATTACTAGTTTAGGTAATCCTGGCCATTTGATTGGCTAATGGTGATGTCGGTCATTTTGATTGGTCAGTCATTCGACTGGCTATTCGTCGCGTAACCTGACTGTATTTGTCTGCTCTTTTATAAATTGTTATGATAGGTAAGTAAGTCATGCAGGGATTTGTGTTTGTGAATTATTTACATGAATTCATTTATTTGTCAATTACTTATGATTGTCAATACATGTGTATTACTTATAACTTGTAAATATGTTATACTCGGATTGAATAAAATATACCGTCAATAGCCTTTATGAAAAAAGTACCTTCATACAAAAAACCTAAACCAATGCCTCTTGTAACAAATTCGTCTTTATAACGTTTTGTTATAGTTTCTTGTTATTTCTCAGTTATGTAGACTTGTTGATTTTAATTTATTTCCACTCATCGACTTGCAGAGAGCAATGACATTCTTTTTTGTTTTTTGTTAAATGAACTGTTTGACTATGGAAACCCAAGGCTGGTGTCCAGGTATTTTTGCTCTATGTTCAGTGTGGAGAATCCACGTGACCAAGTGACGTCACAATGTTATCGTTACACACGCATTTAATTAAAGGTAGTATGCGACCTTTCTTTGACGTCATGGGTAAAAAATCGATTTTTCTCCGATTGTTCTGAAATTTTGTACAATGGTAGTATAGCATGCTCTTCGATTTTTGTTCGTTTTATTTTTTCTGTTTTGCGCCCCGTTTCTTAGCAACGCTACGTCAAATGCCAGCGGTGTAAAATCGACGTTTTACATACATAATTGGTTCAAACATACCGCTATTGTTATTTCAAATACATCAACTTCAAGCTCTCTATCTGCGGAATAAGCTGATATAAGTTTTAATGGGGGCTTGTCGTCATTATTTCCTAAGCAAAACATTTAGCACTAAAAATACGTCCGTTTTTTCACCCGTAATTTTGACACCCAACTATGTTTTGGTGTACTTTTGGTTAACGGAAGTAGATTCAATCAACTAATGAATATCATGTTGATTTTGTGGAGATTTAATAATAAAAGGAAAAAATAATATGTCATCGCTCATTTTTTTTTTTTGAAAATTGCAATGTAATAAAGTTCGGACATCATGAATAACGTTGTTGAAATTGTTACGTCACGCTAATTGTAGCCTGACGTTATTACAAATAAGTTGAATATTGGCGTGACGTAACAGTTTCAACAACGTTATTTATGATGTCCGAACTTTACTACATTGCAATTTTGTGAAAAATAATGCGCGATGACATATTATTTTTATATTTTATAATTGCTTGTTAACATCTCCACGATATCAACATGCGATTCATTAGTTAATTGAATCTACTTCCGTTTACCAAAAGTATACTGAAATATAGTTTGGGGTCAAAATTACGGGTGAAAAAACGGACGTATTTTTAGTACTTAAAGTTCCGCCAGGAAAATAATGACGGCAAACCCCCATTAAAACTTATATGAGCTTATTCCGCAGATAGAGAGCTTGCAGTTGGTGTATCTGAAGTTAATATAGCGGTATGTTTGAACCAATTTTGCATGTAAAATGTCAGTTTTACACCGCTGACATTCATCGTGGCGTTGCTAGGAAACAGGTCGGAAAACGATTTTTGACCCATGACGTCGGGGAAAGGTCGCATACCACCTTAAATAGGAAAACATCACGTAAGTGCATTACTTTTCATTTTCCTCTCAAGCCACATAACTGTTGCAACTCCTAACATAAAGGGCTACCTCCGGTTCAGAATTTTGTCCCTGAAGGCCCTCTTCATTTTTACTTTTCTTGTCCAAACCGTTTTCTAAAATTTTCCTGTAAAAATAACGTTCATTTTCATAACACTGTCAAACGGTTTGGACAAGAAAACGGCAAAAAGTAGAGGGTCTACAGTGACAAAAATCACTAGCCCTTTATTTAAGGAGTTGCAACAGTTATGTGGCTTTAGAAGAAAACGAAAAATAATGCACTTACATGATGTTTTCCTAGTTTAATTGACAGAAAACACGCTTGTAACGATAACATTGTGACGTCACTTGGTCACGTGGATTCCCCACACTGTTGTTAGTATCTGCTAAACTGCGCGTATCCAATTATATAGCTACGATTTAATTAAATGCCTAGACTCTAAAACCGCCAGTTCACACGTTTTTGTCTAATGTTACTCCTCGTGGTTAATTTAGTTAGTCTCATGTTAATTTTTGCCGCTTCTATGCAAAATGAAAACTGAACAACACATTTTTTTTAACTTAAGCATGATCGTAGCATATGATAACAGAAACATTTTAAGCGGAAAAAATGGGGATCACTGATCTCGATTTTGAGTTGTCTGCCCTTGAATATGAATTCTTTGCTTATTTCTATTGTTCAGTTTTCATTTTGCCTATACATGTATGTATATGTGAAATATGTAGATTGAAATTCAAATAAGCAACAACAGACATTTTTCTTTTTGGAGTGTTCTATCGCCTACCAAGTTCTAGCTCTATTTACAACAATCTTATTGAAGATTCAATTGCAGTTGACATGATCATATCCGAAATTGTTATTACATGTGATTTCAACTATGCTCTTAATAATGTGTCACAATGAAAAAAAAAACAAATCTATCTTACAACTATTCAATCTTGAACTAGATTGATGAACCAACTCACTTTCTGAACATTCTGAATCCTTAACTGACTTGATATTTGTCTCAAATAGACACAGCGTTCTGTAGGCTGGGGTTGGTGAGCATTTTCCTGTTCGGGATCAAATATATCACCATGGTTTCAATAAATGGAGCTCTAAAGTTTTGTAAATCAAACCATAGCTGTTTCGACTTATATGGTATTATGACAGCGCTGATTATGATAGCTTTCGATCTGATATTTCCCGTTTTGATTGGAATGAAAGTTTTGGTGATGACATAACCATCTACTCTAACAACATTACTTAAAAAATAACAGAATTTGCAGAACAAAATATCCCCCAATAAATTGATAAAGGTAAGACCTTCTGATGCACCATGGATGACAAATAACGTAAAGAAATACATACGGAAACGTTTATACAGAAAAGCAAAACGAACACAATCCCAATACTAGCAACAATACCGTCAACAATTTAGGAAAGTTCGAAACCAAACAGTTTTATTTATACATGGAACTAAGTCTGACTACTTCTCTAAACCCACCTCCGTGGTCGAGTAGTGAAGGTCGCTGACTTCAAATCACTGTAACATCTCACAGATAGAGGGTCGTGGGTTGGAGCCCCGGTACCGACCATGACTCTTTGTGTGAGAAAGTAGGCAGTTGCTTGCGGAGGATGGGAGTCTAGTACTGGTTCTTCCTAGGAACGATGCTTAGGTGAACTGTCCACCTCATATAACTGTGACTGTTGAAAAGGGGCGTAAAACTCGATATAAACAAAACAAACAAACTACATTTGTACTTGTCTAAACTGTCCAACAAAAAACTGGTTCTTAGGTGAACTATCCAACACATATGACTCTGAATGTTGAAAAGGAGCGTTAAACGCAATATAAACAAACCAACAAAAACTGACAAAGAAAAAGTAAATCTCTTGAATTTTTATTTTCAATCTCAGACCATTCTAGATCATGAAAACAAACCAGACCTTCAAGTTGATAAAGATGTAGGTCTTGATGGTATGAGCAACACCGTTCTAAAAGAAGCTTGTCGTGAATTTTCTTCTCCTCTCAGTGATTTGTTTAATTTCTCTTTACAATGATGTATTGTTCCATCTTTTTCATGGAGAGAAGCTCATGTAACTGTTATATTAAAAAAAGGTAGTGCATCAATGCCAAATAACTATCGACCAATTTCTCCTTTAAACACAGTTGAAAAGGTCTTCGAACGTTTTACTTTCAAATATGTTTTCAATCATTTTCATGTTACAAAGTTTCTTTCTCCTGTCCAATCTGGATTTAATCCTGTATATTCTACAGTTAATCTACTTGTTTACATATATGACACACTTTACAAAAGCACTCTCGAAGTTCGTGTCGTTTTCTTTGATATAAGTAAGGCCTTCGACAAAGTATGGCATAAAGGCCTGATATATAAAATGTACCATGCGAGAATCTCAGGATCTCTTTCAACGTGGTTCACGGATTATCTTTCAAACAGGTGACAACGGGTTGTATAACCTGGTGTAAAGTCTAATTGGTGTGATGTATCTGCTGGTGTTCCGTAGGGGTCGATAATTCTTGGTCCACTTCTTTTTCTTATATTTATTAATGACATTATCAATGAAATCAGATCTCGTATCCATCTTTTCGCCTATGACGATATTTATGACCTATGACATAGTTGGGCAACCTGTAATAGCTGCTAACCTCCTTCAGTCAGATATCCAGACTATTTCAAACTGGACTGAGAAGTGACTCTTCACTTCAATCCTTCTAAAGCTGAGTCTCTTCTTGCATCCAGAAAATGCGATCGCCTTCCATATCCGTCCTTGCAGATGTTTCAGCAATGCATATCTGAGAATGTAGAACATAATCATCTTGGTGTCCTCCTGTCCAATGATTGTAATTGGCACTCTCGTGCTAAATATGTAACAGACAAAGCATGTAAACGAGTTGGCATCATGCGAAAACTTGAGTTTTTCACCGACCGTAAATTAATTGAAAGTATATACACAACCTTTAAAAGACCGATTCTCAAATATTCTGATGTTGTTTGGAGCAATTGTACAAATAAAAAATTGATCAACTCGATAATGCGCTCGCATAGCTCCGGATGCAACTAAGTTTATTTCACTGGAGGAACTTTACAGAGAAATAAGCTGGGAAACTCTTTCGGAAAGACGATACAAACATTGACAGTCTCTGTTTTACAAAATGCATACTAACCAGGCACACGAATATCTCTCTCTATCTATTCTAAGTATAACTTGACATTCACGTAGAACAAGCTAGAACCATGCTTTATTTGAATTCCTTCCTTCAGTTGTTCATGACTGGAAATGTATTACTTCACGTGTCCAGAGCTCACCGACACTTAGTACATTTAAAACGTAAAAGACGAACTCCAAGATCTAGAAAGCTCCAAGTGCTGCATACACGACTCCGCACAAAGTCCAGCGCACCAAATATTACCCTTTGTTTCTGAAAAACATCTGCCCCTTACCATTCTGTCGACGTGGTCAAATATACATTTATTAACTCAAAACTCACACTCATCATATTGGTTATTGTTATTTTTATTGTTATTTTTGTTTATTCCTATGCTAATGTCATCTTCGAATTTAATCGGAGTAAGCTCAATATGTAAATCTTTAATTGTCGCCTAAGGAAAAGAATTCCATAAGATCCTGTCTTTCGTTCTAGTCTTTTCCTTATATATACATGTTGTATGTATTGTACTTACGAATGTGATGACTTGGAATAAATATGTTTAAACTAAATTACGAAGTACGTTTATTCATAACGAATAAGATGAATTATTCTTGGGTTTAATAGTCAATAATTGATATTAAATATTTATTGTTATATACATGTATTATAATGCTTAAAAAGAAAATACTTGAAGTAAGTCATGACATAGCTGTGGGCGAATAATCATTTTGATCTATAACAGTCATTTTCTTGCAATGCTTCCATTTATATACTCCCGCTAAAAATATTAAACTTTTGTTTAATTATAGTCAAAGTTGTTTTATCTGACTATCGATAATCAGTTTGAGTCATTCGTATGTGCTTTGTAGGCCTATATATCATGAGTCAGATGACAAATTCATATCCGATAATTATATTACTAGTACTGAGAGCCTTTGATCTCTGCCGATTGATGAATGCTAATTTCTTAATTGTTTCATGACAAGATCTCGAAAAATAGATTTAAATTCAATTACCAATATCTGACTCATTTCTATTGAATAACGAAACGTATACTGATACATGTTCATACATCAACACGCGACTAATATTGTATGTGTACTCACACCTTAATGTATAAATGATGGTCAGAGTTATCATTGCTTTTTCAACGGACCGAAACAAATAAAGCTGAAAGTCACATTACTATCCACGGGGTATTGCTAGATTCTTCAGTTTCTTTTGCTCATTAAATGATATAACAGAACATTCGAACAATCCTGTATTAAATGAATCATAGTGAAAATACAAGCGACATCACAGTCATTCCGTTACAATTCAATACTTGTAAAAGCAATAACATGACGGAATTTTGAATAAAAACATCCTATTTCTAATGTTTGTTATAACTAACTAGCTACCAGACTGTATAGCTATCGTATAAAATCAACAGATACTCAGGTTAATGTGCTCTTGAAGTTGTTATTGCAATTCCTGACTGTTGAATAATAAAATAATGTCGACCCACTTTCCTCAGTAGCTTTCTAATCAGGACACAGATAGCAAGTGATATCAACATTGTTTTAGTAAATTAACTATCTAAATTAGTTTCATGGAGTGAAAGGAACCTGATTTTATGTCACATTTAAATTGTGTCTATTTGTTCAAGAAATACTGTAATATATATAATAGTTCATGTACTATTTTGACGCCATTTTATTATTAATGCCCTGATGAGTCAATGACGAAAACGGTCGGCTATTGAATTATAGAATTATAATGTTAATAAGTGAGTGTTTTCATAACGGCCTTGTTATTGGGCTGAAGACCGTCATACTAATATGACTGTCTGAAGCCAAATGAATAACAAGGCCATTATGAAAACACTTGCTTATTGACAATTTTATTAATTAACTATATACTATAGCAGTGGTTTCACAATGGACGAGCTGGACAGCCAATCAGAATGACCTAATCTCATAATAGCCGAGTTTTTCATAATGGCCAAGCTGGACAGCCAATCAGAATGACCGAATCTCATAATAGCCGATTTTTTTCATAATGGCCGAGTTTTGTGTTCATAATGTCTTGGTGAACTTCATATCAGCCCAGCATTTGAAGTTAAAACGCGCCTAATATTGAACAGTTTATTAATATAATAATACCTATGGAATGTTAGTTATTTTTCATTGATAGTATATATATGACACTCAATACAAAAGAGTTGTCAGCAATACGAGTAAAAAACTCGGCCAATACAGGTAAAACTCGGCAATTCGAGATCCATGCATTTCCATTGGTAAAAAAACTCGACACTCTATGGAATAATGAAATGCGGGCTTTTCATTGGTTGTTGAAACTTGTCAGAAACTAATGGCTGTCTTCTTCTCCATTAAACATTCAAAAATGAGCAGCAAATCAGTTGAACTTGAATATGCAATGAACATTAGATAGCTATCAATAAAATATTGATTAATTACTTAAAATCATATTGGCCGAGTTATTTGTCCACAGTCGGCTGTACTTGACATCTCCCTAACCGGCTCTGGACGATACATCAGACAAATTACTCGGTCACAATGAATTCCCCTAATTAGTAACATTATAATTATTGTTTAAGTTAAACAACGATGTGTAAATCATATACTACACAATCTTGTCCGGGTTGGGGTGTCCATGTTTTTTCAAAGTAGCACGAATTATCGTACGGTTGACATTTACATTCGTGAGTATTTGATTATGTGGATAATCCGATCCATGAAATTAAATCCCCAACGAAAATTAATGATTCCACGGTAAACAAAAATGATATTGCATTTTTTCTGTGGACAGATAAGACATTTGTCCGTAAGTGAAGATTGCGCTAGTCGTAGAATGGGAAAGTTTTGTACGATTGATATAAACTTGTCTTCCAAATTTAACTGAATTGTTTCTTTAAAAGTTGAAAATGGTCTGAATTATACATATTTAAACTAATTGTATAAATATTCATTGTGGAGAAAATCATTGAATGAGGTGTAGAGAACTACATATTTTGGATCTAAACTGTGTGATATACGATGTTCGCAGTCCACTATACCTGTATAAATAAATATATTTTTATTTATCAAATAGTCACACATAAACTAAGCAACATATTAATCACCCATTTCATTATCCTAGTATTAATGTGGAACAGTTATCTAATTTTTAACCTAAGATAACAAAGCAAACATCTCGAAGATTCTAGTATGTACTCAACAGTACTCTGTATCATTATAAGTAGATTGAATAAACATTACTTCACATACATGAAAATATTGTCTTATCCTAATTTCATTGATAAATCCGGAAACTAATCATATGCATGGGAGTTTGCGATGGGCGGGGCTAATTATATCGGACCGATTTATTCACACGTGGTTAACCAATCACATTAATCTCCTTTTGTTTGAATCTAAAAATAAACGCATTACCGCATTAGATATAAATAGATATTAGTGATCACCAAATTCTTACGAAATCAAAAATCGTTCGAGGGATGATCAGATGCTACTATGTTTCAAAAGTTTCCGTACAACGCATGTTCTCGTAATTAAGCGTAAACGCGATAGTCTACATTTCCGTACGTCATATGCTAAGAGGACAATATAAAAGTCGTATTAATCTGAATAAAAGTTCCCATGACATTTAAATTGCACATACGCACACAGCATTTCTTTATTTGGGTTTAATGCCGTTTTCAAATATTTACGGCGTCCGATTCACCTTTCCTTATCTAACCAGTACAATCTTGCCCTTCCACTAGGAAATCGTCATTGTAATCAAAGACTAAATATGACCTGCCGCGACGGGAATCAAATTCAGCGCATTAACCACTGGACTACGGCTGTAGTCAGACAAGCGACGGAAATATCGAAACATTGGGTGACTTTTTTGGGACGAAAATAATCAACAGATCTTACAATGCATATTTAGACGATACTACACAATGCCACGTAATAACAAAAGAGATGTGTGCTATAAAACGCCAAGATTCTAATCATACTAAATGAAACAAAATGTCAGTTGTGTTATCCGTCATCCCTCGTCCTATTACGTGTTATATCGGTTTAACCTGGAAAGCCGACATTAGAACTATCTCGAAATACCCGGATGTAAAACTGACAAATATGGCGGCCTCCTAGAATGAAACGCATGTCAAGTTCTTTTTCTTAGCAAACCGCTGTCTATTGTTTATTATGCACTTAAGAAAGCAATTGGAGGACAAAGCTGCAATGAAAAAGCTAGACAATCTTCGACAGATGCCATTTCAAGAACTTTAAGACATTTTTATCAGTAATATTTACTGGGTAGTAAATCAACAATGGCATTACAATTTTAAGACAGAGGCACCAATCAAGTACATCTGAGGTGAGATGCCCGAGGTGTTCCGACTGTGAATAGAGTATCACAAGGTATTTCTTGTTTCATTGTCATTTAGAATATAACAATAACAACAATATGTTTCGATAGAAATACGTACCGGCATTTACGTGCCAGCAATCATAGACAAGTTTTAACTTCAGACTCATACCCATCTATAGGCACCATTCAAACGTCATGTGACATCATCGTGTGAAATAAATGCGTTTCCTTTTACAAATTAACTATTCTTCTGTATTCTTAGAAAAGCAAAAAAAAAAGAATATATGTGTATAATATTATGTATCATGTTCCTTCCATTCCGTACATTCAAAAATATTATAAAGTTTACACTATTTGATTAGCTATATTTTGCTGAAAGCACTATTTTTACCCATACAGAAATAACTGTATAATTTATCATTGTTAATTGTAAAACATTTTCAACAACCCTTGTCTAACTTTTGATTGACAGCGTCCGATGTTAACAAGAATAAAATCTAGTACATAAAATAGAGTGTATGTTGCATTCCTTTACTATATTACAGTTATTAAATCGAGAGAGGCCCTCTTTGGGGAAATCGATAATAAAAACAATTGATACGCTATCAGATGAACTGTTTTACTGTTTGATTTATAATTATACGTACTAGATAAGGATACTATTAACATTAAGGAATTTACCATTCCATTTTTCCGTATCATTTCGAACTTCTTGCTGTTTAAATATCGTTCAAGTGCCCAAGCGACAATCATGGTTATTTCAGCGCCGCCCAGGGAGAGAAGATTTAGGAGAACCTGGAATTTATACCCTAGTTGTTCCTGTTCTTATCGTGCCTGGTGTAAATTATCGATACACACCACATCCGTTTCCTTTGGTTTTCTAAACACAGTGATTCGTTGACTATGTAGTTGGGATGGGGTCATTGAAAAGCGCCGCTGAAATATCGGAAGAGAGGGCCTATATATGCAAGGTCTATAATAATCACGTGGTACATTTTTATATATTTTGATATCACATGGCTTTAAACAATGGCGGCACCCACGTGCTCGAAAGTAAGTCGCATTTCCGTCGAAAGTTTAAATGTTTCGAGTTTTTTATGTAGCGAATGTTCCAGCCAACAATTTTCCGAATCCATCGGTGCCACAATTAGTATTGTTACTGTCGTATTTTGTCCATAGACCCTGCAGGGAAATGTGACAAAAAATAATGAAAAAGTATGTCTACTTAATTAATTAACAATGAAAAGGAAAAGAAAACGCGTAAAAGGAAGATAATGCTTCAGACAGTCATTGCCTTTGTCGTTGGCATTAATTCGAAAATGCGTGATAACAACAAAGTCTACGCCTATTTAATAAATGTTCATTTAGTAAAAGGCCAGTTTCATGTTATATGTAAGATAGGGCCATGCTGGGGAAATAAAATAGTTATAAATTTCGAATTAAATTGTTTTATTATGTATAGAAGGGATGTAGAAGCTCACGAATCATGTCAAACACCGACGTTGTCGTCTAGTTTTCGTTGATTATATAGACTGTGTATACGTTTATCACAAAACAGGATTTTCAACTACTTCCTGAAGGAACGGTGATAATTATTGTGACGATAGGGCGTCAACAGAGAGACCATCGCAATTATCACTCATGTACACAATGACAGGAAAAAGTATAAGCTTGTCACGCCGCTGTCACTGCACTTTTTATAAAAATCCACATCATAGACAATAAGTTTTTACATCTTATTATTAAAACGAATAATAGTGATATTTATTACCCAACGCATTATATAAATGTTAAAACGTTATTTTTTACTGTTTTACCAAAACAGTTGGATATTTGCCTGGATTTTAATTTGCGAACTGTTAACCGGTCAACAGTGTTAACTGCCTCGATATCGGATGTTTCCGTAATGAACGTTCGGTAATAATCAGTACATTCTGTCAAGGTAGAACTTGTCGATTGCAGTTGGGTCTTTCAGGCTATGCAAGTGTTTTTCTGCAAGTGTTTATATGATTCTAATTTAACAAACGACATTATGGTGATTTCGTAGAAAATTTCAAATCTAAATCGTTTTCCAAGATTTTTCAGGAAGAACGGATTAAACAATTTTATAAAATATCTATATAATGCATTAGGTAATAAAACAGTAATTTCATTTGTTGTACAGTCAAATTGTGGCAATCGGTGTCGGGGTGACATTTTAAACGCGGCAACAGTTCAAAAGTCACCACCGAGGGACCACAGTTTTGACTGTTCCACAAATACTCATGAAATAATTGTATACTGTAGCATTGTTTAAATTTAACATAAAGATATTCATATCTGATGAAACGAAGTGTTGACCAAAGTACATATGGTGAACTTGTGTAATTTGTTGATATTACATCGAAGGTTCTTTATTTTCAAAAGAAGTAATCATTATTGAATAATGGAATTTTCTGAATTTATCATAACATTGATTCACCTTTTCAAGTCGAGTTGGGAAATTGTGACTATGTGTAAACATTATATTATTCTAATAAAATCCTTGACTATGTGTTAACCTTGAATTATCCAAGAGTATACTTGACTTTGTATTATTCTTCTGAAGTTGTTGACTATGAGTAAATCATGCATTATTCGAGAGTACTTCTTGTGTTATTCTAAGGTACTTGACTACATGTAAACCTTGAATTATTCTGGAGTACTTGACTATGTGTAGACCTTGTATTATTATTCTTTAAAATCCTTGACTACGTGTAAATCATGTATTCTTATGAAGTCCTTGACTTTGTGTAAACTTTATATTTTTCTTATGAAGTCCTCGACTTTGTGTAAACCTTATATTATTCTTATGAAGTCCTCGACTTTGTGTAATCTTTATATTATTCTTATGAAGTCATTGACTTTGTGTAAACCTTATATTTTTCTTATGAAGTCCTTGCCTTTGTGTAAACCATATAATTTTCTTATGGAGTCCTTGACTATGTGTAAACCTTATATTATTATTATGAAGTCCTTGCCTTTGTGTAAACCTTATATTATTATTATGAAGTCCTTGATTTTGTGTAAACCTTATATTATTATTATGAAGTCCTTGACTATGTGTAAACCTTAAACTAAGTTATATTATTATTATGAAGTCCTTGACTTTGTGTTAACCTTATATTATTCTTATGAAGTCATTGACTTTGTGTTAACCTTATATTATTCTTATTAAGTCATTGACTTTGTGTAAACCTTATAATATTATTATTATTATGAAGTCATTGACGTTGAGTAAACCTTGTATCATTCTAGAGTACTTGACTTCGAATAAACCTTGTATTATTCTTATGAAATTATTGACTATGAGTAAAGCATGCATTATTCTAGAGTACTTCTTATGTTATTCTAGAGTACATGACTATATGTATACAATCTTGCATTATTCTAGAATACTTGACAATGTGTAAACCTTATGTTATTCTTATGAAATCCTTGACTACGTGTAAACCTTGTATTTATTATTATCGGAGTCCTTAAGTGTTCCACGTAAGTGTCGTGTATTTTGTTCCTATTCTGCACTTTCCTGGCGATGTCCTTGACCCGTAACAGTGTATATTCTTGACATTTCTACTCTACAGACTTACAGGTTATTAACTTATTATATACCACCAACATGATATATGAAACTCGATTTATCAGAACAATTCTCCTGAAATGTGTAGGTGAGACTTATTTATTCTATTTGTCATTCTAAAGTGTTAATGCCTTATTAGAATGGAATAGAAAAGTACGATCGAATTTCATGTTATACAGTCATACCTGTGAACAAAGGCCACCCCCAGGGACAGTCAATATGGGACCTTTATTGGAAGGTGGCCTTAATTTGGAGTTCATTGTTTTCTAAATAGCTACTGATTATTTTAGAAAGATTGGTAATTTTCACAGGGTGGCCTTTATTCAGAGATGTCCGCTAACACATGTATATCTGACTGTATATCTTACAATTGATAGATAACTTAAAGGGGTGTACCTCCTTATACGCACCGTGTGGCGTGCACACGTGCATACACTTACTCTCAGGCAAAAATGGTACAAATAGAAACAAAACAAGGCCAAATCTTTTATGATACATACAAAGGGATGAAGATGTGAATCTACAGATATCAAAATATTTACATATGAGTTCTGTTTCGCACCTCGATGAATGACTTCACCATTACGTGTGCGTGCAATCAATTTGACTATAGGGACGCCCCTGGCTATAAATAAACACAGCCGAGATCAAATTGTCGAATCGGCCGCTCGTGAATTATTTTTTATAGAATGAATATACATATATAATTATATATATTTTTTAAAAAGTTATGTATACAGTAAAACTTCTCCAGATCGACCCTCTGTAGAGCAACAACCTCTCTATAACACCTTCAAATTTCGCTAAACTGATATTTACTATAAATTTAACCTCTGTAGAGAAACCACCTCTAAACAACAATCAGTATTTGCAGCTCACACAGGGTGTTGCTCTACATAGGTTACACTGTACTGTCGCAACATTATAGGAAAGATGTGTATCTACTTACATGTACATTTTGTTCCATTTATACTAAAATTATGAACATTGAATTGAAGGGTAAGATTAATCAATTTACTTTGATTCCTGTTTCTCTGTTTGCTTTTAAACACAGTTTCCTTGGCTGCTTTCTGCACCCCTGTATTAGCTTACATTTCCACAGGGAGCTGGCAACTCACGTATCGACATTTTCGTCAGACTTTCATAAAAGGGTATGACCTGTCGCGATCGGGATTCAAACCCGGATTACCTTGTGTATACATAGTTCCCACATCTACAATATTTACCTCCCTTGGCGGCCATCTTGCTTGGCAAATTCAACAAGCACTAATAGAAGATATTTATATTTTTGTTTTGATAATTCTAAATATAGGATATTTGTATGAGACAACTACATTTTCTTAAACCTGATGTGATTATGGCCTTAACAACTTCATGATTAAGCTATCTTTTATAAATTAAGTTGTTTAATAACCAATTTTCTGATTTTTTCTATTAAGCGCATAAGAAATTTGCCAAGCAAGATGGCCGCCAAGGGAGGTAAATATTGTAGATGTGGGAACTATGTATTAGTAATTTTGGGTAATTCTACATACGTAAGACAAACTATACCTTTTCAATAGTCAGAGTCATATGAGTCGGACAGTTCTCTTAATCATCGCTCCTGGGAAGAACCAGATCTAGACTCCCATCCTCTGTAAGCAACTGCCTACTTTCTTACTTTTCATTTGAAATAGGGATAGATTATTAAATAACTTGAAACAAATTATTGCGTCGAATGTATGTAGGCAAGAACGACCCGCCTCCGTGGGCGAGTGGTTAAGGTCGCTGACTTTAAATCACTGAAACATCTCACTGATGGTTGGTCGTGGGTTCGAGCCCCGCTACCGACCATGTTTTTAGCTCACATGTCACAAAGTGACAAAGTGAGCTATTAGGATCACTCTCCGTCCGGCGTCCGGCGTCCGGCGTCGTGCGTCGTGCGTTGTGCGTCGTGCGTCGTCAAACTTTATGTTGTGACCACACTAGGGGCCACATTTTTGGCTCAATTTTAGCAAAACTGGGTCAGAACGTTAATATCAACAAAATCTCGGACGAGTTTGATACTGGGCCATTTGGGGTCAAAAACTAGGTCATCCTCTGTAAGCAACTGCCTATTTCTGACTTTTCATTTGAAATAGGGATAGATTATTAAATAACTTGAAACAAATTATTGAGTCGAATGTATGTAGGCAAGAACGACCCGCCTCCGTGGGCGAGTGGTTAAGGTCGCTGACTTCAAATCACTGTAACATCTCACTGATGGAGGGCCCCGCTTTATATGTGAAAGTAGGCAATTGCTTACTAAGGACGAGAGTCTGTATGTAATTCAACGGTGCGTACTCTGAAAATCAAAGTACTGAAAGTACTCATGGAAACTGAACTTACATATACTTGCACTACAACATTAAACGGGAATAAGTCAGTCCATTCTCGGAATTTTCCGTCAGGGCGTTATTTTGATAGAACTTGTATTTCAATATGACACCTTACAAAGTTAACTTTGTCGTATTTTCGCTTTGTTGTGGCGAAAAAGCGAAAATACGACATGGCATAAATCAGCCACCATAGAATATAGTCAATCCCGCATATAAAAACACCCTCGGTAAATACAAAACATGGCCTCTATTTAGTGTGTGTTATTTTACTGCAAGGCAAACTATTTGAGTAAACATCTTCGACCAAGAAACAAAGTTAGAACATAAATTAAACACCTCAACAATTACACTATATGTGATAATGACCCCGGCTTTTTGTGTGACGTTACGCCCAAACGACAAGAACTTGTTTTGAACTAAAATGATGATCACATTTATAGCATAACTGCTATATTTCGGTTCCCAGTTTGTTTCCATGTATAAGATACATTAAAACAACATGCACTCCTACATGTGTTCTGAACTTCTGATGCTGTAAAAGTTCACTTTCAAGTACATTGTTATTGGTTTGCTTATGTAATTAATAAATAATTGCCCGATTAAATATTTTATACGTTATATCTGATCTTCTATTATGCCAGTGAGTAAGAAAAGGTACTATTGGAATCATACGTTAATACGCGTGCATCGACAAATGAGAAAAAGGACCATATCCTGAACAAACTTTCAATATGTGTGATTACGATTTTAATGCATTTAAATTATATCAGCTTCGCACCTACCTAGATATTGATGGAAATAATGAAATCTAACAGAGTAGTTAAATGGCAGCTTTTAATGTTCAAATAACGTGATCTGTGCGAGAAATCAGTGCAATTATGATCACAAGCACATTGATAGTAAATCTTCCAATACGTTAGTACATGTGTGTGAAACATTTCAATTTGAATCAAGTTTATTTCAATGTCTCATTTCATACAAGTATGAAAACATGAGTATTAACATAATATACGATGTATAGTTAGTACGCCTTATAATCTTCTCAGTTATGTAATAAGATTCAAAGCCTACCAGTTTAAACGGGAAGCTGGAATAGGGTTAAACCAACGTACATGCACCCTTTGTAATTGTATAGGTAGCGTTGGCGGTGAATTTCATTCTATGTTAGAGTGTAAAGATCTTTATGTACTAAGAAAGAGACATTTTAACATCCAATATTTAAAACGACCAAATATTATTTCATTAAAATCTGTAATGGACACATCCACTAAACAGTTTGATAAATATAGACACCCCTGTATGTTTGTAAAATATATTATTATGAAATTAGAATACAGATAACTAGTAGTGCCATGATAAATACTGCATTTTATCTCTTTTAACATTATGTTTATATAATTGATATTGTATATAATATGTCTCTCCCACCACGTTGATGGTTATGCCTTTTTATCTTATCATGTACATATGTTAATATGCTCATATTGTCATGTTATACATGGATTGAGTATAAAATAAAACTTGGAAATAAAACTGTTAATCTTATTTGACGAGACTGAAATAATTAGCTAACACTTTTGGTACGTTATTATTGTTTTCTTTAATTCATAGACAACTAGTAAATTCGGGATAAACTGATATTCCGGGTTTCTAAAATTTAAACCACATTCTCGCAATTGATAATTATCATAGTCAATATGCAATGCTATGACAAATATAACTTATGTAAAATGAAATGGCGTCCATCGTCTAAACAAAAAAATGGTAAAAGGTATTTTTTTCTTCTATATCAAAATGTAGTAGCAGTGGTAGCTGTAGTAGTGTAGTAGCATTCATCACCACAGACTTATCAGAAGGGATTTAGACTAAAGTAAGTATCGTAATGTCACTATAATAAATAGTCATACAATGTACACGTAATTAAGACAATTCAGACCAAAATGAGAGACATGCCATGATCCAGTCAGAGGTCAGGAGAGAATAAGAACATGTCATACAAGCGAGGGCGGTGGAGATGGGAGCGCGGGGGGGGGGGGGCATAGACCACGTGGAACACCACTGACAGGAAGTTAACTGGGGCAGACATTTGGAACTACGAACCATTGAGGCTGTCATTTCTTCTCAGGTCTGGCAGTGATCTACCCAAGTCTCCATCGAACCTATCCCGGTGGGGACTCATCGATGATCGCAAGTGTAACCTGTTTGACAGAACGGGCACACTAGAACATGTCATTTCATCATGCTCTACATCATTGACAGAATGGAGATTTAGATGGAGACAAGACATAGTCCTCAGAGAGTTGGCTGACTGGTTAGAGATTGAGAGAAAGAAGGTACGCGGAAGTACACCCCAACGATGACACATCGTCTTTGTGACGCCGTGTGAAACTGCGAAGAGAGCGACAACACAGCATGCATCAATCCTTAACGGCACCACTGGGGTGGAAGATGGAGGCTAACCTCGGGAGGAAACTTATGTTTCCAGAAATTGTACAGCCCAACTTAAGACCGGATATCGTATAGTGGTCACAGACAGGAAAAACGCTCATAGTTATTCAGCTGAAAACGAGATGCGAAGAGGCTTGCCGGCGGAAGACAGAGAAGCACACAGAATTCCTGGACCAATGCAAGCAAAGAGGTTGGCGAACTTGGCTGTTCCCCGTTGAAGTAGGCGCTAGAGGGCTCTGCTCACAGTCCGTGAGAGAGAAGGAAGACTATCAAAAGACTGTTTTACACATATGTCACTGTAACCAACGGCCGTGAACAATACAAACATGCAATAGTTTTAAAAAATTACTTGTAAATTAAATTAAACGTCATCTTAAAATGTACGCATCCGTGCTCATTTCTAACATACAAAGTGCATAGTTTTGTGTAGTTCCTTATGAAAGGCATGATACATGCAAAAGGCTCCTGGTTTGACTACGGGCATTAATAGCTCTGATGAAACAAATTAACTCATTTTTGAATGATGACATGAAGAAAAAGTTTTATAACGTTTATTAAGTTCCATGTTTTGATTACTGTTGTTCTGTGTGGGGAAAGGGTGTTCATTCTATAGGTAGTATAAATAAGATTTCAAAACTTCAAAAGCGGGCCGCACGCATCATCTTACAAAGGCCATATAACACCAATTCCTTAGAACTATTAAAAGAATTGCAATGGGTGACATTTGAAAATAGAGTCACATATCACGCTGCAATGATGGTGTTTAAAAGTAAAAAAAAAATGTTTCCAGACTACATGTCAAATCTTTTAACCTTTTCAAGCAATGAACACTATGACCTTATAAGATGTACGGCACGTAATGATCTTGTATTGCCAGGAAACAGAACTAAATACATTAAGGATACTTTTTCATATCATGCTAGCCTCGTTTAGAATACACTGCCATTTAATCTAAGACAAATCAATTCATTATATTATTTTAAGTACAACTTACGTAAGTTTATTCTTAACATGCAATTTCCATAACCTAATTATTCATTTTCATACCTATGTCTGGGTATAAAGACTTATTTTTTCAGTCTTTTAATGTTTTAAGATTGTTTACTCAAAAGTGTTACTTATTCTAAAAAACGGTTTATGTAATTATTGATACATGTTCTCAATCAAGGAGTGTTTGTCGGGTATGTCTGCAATTTCTTGACTAAATCATTTGTATCAATGCTATCATCATCATTATATTGTGTGTATGTTGCTTAGTTATAATTGTGAATGCATGGAGTAATTTGTTTCTTTCGTTTGGTCTTTCGTACGCTCGTTCGATCGTTCGTTCGTCCGTCTGCCATTCATTCACACATCAGTTAATTTCATTAACTTATATCCATTCATTTATTTATGTATTTATTTTTACTCATTCATTCATTTTAATATGTATTAGTTAAATGTTATTTTGCTTGTTTCCAGAAGGCCGCATTGAAAATAAGTCAAATGTTTTGTATATTTTAATGTAAATAAAGATATTATTATCATTATTACATGTTAACATGTCCTTGACATTTCTAAAGGCTCCATCATGGTTACAGTTGAACTAGCAACGCGGTCGTGTTTGGTTGCCAACACATGTGATACCATGTCGTTGTTTGTATAGCGGTTATGCAATGTGACAATAGTAAATGTCATTGTCTGCTAACATCTTTGTCGCAAAACAGAAAAACAGCGGTCCAGAACTCTACCCGCAAACACACATGTAAAAACACGCAATTCATCACACACCCAAAGACAATTTTTTCGAAAACGCCTCTTACCATATATTAATTATTGTATTTAGATGGCTAATATAAACAAGTATTTAGTCAATAAAACTCACGTTCTTCACTTGCTTACTATTTATATACCTACTCGATTAGTCTTTATCAATTCTAATACTTATATATAAATTAAATACATAATTGGTTCCCACTCATCAGCTGAGAACCATGCTGGTATAGTTATATCATAGAATGACACAATAACAAAGTGATCAGTTTTCTTGACGTCTGTTTAATATGTATACCTATATACAGACTAGTTCAAATATCAAACCAATTATAAGGTAATTTGACTCATGCGTTTATTATCACCGGCAACTTATTTTTTCTGTCACGTAATCAACACTGAGCTTAACCATTATGTTTATTAACTACGAATTATAAAACACACACATTGGTGTCAGTTCGTTATTGAATCAGACTGTTTAAAAATAAATATTGTAGTCTAAAGTATATGAGAAAATTATAAAATGAAGACATGAGTGTTCAGATCAAAGAGTTGTATTTTAGGGGTAGATTTATCTGACAGGCACGAGATTGACGTGCCTGGCCGAAGAGAAGTGACAACAAACATCTGAAGAGTTAACGCCCAGCATACGAGACATTATGTGTGTGTCTCCGCAAAAGAATGATTTTGCTCGTGTTTATTGTTCCACATTTAGAAATAATTGAATAAGTCGCAAGCAGTTATTATAATTTTATCGCAAAATACATAAATATCATTGTTTCCTTATTTTCTAACACTTAATCGACATACTACATTTAACGGCAAAGTTTAAGGCGCAAACATCAAACGAATTCTGTATTAAGTCATAAAATATAATTATACGCCGGCATTATACCTATTATCTTTCCAGGACTTATGAAAAATGTTCTCAATACCGCGACAGGTACTGTGTATTCACACGATTAGCTTTAGATTAATGGTATTTTAGTACGTATTATCGGGAGTTTATTTTGTATTCTAATAAAATATATTACAACATTAATGTAAACAAAAATATCTTCAATAGAAGCCGTACGACACTTAAAGATCAACACAAAAATAGCTTTCAACACCAGAATACAGTTAAGACGCCGACAATGAGATGTTCGTACACAGCTCAGTGTAGGTCATTATCTGTGATACTATTTTGAGACGTAGACGTAAAACAATGCACTTTAGACTGCCTCGGAACCAGGCATAGTAACTGGTCAATTGGTGTAAGGCTAAAACTTAAACTTGTGTATAATATAGTATCCTTAGTGACCGACCGGATTTTTTTCTTTGAGTTCCTTCCCCTTTTGCTAGTGTTGATAACGAATGGAAGACAAATCAAATGGAACATCAAATGGAAAGTTCTTTAATACTAGTAATAAACGCAGAATAAAAATACTGAATGGTTTTATATAGTAATAGATGGTGTCAACCTGCCTATAAATGAAGTTATTTTGAAGCGGTTATTATTCAAAGGTTAAAACCAACTACTTACGAGAGTATTACAGACAGAACAGTTGGTCTATATCCAGTCAGGTAGTATTTAATTAACTTCAACCTTTCCATTTTTCCTTGATTGTATTCTAACCAGTAATATCTTACCCTTCACAAGACGCCAGCAACTTCTCCACATTTGTTTGTTTGTTTGTTTGTTCGTTCGTTCGTTCGTTCGTTCGTTCGTTCGTTCGTTCGTTCGTTCGTTTGTTTGTTTGTTTGTTTGATCGAGTTTTAGGAGTCAGAGTCATATGAGGCAGACTGTTCACTTAACCATCGTTCCTGGGAAGAACCAGTACTAGACTGCCCCCCCCCCCCCGCAAGCAGCTGCCTCTACTTTCTCGCATTAAGAGACATTGTAGGTAGCTGGGCTCAAACCGACAGTGATTTGAAGTCAGCGACCTTAACCACTCGACCACGGAGGCGGGTCACATTTTGTCAACTTTCATAGAAGGGTAAAACCTTCCGCAACCGGGTTTCGAACCTGAATCGCAAGGCTACAGGTCCAGCGAACTAACCACTGGACCATGACCTCGACCATCACTAAACATTACTAAGCAATATAATTATATTGATAACTTCAGTAGACGTATTATTACCTTATCGTCCATATCGCGGTCATTTTGTCGTACAAACAATTTATATTAGGAATTTGAAATATGTCAAGTATTTATCACGTTTATGTAATACGGACAGATTATAGCAGGTCGTATCACAGGTGACCCGAACATAAGTCTATGACCTCGGATCATGTATGTAATACAGTGCATAAAAGTGAGATATTTGACACCCGGGCGACGTGAAGTTCATGTGAATACACACGGAATACCGGAACATAAATCAAATATTGATGATGCTTATTATGATATAAAAGGAATGCATAGTGGTGCTAATGGGAATGATGACGATGATGATGATAATTATAATAGTTATGATCCGAAATTGATTGTTGGGAGTATCCCAGTAGATATTAGATGAGGAAAAAATGGTGATGATAACGATATAAGAGGCGACGAATGATGATGATGATGGCGATAAAAGAAGAGACAGAAATAATGATGATGATGACGATAAAAGAGGAGACAAATAATGATGATGATGACGATAAAAGAGGAGACACAAATAATGATGATGATGACGATAAAAGAGGAGACAAATAATGATGATGATGACGATAAAAGAGGAGACACAAATAATGATGATGATGACGATAAAAGAGGAGACACAAATAATGATGATGGTGACGATAAAAGAGGAGGCACAAATAATGATGATGATGACGATAAAAGAGGAGGCACAAATAATGATGATGATGACGATAAAAGAGGAGGCACAAATAATGATGATGATGACGATAAAAGAAGAGACAGAAATAATGATGATGATGACGATAAAAGAGGAGGCACAAATAATGATGATGATGACGATAAAAGAGGAGACAAATAATGATGATGATGACGATAAAAGAGGAGACACAAATAATGATGATGATGACGATAAAAGAGGAGACACAAATAATGATGATGGTGACGATAAAAGAGGAGGCAAATAATGATGATGATGATGTTTACGATCTAAGAGAAGGCAAATGGTGATGATGATAGTTGTGATGATTTTTATGATGAGAACATAAAACGGGAGGCAAAAGCTGATGGTGATGATGATGTTGATGATGATGATGATGATGATAAAGGCGGAGGAAAAATATGATGGTTGTGATGAATGATAATGATAGTAAATTTTAACAAGAATGGTTGACATTTTCAGATAATAACGTGTATGTTTACACTAGTCATAAACTGATAAATTTCATGAAAAAAAGGGTTTGATATACGTTTATAATTACTTTTACACCCACACAATGATATTCATTTAAATAATACATAATCATTTGCGGTTATACTTTTTTTTTTTTGCCGCCCTAGAATGCTAGTAAAATTCGGTTGAACTATCACGGCCATGACAAAAACAACATTATTTGTTTTTTATTGTATTGTACATTCATCATAAAAAATATGTGGGAGTTTTTTATTTTACTGTATCCTCTCACTGATGGATGATCTGGGTTCGAGCCATGCTACTGACCATGTTTCTTTTTGTTTGAACAGAGGATGTGAATCTAGTACTGTTTCTTCCTAATAACGATGAATATGTGAACTGTCCGCCTCATATGACTCTAATTGTTGAAAAGGGGCGCAAATCCCAATAAAACAAACAAAGAAAACAGTCCATATAAAACAGATTATTCCAATGTGTCGATTGATCGTATCCATATGACAAAGACCGTTGTATAAAAATGATAACAATTTATGCTATGTGCAGTAAGGCGATATAAAGACCTAATTTAGGACATAAACAAATCGGTCCTCGATATGAATAAGGTCTCACTATTAAATTGAAATACGGATGGAATATTGATAACCGCTCCAGTAGTAAATTTGTTGACTTTAACCCAAGAGGCTTTTTGAATAATATAAGTCATTTAATGCGCTGTTGTACATGCCCTGTAATGAACTGGTATTCTGCATAACATGATAACGAGCAATTTCACAGAACAGAACAGAACAGAAAGTTTATTAAATAGACTTATACCTAACATACATCGTCTTTACTTAATACAGCTGACATACGTGAAAACATCAGCATTCCTGCATGTTCTGTTCTTTCTATCTGAGACACAATACAAGTATTTCACAGCTATCAACACATTGATCACAATATCAAACTTTTGACCATATAAGGTAAACGAGATTTTAGCATTGTTTGACGTGTCAAATCGTCGTGCTAATATTTTTATGCACATTAAGCAACTCAGGAATACACTTGAACAAAACATTAACAATCCACAGGAGAAAACCTTCTAATAGCATACATAAAATTTAGCCGCACATGCAGTTATAGCAGGACCTTAGTCTCTTCGGAGCTGGACCTTAGTCGATCCGGCGCAGGACCAATTTTCTTTACCTATATTATTCTTTATTCTTGTCTCATTCATGTACATACATAAAATATATTAATCATACACAACACTTAAAATGTACATAACCATTCAATATTGAATTATAAGAGACTTATAATATACAATATCACATAAATTGTATTGCATATCAATATGTATGTAATAAGACTAAGAGACAGTTGTTAATGCGTTGCTAAAAGTCTGATAAAAACTAATTGATTTAAGAAATTTAAATTTGTAAATAGGCACTAATGCGCTTATTAAAACATTTTATACTATCAATTATCACCCCGGTCAGACCGTAGATGAACTGATTAACAGCAGTCTCTTAGATGGAAATAAAACATAAGCAAATATTAAAACAAAGTATACAGCATTATTAACATAAAAACACACTACTCTTTATACATAAGATGCATTATTTACTAATAAAAAATGTTCTTCGTTGTAAAATATCATAACAGGTTTTGGCACATATTCTAAATATATCCGCTGTGTTGAAAAGAAATATCAGCTTATCAGTTTTAGACATTTGTAAAAAGGCATCATTAATGGTAACCGCTTTAGTGTACATGTTTTGTCTAATATCATCATATAAATTACAATCCAACAATACATGGAACTCATCCTCAATGCTATCACAGAAAGGGCATTTACGGTTGTTTACCGGAATACCGGTCTATGTTTGTTTACAAGTCGATTTCTCTAATATAAAACGGATAGTAGCAAAATCATCAATTCTGATTATATTTTCAAAAATACGCTTTGTTATGTTTTAAGACTGAAAATAGTCAGCAAACAGCAAACTATTTATTTTTGCAAGTACTTCGCATTTTAACTCGCCGTATCTTTCTTATTGTATGAGTAATAGCATATACTGTTGATGACTTGGATTTAAAAGTCAATGAACTATATAAGCAACATTTGTCTTCTTCCTTACTCAAACGGAATAAATAAAAATCAAACAATATATTAACGACCATAGCAGGACAAACCTTGTCAGGGTAACTACTGTTATTGACGTTAAATGACGCACGAACAGGTATGAACCAAATGTGTTAATAACCTCATGCCTCAGATATTTGGTCATTTTTGTAAAATGAGTTTTTACATTGTTTGTGCGTTCTATAAGTTGAAAAGCATCGAGTCAATGGCTTGGTTCAAAATGGAAAACATATTTTGTTTTTAAATCCTTACCTATACATACCAAAATTTCAAACTTGGGTAGGGTTAGTGCAAACATCGAAAATTTAATTTACGCTCAATGATTAAATCGTAATAGGCTTTGCGCGGGCCGGACACGGATAATGCAATATAGTACGGTCAACCTTATTTAGCATCCATTCAAGTGGTTCATTGCAATGATTGATTTGTTTTGGACCAGACACAAAAATGTCCAGTTACTGAAAACAACTTCAATGTTAAAATCCTTCTTTTGGGCTAGAACGTGTCTTAACTATCAAGCGTTTTTTCTGAACGAATAAACGCGTATAATATATATTCAACATCAATAGATCAGTATATACCAACAACAGTAACTATAAAAATTCATTATGTACAATGTGAATAACGCGAAAAATAGTTGATGCGTACATTGGAGGGAAAACATCAATATCACATTAACACTAAATTACATTCTGACTGCATTACTTGATATCAATTAAGGTAAAGTCGGAACAACTCCAACTATTTTCATATAAATGATTTAAATTTTACAAATTGTTGAAATTTCATTCAAATAATTTTGATTTATCGACACCGATCTATTTATCTTAGATTTATTACAGCGAGATAATCATGAACTTTATATACACATGACGTCACCAATGGTAATAATGTAGGTAACGACCATATTTTACTGTATCATACATTTTACGCCCAAAAACTCAGTGACATAAAACTCGTTTAATATAGCGTTAATAAAGATATAATGATACAAATGAAAGGATATACAGAGCAGGATAATAAACAGTTTTTCTATCACACTTATTGAATAATGATATTTGACTCGGCAGTCCGATGAATATAATAAGCTTTCCGTAAACACATTTGTCTGATAAAATAGAACGCTCAAAACTGTGTCAGCGAACACAACCATATAAAGGCCACTCTGTGAATAAAGGACATTTATTCAAAAAACACCATTTATTATTTAGATCATTTTGACCTCAGAATAAAAGTCACCTGTCAATTAAAGCCATATTTTGTCTTTCCCAAGGGTGGTCTCCGTTCACAGGTTTGACAATTATGAGTTCTATTAATCAGTAAATGACTCGTGTCTAGTGTGACTTGTCTTTCTAGATCTGCTGTTACTAAATAAAGCATGTGTCTAGTAGTTTATTGGAAGGAATTGATCGACGGTTAAGTGGTAATACGATCGACTACCGAACGAAAGATCATAGGTTCAAATCTCGGCTCCGCCTTCCGATATTTCAGCGATGCCTTTTTAGTCCCCATCCCAACTACTTGGCAAAGGACTGTTTAGAAAACCACAGAAAATGGGTGAGCCATGTATCGATGATTTACACCGGGCACGATAAAGATCAAGGAAGAATTATTCCACATAAGAGTAGGGACGTTAATGCCCGGTTCTCCTGTATCTCGGACTATCCCTGGTCTGGCACTGGAATGACCATAACCGTCAAATGGGCTGTTAAAAATAAACTTGTCGTTTCACGTGTATGAAATGAGACATGGAGAATCCAAACACTTCCTTCTTCAGGAAGTTAGAAAGTTACAATGACGATTATTCTTATGAAATAATCGTACGACGAATAAAATATTTGATAATTAGTTCTTTATTACGACATTTTGCAACAAATTAATAAGCATAAATAACATATTATTTATTACTAAATGCATACCAAATAAACGGATTAATTGTAATAATTATAAATAGTTTTCAAATACTTGTAAGAATTAACCGCGATTTAAAACAGCCACATTCAGTTTTAAATCGTAAATGGAATATCTTAAATATTTCGCCAAACCTTACAGTGAGCATAACGTGAGTGGCATGTACTATATATATTAAAAACTATGACCGAAGTCGTGCGTAATTCTGTACGTAAATCACAGAATTTGGAGAATCTTATTCGACAATCACTAAATTTGAAATCGTGAAATTGCAATTGAATTTTTAGCGTCACAAAATCTATTTCCGTCACAAAACAATGGCGTGTTTTGTGTTTAACCAAGATTCATTAACACCAAGTATTAAAAGCTATTAAATAATGTTAAACCATGGATTAGTAATTACATTAAAGGACATGTGTTTTCTAGCCAGTGGTATAATTAAACCCCGCCTGTAAGATTGAGCACATTGTTTTACGTAGTTTGAAATGACTAGACATAAAATAAAATATCCAAATTTAGTTTAGATAAAATGCATCGACACGCAAGTACGTGTTATAACGTTATATGTGTCATTGTGTTACTAATTAAAAGTAATTTTAATCGAGGACAAACGTAATGTATTATTATCATGATTTTATGTTATTATCAAGGACTTATATACATAGAAATATACATATGAATATATAAAATAAAACTTATACTATCTATATACAATCAATGGGAGTTTCATGTGCAACCATGATAAGAATTAGTAAGGAAAATAAACAAGAAAAAATCATATATTTTATAATATGAACTAGCGAATGTTATCACGGACAAGAAGTACTCCCGTCCGTCCGTCCGTCCGTCCGTCCGTCCGTCCGTCCGTCTGAAGATGATACAGTTAAAACATATTTCAATTGCATTTTGATTCGTAGTCTTGCAACAATGATTGAAAGCTAGATATAACGTCACATCTCGGTGAGATCAGATCACACTTATACATCTCGTGCATTGAAATTCCAAAGATATTTTATTGAGAATATGATTAACTATGAAACAAGCTAATACCCTCTTCAGTGGGAGTGTTTCATTACAGTACGAATTTTTATTTCAATTATACATTAATTTTGATAAATGTTCAGCCATACCTGTGGATATTTATTGGATAGGAATAATATAAACTTAAGTACTTGAAAACATTACCGTCTTCCGGTTGTATGCGATCTTAATTGAACGTTTCGTAAGTATTTCAATTATACTAGAATGTAAATCAAGTTCGATGATATTGACTATGGAATGTGCCCCAAAATACGAAAAACTTACAAATTTATTAGGTTTTATATAATACACATTCTTTACGCATGTTTTATTAAATGAAAATCAAATTTGACCTCTGTACCTATAAGATAAATCAAATAAACTATCTTAGTATAAATTGCGACACGCCCTGAGAATGTCGAATAATTGGCAATAGAATGCGTGGATTATTTTGACATCTAACGATTAAATATTACCTATTAATACATTAATACATTTAAATCAATAAAAAATGGCACTGTAATTAAATAAATCGGCACCAATAATTCATGAGTATTGATTGAGTTAACAAAAGACAAACAAAGCTTTCCTACCCCCGCCCTGTAATGTGTATCACCGGAAAAATTGACCATTTCCAATTTCGTTTTGATTTGAAAGACGAGTGAAATTAATATTCCATATTTTTACTGTCATATGCAATTATGTAAATTTAATGTCAATACGAATTATTATTGCGCATTGTTTGTTGTAGAAACACGCCCGGTTTTTAAACAAATCGAACTAAAATTAACCCCGCCTATGATTCTCAATATAACTTAATAAATGGATTTCAAATAAAAAGATTTTGTTTTTCATTTGTCATTTTTTTCTTATCTTGGATAATATCTTATACACTATTGAACAGAACTATTTGAGCGCATATTTTCGCATGAACTCGAAAATTTAATATATTCTATAATCATATTAACAATGGAACGCTTGTCATCACTTATTCGCCTCAATAATAACGCATTACTTTTTAATAACAGTTTAATGAAACCAATAAAACTTAGCTTCAGGATGACTAGGTTCATTTACACAGACTGTGTACTTAATTGTCAACATATGATTGCTTTTATAAATATTCATTATTGTCAAATATATTACAAGCATAAAATTATGTTTTATTGTTCAGAGCATGCATTCAACTGAAACTGAAGCTGTTAGTTCGAACCCCATTGACCAGTGGCGGGATTTGGCTGGAGACATCACAATTCCTTCTTTCGGCGCGAGTACTGGTCAGAATCCTGGAAAGCAGTAATTAAGAGTAGTTAATACAAGTTGTAAGAACTTGCTCTGCAATCGATGTAAAACAAATAAGTTGACACAAAAAATCCTTCATGAGATAAGACAAACATCACACGGGAGGAAACTGTCCAGATAGCTCATATACGTACAAAGGCTCTCTCAAAGACTTTGATCTTCCCTCACGTTTAAAGCTGGATAATTTGTCAAATAACCCTGGCCTTTGGTACGATGCTAAAGTTCCCAGTGATGGAGTATACTTATTTTAGTTTTTATCCCATTTTATACCCCTATAAGACTCAGATGACACCGCACAGATCATGGGGTACTAGTATATTATGATAATATTGAGAACATGTATCATTTAGTGCGATCTGCTCACATGCCATAGGTAAGATTTATTTATAATGCATCATAAACAATACAGTCATCAACGGTGTTCTCTATCGCCCGTTAAGTTATTTTATTTTATTGCTAACATAACTCATTTTTCAATTTTCGGTCTATATTGATATATACAGGTTGCACTGGAAATAACCTTTATGCCGATATAAGTAAAATGTACTGAAATTGAAATAGGAGTTGTCTGATCCAGCGATTTGACTGACAAAAGCTGTGGTTGTTTACAAATTTATGTTTCATTCATACTATATAATATACACTTATACATTCTCATTCGATGTTTTAATATCGTATTTGTTATCAGCGCTATAAATCTGGAGGGACAATCGTTTCAATTAACTGGATGTAGTTCAAAAATTGCCTCGGTAAGCATGATGTAGCAATAATTACATTAAGAATGCATAAAAAATGTTCGGAATGTGCTCGTTCAGTTAAGTCGAAAGTTGAATCCATTTAACTCTCGCTGATAATCCCTGCATGTGACCATTTCAAATGCCAAGATGACCGCCGGGTGTCAATTCATTTCGTAATACAGCGCAATGCCAATTAAATGTTACAATTTTATAACATTTATACCCATAAAACTTACAGGTAACGCGTATGTGACCTTAACGAGGTAAATCATGTCATTTCACAGCTGAAATATTTGAAATAAGTTAAAATGTTCGTACCGCGAATACTGCGCAAAACCGTGATTTCACACAGCTTACACAGCTTTCACACAGCAGATTTTTTTACATTTCAATTTCTGTGCCAATCTAATTTCCAGAAAGAGAAGTGCTGAAACGATGCGTGTTGGTTTCCTAAATCCACGTAAAAAAGTCCGCCTGCGCCACGGCTTCTTTGCCCCCTCTCTCCCTTTTGCGGCTAAGAAATGAGCATCGCTGTCGAACAGGACGTTAAACAACAGATAAAAAGCATTGTAAGCCATTGTTTTATACAAATATGTTTATGAGATGATTTTTTTAGACCTGGGAACTTCATGACGTGTCAAAGCTCCAAAATGACAGATAGAAAATTCGTAAAACCACATTATCTCGCCTTGAGACTATTGGTGCGTCTTATCAATGGTTAAATAATGGTTCATAATTGTGGATTGTAATTCACGGAAGATACTAGGAAGATTACATTAACGGGTTGTCTTTTCGCGATGTTTAGGGATTAGAGATTAAACGGCATGGGAAGGTGTAATGAGGTAAGCCAATAACCACAAATATGATAATTACCAATTAACGCTGCATGGTTTTACAACTTCCTACTGTAACATTTACCTCAATGATATGAACTCTGTCTACATCATAAAAGGTATCGTGTCGATGCCAATGGTGCTGTATGAAAGAATTTGGCAAAACTGCATCAGAAATTCCATTTAAATTCCTGAAATATGTTGCAGATAATTGAGTATTAATGGGGATGTATCTTTCATCTATTTATTTAGTAGGCTCTGCTCAAATGCCATTGATGAGGTTTTATTTATGATGTGTCGAAATGTAATAATACAATTCCAAATTCCATACAACAGGACCATATGGTAAAAACATATCTCTATTTATAAACACATTCTTTAATGAGGCTTAAACAAGGTCACAACTATTCGTATTCGACATACTTATGATGATAGGTTTTTGCAGGAATTTTCTAACAGATGTGTATACAAAAATGTATATTGCTATAACTTTCAGTAAACACCATAGTTTAACTCAAAATTACCTTAAATGGAATAAAATTGTCGAAAAAAATTACTCTAATCAGCTGATATTTATAGTGTACTCTCTAGGAAGGCATTCTGTTCCTTGTATTTGGTCACTGCCTTGCAAAACTTTGCATGATCATAGCATATGATGATAGAAACCTTTTTAAACTGAAAAATGGGGGTCGCTCGTTGTTTTAGTTATCTGCCATTGAATGTGATTTTGGCTTATTTTAAGTCATTCCAAGGGCAGATAACTCATATATAAATCTTAAATACCATATTATTACTTTGGTTCATGTTTTCTTTTTTTTATTCTTGGTCAAAATACAAAAGTTCATGAAATTCCATTTTGCATTTCGTATGACCATATTTCATTTGAAGTTAAAGTCCCATAAGCTTATTAATGTATTGATCCTAATAGTTTCTGTTTGTTCTATAACAGAGGAATCCGGTGTGTTTTCCTCTCGTTCATTCTTTATAGCAAGAAAAAATGTTTTCGAAACCACTATCGTATTTTTATCATTGAAATAAATACTATTTATAGAACACCTGCGTTTTCCCGCAGTAGTAAAGTGACGTCACGCGCTCTACATATTTCAAGTTTACAAAAGCAAAAATCACAGTGAAATGAGTGTTTTCAGAAGAAAAAGGGCTTGTTTCGTCGGTAATAATTATCTTGGGATAATATAAGCAATTAAATGTTTTGCATATATTTTTCTACAGCAAAAAGCTAATGGGGCTTTAAGAGACTGAAATTCTTCAAAATTGGGCCATTTTTGGTTTACCAGGCAAAGCACAAACCACTCTTCACAAATTCATGATTTTTTGCGCAATGGCATGTAGAAAAATGACGTCACTTTTGCCTAATAATGACATTTTACGCACGTACATGTGTAACAAATTCACTACTGCGACGCTTTTGAGGCGTGTAATTATTCACGCTCTGAAATACGCGTAAATATTGGAGCGATTTTTTTGGGCGTGCATTCGGTGTCGCAAAAAGTCAGGCCAAAAACGGGGCTTAACACCAACTTAAAGATGTCATACGCCAAGGTAAGATTACGAATCGTGGCAGCATGCGAGATACGCCACATAAAGCGATATTATAATCATACTATTCAAAACACGTGCGAGAAATCTAATTTCAAAGGACACCAAATATCGTTATAATCACGGAAAATGAATATTAGCTTTAATTTTACACATTGTTCTGCATTGGCGATATAAATCACATTTAATGTACACGATATTGTGTGAATCTATTCATACACGTTATTGCAGGTGAGAAATTAACCGTTAATGATTGCATATAATGTCATCTATAACTTGTTGTTCACCATTTGTACGTAAAATTATGTTACGTATCAAGCTAGTTATTCAATGACTGACGTCAAGTTCTCATATACATATTAGTCCGTTATAAGCCTATTATCGATGTAAGCGGACGATCGAATTACAGTGTGATACTTTTGATATTTATTTGTATTTTATTAATTATGAAAGTTGGCATTATATAAAGTTTGTATACGTATAAGATTGCATAAGTTACATATTATTTGTCATAGTATTTGTACCTCGGATGTGTCAATTGTCACTCCAGGCTTATCCTGTTTACATTTGTTACACAAACATATCTGCTCGCTATGCACTTAATTTACCGAGGAGGTATCATCACTTGGACAGTATCAATTCATATTTGTATACATGTATGTTGAACATAAAGTCATTTGTAAAGGAATTAGGGACCCCCGTGGTCTAGTAGTTACAGTTTCTGATAAGCAATTGCGAGTTCTTCACCGCTATGTGTTCGAATCCCACTCGATAACAAATTTCACATTTAAGGAAGCGGTCCAGATATGTTTGGCTCTTTCTCCAGTGATAAAGTTTCTCAAGAGTCGCCAAATGACGGTCTGACTTCTGGTATGACGTTAAATCCCCAGTGTACAGGAATTAGCGTATAAGACTAAAACACATTATGACGTAACAAATAAATTATACCGAATGTTTATTTTAATATTTCCTGGAACCCGTGTTATCTGTGATAGAAGGCTTGTCATGTCCGGTCCGACAATTATACGGACTTGCGCTAATTAATGAACCGGATATTCATAGTGTGTGTGTGTGTGTGTGTGTGTGTATTAATTAATTATCTATAGCTTTTTGTCAATTCAGATCAGATTGTTAAACTAACAATGGATGATCGTAGGTCTAGCGGTAACGTGCTGGTCTAATAAACGAAAGGTTACGGGTTCAAATCACGGCTCCGTCATCCGAACTAATCAGGGTCGCTTATTACCGAGCCAAGTACTGTGTCTCGAAAATCACAAGAAAGCGTGTATTGGTGCTTTACACCGGGCACGATGTAGAACCTGGAGAAAATATTCCAAATAAGAGTAGGGATGCAAACGCCCGGTTCTCTTGTATCTGTGGGCGGCTCTGAAATGACCATACCCGTCGAATGGTTCGTTAAGCGATCATCATGTTTGTGGTAGACATTAATTTCGAATTTACAAAATACGATGTATGTACCGAAAATACTTGAGACGGACCGTTTAAATTTAAGCCATACGTTTCAAAGAAATAGCGTAAACATATTTAAATACTTGAATGCTTAAATTCTATAAATAGAACAGAATACTTCAATCGATTATACATACCACTTTTACCCTCTTATTGGGCTAAAAAAAAACAACATAAAAATAAAGAAAAACAACAAGTATATCTATCGCATCATTGTACTTTAAGATCATTATAATGCATACAATTTATGGAGAAATGCATTTAGAATTTCAGAAAGTAAGGTTTCACTTTGAAAAAAGTCAGTTTTCTTTTTTGATGTAGCGGAAATTGCAAACTGTTTGTTTATCTGCCAAAATATTTTCAATAACAAATTTATTTTAGGAAAATCAAAATAGCATCTCATTGAGGCTTAATTGGGATTTTTCAATAACAAAAAATGTACAAGGTCGTTACAATGATAATCACAGTCTATATTTAATTATAACACTCTTCTATGAGGATTTATATATTTCTGATGGTTTAAGCTGTCGGAATGTGAACTATTGACAGATGATATTTTAATGATAAACCAGGCTGTGAGATTTTATGTAGTACTTCAATACCCATTGTATATTATACTGAACACTCGGAATTATGTTGCTGTATCTTAAGATTCAATGTATGTTTGTTTGTTTATTTGTGTTTACGATCCTTTCAACAGTCAAAAGTTTTAAGGCGTACCGTTCACTTAACCATTGTCACTGGGAAGAACCAGTACTAGACTTTACCTCAGTCCTCCGTAAGCAAATGCTTACTTTCTCACATAAAGAGACATGGTCGGTAGCTGGGCTCGAACCCACGACCGACCCTCTGTCAGTGAGAGGTTACAGGGATTTGAAGTGAGCGATGTTAACCACTTGACCACGGATGCAGGTCAAAGGTTCTACAATCAGAATTTAAATAAGACCTAATACAATAACGTGTGTTACGTTACAGAAATGGCGCTCAAAACTTACATTCTAATGTATATATATTAAACATGCATTAAAATCAGTATTTCCAATCATACCACCAGTCACTAGGGGTATCTAATGACATCCTTGATACAACACATTATATGAACTGGCAAGATTATTTCCTCAATAAAGCATCGTGATAACAGACTGAAGCTTAACGCCAACTGATTCTCCGGCTTGTATATCAAGTTACTATTATTTTCAGGCGCATCAGAATGTTAATTCCTATAACAGGATTACAAGATACAGGAAAAACTTCAAATATTGACAAGAACATCAATATGCTACAGTCACGCATTCAAGACATTTATTTCACACCAAGTATCTCTCTCTCTCTGGAATTTATATTGTCTCATACAGAGTATAGTGATAAACATATGGCTCATTTATATATTTTATTGTTTGCTTTACACCTTGCAAGGCAATGATATACATTTTTGTATACTGAAATAAAACCAAATACATCAGGCACTCCATTCCTAAATTCGCAGGCACGTATTGCCTTTATAATAACTTTAGCCTATAAGTCGGTGGTGATAAATTCCCGAGTGGTCATCGTTAGATATTTGTCGTAAAGGGATACAGAAATGAATTCCAAGAATTGCATGAATAAAAATATTCTTCAAAAGAGACAGCTATTTGACAATGGTACCAAAAACAAAAAAAATATACTGCTATTCATACTTTCGAAATGGATAATTCTATAAAAAATACTATTTTTCAATACTTCAGTACTTAGTCTAGAGCAGTCCAAAGTTCTCATTTGTTTGTCATAAAGCAGTTGGTCACGATGAATTCTGCACCGACTTGTCGTTCCTCAATAATTAGAATTTGAAGAGTGCAAAGCATAGTGAAAATATCTGATAAAAATATTTATACATGTACTTTGTCCTATACGTGAAACGCAAGACAATGAAGGCTTTCGTAGACGCAAAGGGTGGTCATTTCTGTGGGTGCTGACAATGGAGATGATCGCGTCGTGTTTGAGCACAGAACAGTTGGTAAGTTTGCAAATTAAGATTGAGAATATATTCCTGACAGACACGTTAAATGTTATAGCACCTGAAGAAAGTAATTTACACACCTGGTTGATTGCCAGGTGGACTTTACAGTTTTGATGCATTCAATCCACCTTCAATGTGTGTTTTGAATACTCGTTCTACATGTATGCACCGATTGCATTTTATTTGCTAAACATAAGAATAAATTCAATCATTTGGTTTCCTCCAGTAATTGAATATTATATGCTGGATGTTTAGAAGATAGACTCAGGGTGCATGTCCACTTAGTACAGTTACTAGTAAATGTATATTGAAACAAAATTACTATCGATGTTTTTTGTTCGCAAATTACTTTCTAGTATGGATGATGTGAAATAATTGTCTCCCATGATATGAAGACGGGGTTGAGACGTTTCTGGTTGTATATACGTATGTCATTGAAATCAACATTTTGTTATTTAGTGCAGTGGTTCCACTCTTCCTGATTGTGCTTGCAGAAGTGATAGATCCATGGACGCTTCGTACGTAGTTAGAGATTGGTAATGGTGAGTCTATTACTAAAGAGACGGTCAGTTATTTAGACCGAAATGATCCATTAAACTTTTCTATAGCATTGAATCCCACAAATAAGTTATTTAACATACGACGACATAGTAATTACTACTATGGGTCAAATATTAGAATAATACACGAAGACACTAAGATGCGGTTTGTTTGTGATTTAAAGAAAATTTCAGTCCAATGGAGAAAAGTTTCTATCGAGAGTGTTTATACGTCATTGGCCGAAAAAGCGAGACAATTTTTGCTGCCTTTGAAATCCTTACATTAAGTTAATCAGTACATACTAGTACATTTGTATTTTACGACAGATATTTCAGTTAATTTTACGTTATGTTTCGTTGTGTTTAACACCGTTTCGTTGTGTTTGTTCAACGCCGTTTCGTTGGGTTTAACGCCCCGTTTCGTTGGGTTCAACGCCGTTTTTAACGATGTTTCAGCTATATGCGTATTATGTTTGTGTATTCTTAATAACTGAATACTTATTACATCCCGTTGTTTGTTATGAAGCATTTTTAGCAATGAACTTTCATTTAGTGGTATTATGAGAGCGAGCATTGTTCATTTCCTGTATGTTTGCCCAGTTACTTACACATGGATATTTAGATGTCACATTCACACCACTGATTAATGAAAGTGTCTTGGATTCTGCAAAATTGACGCGAAAGGAAAAGTAGTCCCTTGTTGCGAAAAGTCGCCGCTTTTACAATACTGTATGAACTGTATGAAGCTTATCACCTCGAATACAAAACTTTAGTAATATGTCTACATTAAAGAGCTCTTTCATTAGCACCGTGTTTAGATATTTTCCTGATGATAAGACCAGTTCAATATTCAGATGATATAGATAGTGTGTGTGTTTTTGTATAGTCTTATACATGTGTTGGGTGGGGTTTTGGCTTGGGAGATTCAGAGGAAACTAGAATTATGGGGAATGTGGGAAAAGATGGGGTGGTTTATGCGTTTGTCCAAGGATTCTCTCTTCTTATCTTTATCTATTGGATCTCAAGTGTGACCTTGGCATCCTGGTTTTCATGTTTTACCACATTCTGTTTTAAAAGATTTAAAAGTTGTTTTGAGTAAAGTACAAATGGACATTGTGAAATTAGTAATTCTTATTCCAGATTGACCAACCGAAATGTCAAATTACGTACACACCCTCTCGTTTACTCCCTATAACATCCATATAAGGTAATACTTAGATAGAAATAACTCTCTCAAGAGTATTGTGTGATCATGCTCTTTTATGTTAATCCAAATGAATCTATAGACAAATTACTGTATCAGACACTTTGGCAATTCATTCGACTGACAGTAGAGTTCTAAAAACGGCCATGGAATCAAATAAATCATATAGAAAATCAAGACGATTTGTTCCGTTCCTGGGAACACTCATAGATGTAAATTGGACAGTTATTGTATTAAATAAGTTAGTGCGTCATGTAATGTTCAGTAAGCGAACGACATGTCGTATTTGGTAACTCTTTGGTATTTCGTTGTATTGTTAGTTAAGGAGGGCGTCATATTTTTAGCATTTACATGTATATCATTCACAGCTATTGATATATTCTCATGAAATGCCGTAAATGTCACGGAAATATATTTCTATCATAGGACGTAATTGAATTGCTTGCGCCTATAATGTGTTTAAGTCTTTCTTTGCTGAAAATCACGACTGTTAAGTGATATTCTACTAAAGCGGGGGAGGAAAACGTGTCTAAATGTACGTCAAGTGTTAGGAAATTAATTCAGTTTTTGCATCTCAACAGTATTGATATGTCAGAAAATCAATGTCAATGTTAATCGATAAATCGGAAAGTCAGTTTCAAAGATACGAGTACTTATATCGATAAAACTGAAAATCAGTATCAACGATATATCGATATATCAGATAATCAGTATCAACGATATATCGATATATCAGAAAATCAGTATCAACGATATATCGATATATCAGATAATCAGTATCAACGATATATCGATATATCACATAATCAGTATCAACGATACATCGATATATCAGAAAATCAGTATCAACGATATATCGATATATCAGATCATCAGTATCAACGATATATCGATATATCAGATAATCAGTATCAACGATATATCGAGAAAAAGTTTGGCGATTGAATAAAACTTTGATTAAATCTACCGAGACATAATTTCGCTGTTGGTTTTACCGTAGCGTCTGTTCAATCACCACCAAGAGTTGTTCGTTATTCATCTCTGTCAACGACTGAAACGTAGTTCAAATTTTACGGCGGTTTCCTTCAGTTTTCGTACGATACTGAAATACTCGTGCATGGTTGTGTTTTGCTCTTAATATGCAGTTTTTGACGTAATTTTTCAAGTCTACGTTCATCTTCTCGACTTATCTTTCATTTTAAATCGATTGATTTTTAATTGATGATCTAATTAGTGAAAATAAACACTTGTCGTTAAGAAATAGTGCGTTTGATTCACAAAATACATTTTGAGATTTACCAGTAAATTGTAAGATCTTTTGTCTGTAATGTATTGTACTGAAAAAATAGTTTCACTAAAATGGAAAAATTCACCCTTTTTTGTTGCAAAAGTCTCTTGTAAAAGCAGAGACTTTGAAAGTTAAACTGGTTCCCGTTCCATGGTGCAGTGCAACAAAGGCTTTGTATAGACATATCAACGGGAACCATTTTAGTTGACAGCGTGGCATGTGAGAGGAAACGAATGACAACTCTGGATGGAGATAGGTATCTGATGTTGGATAAGAAATAGTCAAGATTTTCAGTGTACAATGTACATGTTTAGACTTCTAAATAGTTGACGTCGTCCAGCTTTTAGTACAGCAAGATCAGCCATCTTGTTTCTGGTTAATTTTTGGTTAACTTTAGAACTTGATTTGAAATAAAACACAGGGGTTAAATTTAAAGGTAGAAGTACAAGAAGACGGGACAATATTAACTGTTTACAAATTCTCTTACTTTGTGCCCTGTACAAGTTTGTCTCCTGACTTCTGGTATTATGTTGTCACGTGTTAAAATCATCGAAAACAAAAAGCAATCTATAAGTGCTTCCGGGGTTACCTACCAGAACTTTCTCCTATTGTGTGGGGTTTGTAAACCCAGACAAATTTAAGATTTATCCCTACTGTCTTAACCAAACCTGGAAAAGGTTTAGGTTTTTTTTGTATGTAAAATACTTTATTTTTACGTGATCGATGTTCACGATATGTTATAAAAACGAACATGAAATTAATTAAGAAGAAGAAATTACTGTATTCATCAATGGCTTTATAAGTATTGTCAATAAGGTATCGAGATAATGTAAATATATTGACAGATACTTCGACCCTGCATCAGTGCCCCCCCCCCCGCCCCATCAGAGTGCTTGACATAGTTTATTTTATTCACAGTTAGTCCTACATACTTACTAGATGAGTTAACTAATCAGTTACTAGACAGGTACTTCCCCGCACACACACACATGTGTGTAATACATCGTTTCGTCTATAAAACAAGATATCTGAATAAAACTACCTAGTATTCATAAGATTTGTTCGTATGTAACACTGTAAGTATGATTGTACTATCCTGTGAAAGATGATACTGTTAAGTAGGCGATGATATAATGCACAAATGTACCAAGATTTTCAATTCTAGTATAGCCATAGCAAATCATGTTAGCAAGTTAAGGTCTTCTGCGATATATATAGCGGACTTTGGATAAGAGTGACATTTCTTTATTGTAAGTTTTGATCAAAATTAACAACCTTGACAGTCTATTAATTACAATCTGAAGTAAATCAACATTTTAACCTTTGTTGTAGATACATGTACGTATGCGGAGGTGATAACACAAGTATCACGCTATTTTGGGCACCGATTGAATGGCAATTTATCTGTGGCTCTTTCCGTAAGAACGCCTGTACCTACATGGATTGTTCAATGCCTGTTGTTTAGGATTACAAAAACAAGATATTCCCCTTGATTAATTTCCAGAATATCAGGAAACATGTCTAGAATGCCTTGAAATCACGTGATGTAAGTTTTCTGTGTCATACATCGTCAATATAGACTACCATTATCTGCCTGGTTTTCGTTAGGTATCAGTTTAATGACAACTTTTAGTTCGATCGTTACTACTCGGGCACTTTCGTAATAGAGAAAGTCTTGTCTTTAGACAAACGATTGCCTTTAGTTATGTTGTGGCAAGACATGAAGTTCCCTGATTGATTTTTATGAAAACAGTACTGCCCCGATTATTTGAATTCCTCAGGTTTGAAAATATCATTCGGATAATCCGTAGTTTCGAATACAAATGTAATTCATTTGAGTATTATTAACTGGTTCGAAAACGACATTACGTGTATACATGTACTATGTCTGTCTTTTACAAGGACGTAAATTCTCGTATGCAAACGTGATAAGTGAAAAAGATAATAATCAATGTAAAATAATTTTGGTATTACTTTGCATTGATGTAATTTATTCCCAGTACTATAATTATAATTATGATGTTATGCTAGGCAAATGAATCTCACTGGTTGTCGTCTTTGATTCACAATGTAGCGGTATTAATGGTAAACAGTATACATGATACATGATACATCCTAGTTCATTAGTTTCTTAGAGCATCTCCATTCAAGTCCTTTCACGTTTTGTACTATCAGTTTTGCCACCAGTCATCAGTAAATAACATTATATTGCCTGTGTTATCATTTGGGTTATAAACAAGTAAATCTATCACGAATCTTAAGTCGTAATAGTTTACATAATGCTTGTACATGTATATTAATAACGTTGTGAATTTATAGGATAAATTGACAGATGACAATAGACAAGATGCCGTATGATCTACAACAAATGAACTAACTACAAATGAAATAGGCGAAAAACATAAATCCCATATCGTCTGAAATGCTACCTCTGTCTCCACACGGCCTACAGTGAAATAACTCACATAACCACAACAGAACAACGTATGACTTTACTTGTACCCCAGCCATACGGCGTAACAAAGCAATTTGTCAAATCATGTTCTTTTTTAAGATCAGTGAAGACTTAAATCCTGATGAAAAATGATATCGCCAGTCCTAAAATAAATGAAACAATTTCTATTTAAACGATGAGTTAATGCAGACTACCCCTGTCGCAATGTTATTCAACCATATCATTTTCTTATCCCCAAATATTAAAATAAACATTAAAGAAATATTTGTGGTTTATTTGAATTTAGACAAAAAGAGTAAAATTATTTTTAATAAAACAAGAATTCTTTAATTGTAAGTTTTAACTATCCTTTATTTCAAATTTGAAAGGGAACGTACGTTAATGTATAACAACCGCTCTTAATTCATTTATGACTATTACAAATACCTTTAAATACGATTACACATTTGAGATGCCCCGTGAGAAAAGGTCTCTCATGAAATTGAGATAATACCTAATTCTGATATCAGGACGTCTACCAAATACCTTAGTAACAATTTATATCAAAGACTGCTTTAGGTTGGTCTAAAATGAACAGCAACATTTTACAACAGATATTCTCACAGATATGGGTGAATACAGTTCACTTCACAATACAATGCAATCTGCATGCTGCTATTTAAGAACGAGATAATGAAATCATTTAACTTATATAGTAACCGGGAGCCCAGTATCAAGCGCAAGCACCTACACCAATCGGTATTCCTCGGCATTTATCCAATGAAAACGCCTCGGACATAATAGGCAGGCGGCCATATTATTGTTATTCGCGGACTGTCACTGGGAATCCACCTATGGTACCAACCAGTTTCTCCTTCAATGGGAACTTGATGCCCATTTTATGAATCGTGAACCATAAACACGTTTGAAAATCCGCCATTCTGAGAAAGGTTCTTGGAAACGAGCGCCTTTAGTAGACCAGACACCACATAACCTAAATTTGTAACTCTGCAAGTACATACGAGGCGTATTCTCAGTGACGGGAATGTACGAGAATGCACGAGAATGCACGAGAAGTTACCATCGTACCAACACTAATCATAATTTATATAAAATAAGATTTTTTTCTATATATGGAATAGTGATATTCGGTATAATGTTATGTAAGTTCGGGTCGGGTCGGTGCTATAAAAGCAATGAATCACACACAGATATAATAAGAAAACATTCGATTTTCTTACTATATATATATACCCAAATAACGTCATTCGAGATTTTATAAGCATCCAAATATGGCACTACAAGTATGTCAAAAGGATATTAACATATGAGTCAAGAGATTCTATCTATCTATCTATCTGTGGATGCTGCCAACCCTCTCTTCCGAGCATTAAAGGCAGGATAAAAATTAATTTGTACACGTCAGAATTGTTAGTGAAGAGATAAAAGTCCTGATAATGAATATTATCAAGACAGTAAGAAGAACAGGTCATTGTTAAAATATTTTGTTAGTAATAGTGAAGAATAGATTGTAGTGCAGTTGTCTTAGAGAAAGGGATACATGTATCTAGTTGTTCTAGATGATGGTTCAGTGTAAGCAGGACGGCTAGTGACTACTAAATTATGGTAAACTCTGAAATCTAGTCTGCGATGTTCGAGAGAAATCCAGCCAAGATCCTCCTGCATGGATGATACTGATCATAGAGGTGAATAATCCTGCCGCTCGCCTTCGCACCATTCCAATCCTTTGAATATTTGGTGCATTCTACTGTAACAAAAAGACTCTGAAATCATGACCGCCCAATATGATTCAGATCATTTGACGTTCAAATTGGTTCGGAAGTATGTCCGCAAATCTGCAACTATGGTATTAAAAATCTATTTCTCAAAGTCATTATGTCAGAAACGTCACTCGTTGCGTCTCCTCAGAACTCAGTATTTATTCTTAAACAAAGTTCTTCTGTCATATAACATTCATTTGAGATAGACTCGAACTTGACATACCACAAACCCATTCCTTAACGGACATTCTATTACGTGTCCACATGAATACAACCTGATGTTTGTGCGCTAGCAGATTGTAACTATATAATACGGGCTGGTGTTTGCACACAAGAAGATTGAACCTATATAATACAGACATGCTGGTGTTTGTACACTATAGAAGATTGAATATAATACAGACAGTCTAGTGCTCTAACACTTGGATATTGCATCATTTAAACTAAGACGAAGAAACATTTCGGTAGAAATTTAATTTTTCTCTCATCCAGTTACTTAGAATTTTACATTTCTTGTGTTTGCTGTTTGATGAGACATGCCATCGGTATACGGATTAAGCCTCGAAAAATTTTTGCACAGTATGTCAAGAGTCCAGAAGGAGAGTTACATTATTTAAGATACAAAACCCCATAATTTCGTAATAGCTTGATGGTGTCAGGAAAGGAATGTTAAACTAAATACTTCACATTTCTGAAATATTTCAATTATGCTTTAAAGCAAATTTATTGAACCAAGACACTTTTCTTACAAGTAGTTTTATGAAAATCCCCGCCTCTTACAAAATCCTCACTGTTATGCTTCGTAATTTATAGCGTTGCGGTTTATTGCCGGCAATAAATGAGAGAGAAAAAGTAATTTTGACGGTCATATTTGCCTTGTTATGATGACGACTTTGACGGTGATACGGTATCACTTAAGGAAAATGCGGAAGTCTTTAATGACAACATCTTGAACTTAATTTTCTAAATTAATATTATGAAGTATTAATAACTTTATGCATAAGTGTTTATCTCCTTATATGGTGTGCATATTGTGAATTAGTATAAGATTCGATTCATTGCTTAATTATTCTTATAATGCACTTCTCATACTGTACTACTTAGTTTAGGTAAAAATCTATATTATTCGTTATTCGTACGTACAGTCATATTTTCTTGGTCTCACATGGAAAATAACGTGAAGGAAATCACATGTAACTGTTCCAAGTGGTAAAAGACTTTCATTAAATCTTATCAATAAATTCCAATAATTGTGTTTCATTTTAATGCAGTAAAATACTTCAGTTTCACAACATGACAAAATCCGTACACATATTACTTATATAATTATCTTGTAGTGGACTTCCACGTATTTTAAAATCGATCACAAATATAGTTACTTTATTTTGTTTTGTACAATGTCTGCATGACAACGGATCATTTCGTGTATATCATTAACCCACAATTAAAAAATAAAACTTTAATTGTCCTCATCGTCAGAAAAAAGTATTCTTTTACATTTACGAGAGAAACTTAATTGTAATTATGATTAATACTAATATAATATATTACTCATCTTTTTTGTAACCATTTTCATTTCATGATTTTTTTCTGCATATACAAAGCGCGGGTAGAATAATGCATGTGTCAGACTGGGCTCTTCATGTGAAGTTACTTTTAAATAATACTGGTTTAAAACATGTGTGTGAACTATTTCATATACCATTTGGTTTTCAAATTGATTTCCACATACCATCCTTCAAACAGATATGAAAGTAAATCTTCCCTGAAATTACAAATTCTTTCTCACGATATACTTTTTACTTTTTCTATATGTGGATAAAATGTCACTCACGACCTGTGCTTGTTTCGTTCATTCGTTTATATGCATTGATCTTTTTTTAAATTTCAATGAGAAATATGCAGCTCTTTGAACGAAGGAGCGATGGTGTACATAAAGCAATGACTCGTGCTTATTCATACGGGGGTGGCCGATTGGCTGAATACGTAGCGATATACTCGAACATTGTGTCATAGATTGTCTCCGCTTCAATTTCGTATTATTCAAACAGAACCTACCAACACGAGCGAATATGCAATGCATTTAGTTCATGTATCTGTTGTTTATAGGCTAATTCGCCAGCTTGGGTCATTTCAGGGCCGCCTTAGAAGGAGGGACGAGTAGATACAGGAGAACCAGGCATTTATATCCCTACTTTTACTTCGAATAGTTTTTCCTGGTGGTGTAAAGCATCTATTCACATCTCGCCCGTTTCCTGGGATTTTCTAGATAGGTAGTCGTGATGGTAACACTGAGAAATCGTCTTGAAATATTGCAAGAAAAATCGAGATTCGAACCCACGACCTACCGATCTCCCAATAACAATGCATTTAGTTGTTATAGATGCATGCTACCATTTTAGGGCCTTTTTTAACGTTGCACCAACAATCAGGTTTATTTGACTACCGTTTTCAAGCTATAAAGGTAAAAGAAGTCCCCGGATGTACACCTGGGGGGGAACCATCGATTTTCCGTAAGCTGGTTGGACAACTACCTGACAATGTAAAATTTGGTCACAGCTGGTATTCGAACTTACAGCGGCGTTAGAGAACCTGGGATATTCACTCGGCCACAAGTGTTTAGTATACGATCCATTGTACATGTATTACTGATTTTTAGGTTTTTATAATTATCAGATATCTAAACGCCTGAATATGATCAATCTAAAATATGGATTACTTTAAGCGCCACGCATAAGTGACCTTGGCGAGCATTGCATCCAAACGAAAATGGCGCGGATGAAATTATTACTGAGACAGCAATATCGTACTAAATATTTTATTCCTGATGATATGTAGCTCTGGGTAATTAACTAATAAGTGACAGGTCTTAATACGTTTTTTTTTAGTTTCATCGAAAAACAATGCAATATCTAAGAATAATAGTTTTGATAATGCCAGTAAACATACCATTAGCTTCCAGTTTTCTCATTTCAAATAATAAATATTCATCTCATATTCTCGAAACAATTCATTTCTTATTTGAGAAATATAGACAGAAATATGAAGATTGTGTATAATCAGAAGCATTTATAGAAAACAGTATTTATAGTGAACTGTTTATTTGAATTTCTAAATCAAGCTTACGAAAAAACTATACTTCCTACGTACATAATATATATATATCTTATTAAACACGACAATACTAAATCAGCAGACATTAGTTGGAGAAAAGCCTTGATAATTTCCAACGATTATTTGTTTCTTTACTCGCACGAATCGTGATTCTCAATATTGAAAACTTACGAATTCTTTAATTTAATATTTCATAACGTATCTATGATGTATTGCAAAAAAATATTGCCGTAGATATTTTTGTTTGCCTATCTTACGGAAAATCATATTAATTTATTAAGTAGGCGAACTACTCAGCTTTACTACGATAACCTTTTTTGGTAATTTACGTTTTACTAAAACATGCGAAGAATTTTAGTTAAACCACAATTTGCGTTTATATCATCCTAGATTTAAACACATCGTTATAGAAGTATATCGCTGCATGAACACTATGAAATAAACCCCACTTTTAACTTACAATCATCACTTCACATTTAAGACTATTTTACGGGATCGAAATCTTACGAACATTCCCGATCATCGACTAAGTGTTTCTAAATTTGATTGACAGGTGTATAACCGGCGTGAAACTCGACATAACGTTGTGATTGGAGGGCGGAGTGGCAATTACGCATTTATGTAAATCGAGTATCGGCCTCCATTTGTACACCGGCACGCGGCTAAGTTGTATATAAAGGCGAGTGAACGGTACGAACTATCATATCGTTTTTGAAACGCTTAACTGCTACTACTACTACTGCAACATTAGCTATAAACGCTAAAGTATTTGAAGTGAATTTATTGAACGCTATTACAGCTACAAGCTTACTAGAGATCTTATTTGACTACGTATTGAGAAGAAAGCTACATCTACATCATGTCTATTGTACTACCAAACGTTTGCGCTGCTTTCAACGGCCAAGAGGAGACGATGGAATTACAGTTCGTCAGAGATTCCTCAATGGGTTCAGTCGTAATGTTCCACTCAACTACGGAACTAGTACCAAGCCGACACAGTGTGTTGTCGAAAATTGGACTTGGCGCAGACAACGTTGAAAAGTTCAGCATACACTGATAAACTTTTTACGACCGTTGTTGTTGTTATTTGGACTGGAATGCACACATTATTTCCGGATTTTTTACATTCCAATGATATAACATGGACACTAATGGTAGTTGGTATCCAAGAGTGGATGAATTTGACACAGGGTAACAGGCTCGCCAATCGAGATGTTCGACTACGACTCTGATGCCAAAAACTTGCCTTATTTATACAACGAACATTGAAAGAGTGCTTGGAACTGGGTCCAAATCTACACTCTGTATACTCAAATCATGCCGGGATGCACTCGCAGATTATAACGAAGAATTTATGGGACTTTTCCATTGCTTTGACGAGATTTTTGAAGCGGCAGCCTATGGGACGACTGAGATTGTTTGACTATTATTGTTGTTATGTGAGGGACACTTAACATAGAACTATGGAAGTGGAAACTTCCAAATTTGGACTAAATACGCAATTAATGATCTGTGCAATAATCATTGATTCCACTTTTAATTTAAAACATTAAATGTTATAAAAATTGTTACATTGGATATTTCATGTTTTTGTCGATACTAAACAAATTTTTAAAAATGTAAATCTAAACTTCGGAATTTTTTTATTTTAGAAACTTGCTTCTATAATTTTAGGTGCTTCTGTACTTATATTATTGACTTGTATACTTGAATGATTTGTTTTATTTGTTATGTATATTTGAGATATTTATTTATTTTATTGAATGAGTTATTGTAAAATATCAAAAACAAAGCAGTAAGCTTTATAAGATGTTGTGATACAATGTATTGTATTTGTTTCGTATGCCGTATCGGCTCTACTATTCCTTTTTCTTTTCGCTTCTTTTCTGTCTTTTTGATCTTTTAGATCCTTTGGGTGATATTCTGATTGCATGATGAAAGAATGAATGAATGATTATTGTTTATGTCTGAAATTATGAGATTATGTTGATTTGACGGGGTTTTGTGCAATATCATTTAATTGTATGCCAGTAAAGCATTTATTGCACAGAACGTGTTTATAAAAAATGGGCGAAATTATATGAAATTTATTTATTCCGTGTTTTGTTAAAATGTATATATATATACAATTGTACTCGAAAGATAAATGCATCTATAAAAATATTCAATCAGTATTGCATTTGAATGTTTATTTATGTTGTTACCTAAAATGATCAAAATAAAAAATATGAAAAAAATACTTCTTCTTTGTCGTGATATGTTTTCATTAATGTGTCAACTAATATACTATACGTACTAAGATTGCAAAGCGTATATTTTACATAAATGATTTGAATAATCATAAGGATCGGTATTACTCTATCACGCACGCACGTACAAACGTACACACACTCGAAAACTGGAAAGAAATGATTATTCATTAGAGCGTTGGTAACACAAAGAATATACTCATGAAAATTCAACGAACCTGATACAAAAATGAACTGCGATTTTAACAACACATTGCTGAGATACAGAAATGGTGACTGTGAAATCGGTCTGACTCTCCCATACCGACAAACATCTACAATATATTAAATGAATCTTAGACAAATTAAACAGAAAAGTGCTCAGCAGAATTTATTATTGCACCACACTTTTATCGAATGAATAAAGACAGTGGTATACAAACACAGTCAATGCTTATTAATTAAACACGAAATGACATAGCATAAATATTAGAATCATTGAAACCCCAGCGACGACAATGTGCACAAAATACGATCACATATTAACAGACTTCATCTTTACAAATACATTTTCCTGTAATAAGATCACGTAATTTGTAGAATTACGAGTTTCAGATTCTAAATTGAAGAAGCTTAGAAAATTTTAATATTGTTTCTCAACGTTTCAATTCCTCGGTCTGAAATGTTCCGGCGTGATCAAACAGTAACATGAATCATTCACAGTCGTTTTTCTATCTATTTGGGTGCAACGCCTTTTTCAACAACTGTTCGATTTCATACGGCGGCCGTTTCACCTTAAGGTTTTCTTGGGCACCATTCGAGCCAATATCAACTTACCCTTCCACAAGTCACTGGCTCCTTCATATTTTGAAGAAAATCGACATATTATCAAATTTCCACGGAAGCCTATGAATCGAACCTGGATCGCCGTGTTACAAATCCAGCGCAATAACCACCAGATCTGAACCGCGGCCTCGCTCTTAGTCCTGTAAGTGAACGTTATTTTTTACAATAATAAAAATACTTACACGTTATTTCATAGTTAAGGACAGAGTTTTGATAACTTTATCATGAATGTTCTACCGTGTTTGGAACAACCGAAAACTTTTATAAAGTATCTAGTTGTTGTTGTTGTTTTTTTGGGGGGGGTATTTATTTATCTATTCTAATACATGTACATATAACAGAAAAATATTATTCTGATTGTGTTCAATATTTTCAGAAAGTTCAAATTTTAAAAAAATCAGACTGGTAAGTTTAAGACTGATATAGGTCTGTATTTTCACGGTTTACCGTAGTGCTAATTTTTGTACTGTTATGAAAGAGTTCAGACTTAAACACCTTAGTATTTAACATTTATCTATATGTGAAAGGAATAAACTCGTGCACTTTTTATAAAAAAAAGTCTTACCAGACGACCACTTAGATATTAAGACGTCGCTGCCACCGCTTGATCTCTGATCTGTTTTAAACATTTCCTTAATCTAAAACTTGATAAGAGGCCATCTAAATAAAAAAAGTTTTTTGTAAAGCAGAACCCCCGCCGTCACTCACTCAGCGCGCATTAATTTTTATGCGACCGAAGTACCACGTTTTTCTACATTCGCCATGCAACGGTTACTGTTAAACTAGTTCCCTTTCCAAGTTGCAGTGCAAGTCTATGTACGTTCAGTTTCTATGAGTACTTTCTGTACTTTGATTCTTTCTTTCTAAAGGTATTCATATTATCGCGGTATTTCTGTATATAGCCCTGAACACGGTCCGGTATCTTAAAACTCCACAACACGATGACCTTCTATACAGAGAAAAACAGTGACAGAAGACAACCACCACTTCGGAATTCGACGATACATTTGTACTTCAAATTTAAGAAAACATGTTTTCTTGCTTCAAACCAAGGCCGAATAAAGTCAGATTTGATCACGAATCATTACCTGGATTATGAGATTAAGGTCGTATATATCATGCGGATTTCACCCTGTTCTAGTTTCCTACTACACCCTACCCCCTTTAAAGACCTTGTACTTTGAGCTTCTCGTAATCCGTGTATGTTGCAGCGAGCCTTTTACTAATTTATTTGCTTACTTTTACATACTTATATTCTACAGATTTGTACAAACAACGGACAAACTATTACATCTCTGACCTCGAGATTCCACCGACACCTCAAGATTTTACATCATCTAATTGTGATATCAGATTGTCCAATAACTGTAACATGATTTATGTCCGAAAACGAGACACTATCCGACTTTTATCTTACAATTTATTATCTATATAGAGTTTGTCTTCCGTATTTATAATTCCGTTTCATCTTCGCGTAAAATATCATTCAGAGTAAAAAAGATGAGAGAACGATACAGTAAAACCATTTTGAGTTTAAAAAATTCTTAATTGATCACGTGGGAGCTGCAAATATTGACCATTGTTTAGAGGTTGTTGCTATGCAGAAGTTATAGTAAATATCAGCTTAGGGAAGGTTTGAAGGTGTTGTTATAGAGAGGTTGTTGCTCTACAGAGGGCCGCTCTGGAGAGGTTGTATTGTATGTAGAAATCTCTCTTTATGGTATAGTTGACTAAGTTATCTGGTCAAACCGATATTACAACTATAGTTACGTTTGTCTGACCATGTTAAAAATGTACGCAATAAATTGTTATTGGTGCAACTATGAGTATCGCATGATCATGACCGAATCATATCATGATGTTAAACTATCATGATCTAGAACGACCGATAGGTGGTCGCTTGTGTTCTATTAATTAAATCAACTTAAATAGCTTACGTGAAAATAAATTCATCATCTATAGACGCAATGAGTTTCGAATTTGATATAAGTTAAACTCTGAGTCGTTCGGTTTAGAACTTTTTTATGCATATTTACCGTATACAAACATTCAATAAACTAAAATGACACGCTTCTATTGACAGGCGTGGTACAACTAATTGATATCAAATTGTTTAATAATATTGGTGAGGAGAAATCACTTAATATCATTGTTCAACCCCTGCACATTCTTATGATTTTTACAACGTTTCTTCATTTATTGTTTCCGGTATCCCAAGTGATCAACACTGTACTGTTTCTATTTATTTGGTTACAAAACATGACACCATAGAAACAAGCACGTGACACGAAGGTGTCCTGTTGTAGATGTAAACAAAATACTAGTCGGTAGATCTCGAACTATTATCGGCTCCAAGGATTCTCCTAGCTCGGGGGTGTTCGGGTAAAAATAACTTATTTGTATTGAATGCTACAGACTCACTGTCAGAAACACCTACATGGTGTCTTGAATAATTAATGCGCTGTCTTCATAAATAGAAACGTGTGACGTCATTTCTTCTTACTCGAAGACACGTTAACCTTTTTTACGACGGAATCAAACTTATTGTAGCATTCTCTGTTAATGGTAGGTCCCAACATACGTCTACAATCTATTGTATTCAAACTGTTTCTACATAAAGTAGCACCTAGGGTTCTTTAAGCTATTCCAAAATTGTGAAGTAGATACTTTAAATATAATTGCAGAATTAAATATTTAAGATAATTTTAATACGCTTTACTTATATAGCCTCAATACGTCCCCTGAAGTCAATATGTCGTTTATCATTTACAATTCTGGATTTTTATTGAACGCAAGAATCAACATTTTGTTTCTATTTTTGATGCAGTTCCCAAGCTGATCGCTTGATTAATAGTCATGGTATATTAACCAGCTCTATAATAGGTTAGAGGTATTCTGTTTGGGTTCGATAGCATCATTAAAACACTTGAAATATATATATATATAAGTTTACATTCTATTGGTATTATTAATTAAGATTCGAACAATTTAACATTTATAAACGTAAAAGCGGCGTTTGCACTGAAAGTGTTAATTGGTATTTAGTGGTGATGCATAAATTGCACCATTTAGTACGAACCTGGCAACAGCCAAAGTGTAGTGCAAATCTACTAGCAAATTGTTCCGCAATTACTTTTAAGTGTAATATACTTATGTAATTTTCCACAAGACTTGGGTAACCTCGAAAGAAAAGTATTTCGACAGTGTGTCGTAAAATAGTTTCTGTATCATAAAGGTACGAACCACTTGTTGCAGTGAGTACATTTCAAGATGTTGAACTGTTGTAACACATTTATAATTCCCTATGGTCTCATTGGATATTCGGGGGCATTCGGGTTTGTCCGGCACACTCATCAAAGATACGGAGGATGTATTAATCATATAAAACATTTCCGACATAAATCAGATAACTCATTTCTAGGAAAATCTTCATAGGATGGAAAAATAATTTTGAGAACGGCAATAGGTACAATTGGATCAAAGATCAAACTGATTGAGATCTATGAGTGAGTAATTCTCACGATTGATTTAATATTACTCATAACACCGCCGGGTTTGGAAATTCATATCGTCTGCAGGCATAAGTTGCTGTCACTGAGCATCTGTGACGTACCAATAACACAGAACATTTCAATATGGCTGTTTTGATAATGAATATTACTTATTGATTAATTACCGAAGTTCAAGTGAATCATTGGACATTTTTATTAAACCTAATTTGCTGTATAATGTAAATATGCCCGTATATTCGTAAAACATGTTGCACGGATTCCATGTTTCTATAATCAAACAATTGCATTAGGCATTTCATTAAACACAAAATTCATAATCGCGTTATAGAAACATAAGGCAAAATTTCGTGCTGCTGAAAAGCTTTTTACATAATTTTATATTATATTTATAATTAACTAATTTCGGAGTGAAAATGTATCTTTTCGTACTTCTACTAATGAATTATTCTACCCAAGCGAGTAGTGTTAATGATCGTATGTGTCAAGGGGACGTAACTCGTATAACATCCACTTACTTAGGACATCAGCGGTTATCTGTCTAATTTAGACTTAGAAGATACTTTTCATTTTATTTGTATTTGCCCCTGTTTTATCGAAATACGAAGAAAATATATTCCTAGTTACTATGTCACTAGGCCCTCCATGTTTAAATTTATTCAACTTCTACAAAGTGAAAATGATGTGAGATTACGTAAAATCTCTCTGTATGTTAAAAATGCATTAGAGCTAAGAGCAACCATCCTGTCTAATTAATTATATTTACATGTTTGTCCTCTTTCTATGTACATGTATTTATTTATTTATTTCCATCGCCTGTTTACCATGTTATCCATGTATGTAAATATGTTTGTTACTATGTATATGACTATGTACTTTGTACACGTCTTTGAAAAAAAATAAAAATCTGTTCTGTTCTAATCTAGACACTATGTTGTAACGCTTATCGTTTCAAACCAGCTGTTGTACATATTAATCTGTTTTAACGGCCCATTTGACAGCTTTGGTAATTTCAGAGCCGCCATTAGAGAGAGAGAGAGAGAGAGAGAGAGAGAGAGAGAGAGAGAGGGGGGGGGGGGTGGACAATACAAGAGAACCGACCATCTTTATCACTACTTTTATTTCGAATAGTTTTGCCTTGTTGTTTATCGGGTACATGTGTGATACATGACTCGCCCATTTTCCTGTGCTTTTTAGACACAGTATTGAGTTCAGTTGTTTGGATGGCGTCACTGAAAAGAGTCCCTGAAATACCGGAAGACAAAGCCGAGATTCGAACCCACGTCCTTCCGATTAGCACTCCAGATCGTTACCACTTATCCACGGACCAATCCATTTCCTGGGTTAAGTGTCTATACACTGGCAAGTCAAGTCAAGTCAAAATTCGCTCATTTCATGATACATGAATAAATGAGGTACACAATTAACATTTTAGTTGAGGCTCTTTGACATTGTTAGAAAATAGTCATACTAACATGCAGAAAATGAACATAAACAGATAAACAAGTATAAAAACATAATACGATAGTAGAGTGCATTGGATTGAGATTCTTTACAGGAAAAGAGAGAAAAAAAATTATGTCCAATATGGACACTGGAGAGTCACAAAAAAGAGAAAAGAAACGAAAAGAGGTTTATTTAAATTAGTGGACAGTTTTCAAAATTATTTTAATGAACTTACATAACTTCACATATTCAGCTTTAGATGCGTTGTTGAAGAGTTGAGTTAGTTTAAATGTACTTGGGTTTCTACGATAATAAGATTTTAAAAGCTGCTTTCTTTGATCAATAAAAAGATTACAATCAGATAAATAATGATATTCATCACCTAATTTCGAACAGTTTGTGCAGAGACGTTCATTTAATGGTGTTTTATTCCAGTTACCTGTTTCAACTGGGAGTTTATGATTTCTTGTTCTAAATTTTATAATAAAGGATAGTAAATTTATTGGGGTGTTTGATAAGTAATTTTCATAGCCAAATGAAGTTTTGACAATTTTGTAAAATGTATTATTTTTAGATTTTTCCATGACAGAAAGCCAGTCATTGATATATAGATCTTTAAGTTTTTGTTTAATACTAAGTTTAAGCCATTTTGGATTCAGCACGTTCTGATTTTGCCAAATATCAATATTGATTTAATCTTATGAAACCATGGAAAATGTTTTTTGTTAGTATTATCGCCTGTGTCATTGAATGATTTTTGCAGAATAAAATATAAAATGGAAGATAATTTTGATGGGACTGAATTGTACCCGTTTAATATTCGTATCCAGAATGAGATAATTTTTTCTTCAATATCGAGTGACAATGGTGTAATGCCAGTTTCACCGTAAAACCATATAGTTTGGGGTAGATCGTTTTAGTTTAAGTACGTATTTCAGAAATTTAAGTTTGACATTTTCAATTACTTTATTATTACTAAATCCCCAGATTTCAGCTCCGTATAAAAGGATAGGTTTTATTGTTTTATCGAAAAGATCTAATTGTAAATCAGGAGGTAAGTGTAAGCGATTTGAATTTCGAATTAGGCTGTACATAGCTCTGATGGCTTGATTTGCGATGTGAGTTTTACAAAATGTAAAAGAACCATTTTTACTAAAATATACACCTAAGTATTAATACTCATTTACAATTTCTAAGCAATCATTCTTGTATTTAAATCGGTAATCTGGCTGTTTACATTTTGAAAAGACAATTATTTTAGATGGTCACAATATTTAGCATATATATCTAAAGTTGTTTGTAGTCCTAGCTCTGTTTCCGACAAAATTACTGTATCATCATGAATCATCATACTGTTACAAATTATATAAGATCTTGTTATGTTTTGTCATGTCTGGGTAAACAATTAAAAGTGTCTGGGAAAACAACTAAATGTTTATGATAGGTAAAGTAACTTGAGCAATTTGTTTTATAAACGGTTGAATGTAATTATTATATAAGTATTTTAAAAATATTCCATTCATATTCAGACAACAAAGCTGTATATGACTTGATAATTGGACAATAATTATTACTAAATTATCAAACCTAAACACCATCCCTTCCATGTGATGTTTACAAAACAATGTACACGGGGGGTGTTTTTCGAACTATGAAGCAAACAAAAATTATTTATTTCTAAATCCAACAATTATTAAACACATGATATGGCCTTTTACAACATGTGATTTTTATTTGGTGGTAATTTTGTTCTAAATAATTAATGGCTGTTTTAAAAGAATGGTCTTAATTCACATGTCGGCTTTGTTCAGAGATGCCCGCTAACGCATGACTGACTTGTTAGCTTAGTTTTACATTGTTGGTCTATATACCGATCAAGAGGTTGCGACAAATTAATCCGTTCTATCGAGGGATTGTTTTTGAACCGGGTTGCTTGCAACCTTGTTCTTGGTTAGTACCAGTTTTCGACGCTCACAGAATCAAAATCTGTAGCAGAATCTAAAAATAGATTTCATGGCTTCCCCTATCACAACCAATGAAGAAGTTCATCGCCAAACGCCAAAAAAATAGTCCCAAGGAGAAGACGGTAATCGGTCATATCTGGTTCACACTATCCGTTTAAACGACTTTGATGTAAAGATTATAATGTAATATATGTTGCTTGATGAGTGGAATCAAATGAAATACGTTAAAACAAAAGTCGAACATGATGAGATTACTGCGCAGCTGAACTATTGACAGCTGATTTGTATGTATATTAAAAACGAACTCCAACATAAGATGGAGATTGGTGATCCAGTGGTAAGGATGGTAGCTGACGGAGTGAGAAGTCCTAGGTTCGACACTCAGTAGTAGCATTTTTTATTTTATTTATATCAACATTTTTTTTCAAATAATTAGCTAAGATATCAAAGAGAAAGTATAGTTGTGTTAAAAAAAAGTATTTCAATGAAATAAAAAACAAGTCTACATGAAAAGTCCAAATCATGAAAATTGATAAAAACAATATCAATCCTAAAACATGTAAATAGATTACTATTATTTTCAGTGATAAATAATAAACCAATGGACCACGGTCGTGGCTGTGTGTGTGGCACTCTGTTGCTGATAATACAACTGTCTAACCTCAGGATCAAACCCTGTTCTTCCAGCGCTACCAGCGCTTTGATTTTCCATGGGGTCATGCAATTATCAACAAATAATCACTAGAAGCAGTCCCGGTATGACATGAAAGCCATTACCGGTTGTTTCGTTTCTTTTAAGATTTGATTTTATTAAAAATAATTTTACTCTTTTTGTCTAAATTCAAATAAACCACAACTATTTCTTTAATGTTTATTTTAATATTTGAGGATAAGAAAGTAATATGGTTGAATAACTTTGCGACGGGGTAGTCTGCATTAACTCGTCGTTTTAGAATTTTTTTAAATTTATTTATAGGACTGGTGATATGATTTTTCATCACGATTCAAGTATTAATAAATCTTTAAAAAGAATATGATTTGACAAATTGCTTTGTAGCGCCATATAGTACGTGTATAAGTCATCATGCGTGGTATCTATGTTTATATGAGTTATCCGGGTGACTGTGGCGAGTGGAGACAGGGGTTGTATTTTTTCAGACGACATAGCAGATTTGAGAGCTTTTTCTTGTAACTGATTCATATTTTGTATGTCATTGCGAAATCAAGCGCACTAATTATCAGAAGTAATCAATAGATGTGTTTCAATAAATTTAATCACGCACTCTTGCTTTTATATGTTATAAATTAAGTCACTTACATCTGCAATTTGATGGCCGCTGTCAAGGTGCAGTGGTTAGTGCGTTGAATTTGTAATCGGTTACCCGGTGTTCCGGGTTCGATTCCCGGTTGCAGCAAGTTATACCCTTCCATGAAAATTTGACAACAGTGTCGACTTGTTAGAAAACTGTCCGTGACAACTTGTTTGGTGAATCGGACGTCATATATACAAATATGTAACTGGAAATTTGTTGAAAAACGTCGATAAACCAAAATGAAAAGCATAGAAAGAAAATTGAGTAAGCATAAAGTCGGGGTTGTCTTGGTATATCCTACTATTCTGTAGTATTGTATGTATGTTTCTTGTTTTGTTACAACCAGTAGTGGAAAACATGTACGGGCGTGACATTTTTGTTGTTCGGTACTACCATTTCTCAACAATCGCTCTGTTTTCCGAACAGCTTCCATTAACCTTCCGCCTACGAACATAGTTCCATTTTTTTCAATTCAATGTCATAAATACAAATTCAAATATTACGTGCATATAAGTCAAAATCAGATGGCTGTGTAATATCATAAACGAGCAATACAAAACAGTCGTAACAAGAATCAAAGTACTGAAAGTACTGTCGGACTTGATTTTTACCATACGAGACAAAAGAGAGAAATGTGTACCCACATCGTTCGAGCCCATACAAATATTTTAACATTTAAAATTACGGACCGATTTTTCATTCATATTGTAATGCAGGTCATATGCATATAGGTAAATGACATAAGCTAGGGCTTTACAATAGTCCCTTTGCTAAAATTTTAAAATGAAAAAGCCTGATATTGGAAAGTTTAATGATTAGCACATTAATTGAGGACAATTTAATTGCATTAAAAACTCTTTATTGTACAAAACTAGTAAACAACACTTCAGTAACAGTAAATACAAACAATGATTCTTCTGGTTTTAACACAACAGAACATCGTCGCATTAAACGCATTCAGGGTCACTCAAATCAAAAAGGTCCTGACACAGTAGAGTAAGACCTATATGACCTATAGTTAACCCGATGTTGCATGAAATTCAGACGTGGTTATGTAATTCTAAATAATCTGGCGTAAAAGGAACTCTTAAACAGTAAATTTTAAAAGCACGTATCCAGTAATTTACGTTCGTATTTAGCGACTCGAATTATTATTCTTAAGCCGCAGTTTTAACATTCAACCTTCGATAAATCAAACTCCCCACATCGGTTACGCTTTGCTACTAGCCACTGCGGGGAGTGAGTCTATAAATAGCGATTCCGTCATCAAAATAACACAGTTGGTGAATACGATTAAATGAGAATTCGCTTTGTAATATTAAGAAATGCTAGAAAGGCACAAAACACACACATCGATGGTAGATTGTTGCAAATGCATGAATACGTCCGTGAAGATTTTTCTGAACTATCGAACGAAGACCGAAAGTAGAACTACTTTTACGGCAAGATATTTTATTGGACAGTGAATACGCGGTTTTAATTCTACGCATTTGAAAATCTCATGTATCTACCGACATGCACTTATTTATATACATGACTCTTTCCGTGTAGTTACAATAAAATGATTTGAAATGTATTTAGATCTGACACACTTAATTGGGGAAAGATTCCAGATACTTCTATATAAACATACCATTTAGTTGCGCACTATTTCCTTTATGTGGTAGACGAATTACAAGAAGCATTGGTTTAAGTTTTTTGTATGAAGTTGCTTTTTTTCCATAAAGGATATTGACCGTCTACTTTATTCATTCCTCCATTATGGAGAGTATAACATATTTACAAGTTACAGATAATACACATATTTTGACAATCATGAGTATTTGACAAATGAATACATTCATGTATATAGTTCATATGTACATGGTATTACCATACCATACATCGATGGAATAAAGTACTCCCTAAATACTACCAAATCCACCATAGTTTGATATGATACAACCACATAAACTTACATCTAATGATGCTTCCGATATTATGCCACGTTAACATCATAGAACGATGCTTACGTTTCAACAACAAAGTAGACGAACAGATTCAGTCAAACGTGACAGGTAACGCGACGAATAGCCAGTACAATGATTGACCAATCAAAAATGACCGAAATCACCATTAGCCAATCAAATGGCCAGGATTAGCCAAAATAGTCACTACAGTAACTACTCGCAAATAGCTATAATAAACAAATACTCGTAAGTATAATTTGTGTAGAAAATCTAAACAATCCTCTTCCTCTGATTACAAAAATATCTACTATCAGTACACACATTTCAAGGAAGGGTGACGTCATATTTCTCGTGCATTTAGTCTGGTTCCTAGCGTAAAGTAGTCATTATTGAATTCATGAACAATGCGATGATAAATGTGAGTCAACCAGACATTTAAATCAAAGCTCTGAAGGTTCTGCTGTTGTTCAGCTACAAAGCAGTCAAAAGTTGAATTTCTTTGTAGGGTGAGTTTTGGAAAACGAACGATAGTTCGCGCATGAATTTTGATGCTGACTACGAACGCGTTTCTACACCCGCTATGCAGTTGTTACAGTTGTTCCCATTCCATGTGCTTTCAGTACTTTGATTAATGTTTCCCATCCGATCACCAAAAGAAGTTTAGCAATTAGCATAATAGCATACAGTCTACATTAGCTGACTCTTTGAATACTCAACTTATGTAGAATGTAATATATCATACATGAAAACATGCTCGAAGAAAAAACATGCTGGGCGAACCCCCCCCCCCCCCCCCCCGGAGGCATTTTTGTAGACACCATTTTTTTGAAAGCTCAATGTCTGCTGATCATTTTCCCAGTGTCTACAGTCTGGGCGTTGGGGCGTTTGTGAACTACAGCATGCTAATTACCGTTACCGAAAAATACGTTTGACAAAAAAATACTGTCAATACATTAGTTTTTCGTGACGCCTCATACATCCTCTTTGAAAAAAGTATAAGTATACATTACAGACTTTGTAGTTTTGATAAAAGCTGGAGATACATGCAGGATTCTGTTGGTTTCATCCGTTTCATCATTAACTGTTGAGGTAACGAATTTCACTACGTATTGCAAAAATATATGTACATGTAGTTTCATTCAGTAAAGTAACTCTGGAACACTATAGTGTCTCTGAGAGTAGTGAGATAACATAATGACACAAGGTCAGAAATTCAGCATACAGTATAGAAGATGGCTTATATAAAATATCAACAGTATACATATCAAAGCGCTAAATGCACTGACATTGTTTTGATTTCCAAAGTATGCAGCAGCTTGTAAAATATCAAAATATAGTTATGCATGTACTTATGTTCATAGTTATGTTTTGGTAACGAACGCAGTTAATAATATACACATAGTTTCTACATTATTGTGACCTTGTCAACCTAAAATACAATTGAGTACCATTTACTCATTAAATAGTGTTCTGCTGGATCCAGAAACAGTAAGTGTATGATAATAATCGAATATTTAGAGTATATACATTGTATGACATTATTTCAATGATAAAGTATTGATAACGTAAATTATATCACATTTGATGATGTGTTTAACATTTTACACTCTTGTTTACATTCTCTGTGCATATAATTATGATTACAAAGCCTTTAACACAAATTGTTTTGATCTGTTTGCGGTATTATGATAACTTTAAAAAATTAACGGTAACGGAGTAAAGCCCCAACACCCAGATGGTAGACACTGGGATTTCCATACACTTTCAGAAAAAAACATACTATAGAAAAATGCCTCCGGTATAGCGTCAAATGTGACATTTATAGCGTCGATGCGACATTTAACGTTGCTACATTCAGTCTAAATCGGTATCATTGTCACGTTATCTCGGCAAAACGTGACACTAAAGTTTTTTTGGCAAAGTTTAAACATGGCAATGGACAACGGGTACTACTTGATAATAAATACTTGTAGTTCAACTTGCTGCGAAAAAGGTCAAATACAAAAAAAGTATCAGGTCGTCCGTGAAAATGTGTTGTTGTGTAGTTACGCTATACAACGCTATCGACTCATTTAGTATACTAGTACCCCGATCCCAATATCTTTAAGTGATTTTCCAAAATGAATTCAACATTACTGTATCACAGCTTCCCCTTCGTTTTAAGTACAAGCATAATCATAATATAACCTAAAAATTGCCTACCTATCTACCCACTGTTAAATGTGTTGGCCACGTAACAGTAATTCAACATTAAATATATAATTGACCTTTAGTTGTTGTTTGTGAAGAATAATATGAGTCTATGGTCTCCGCATAAAGGTCCATTGTCTTGTTTGCTGTAGGGTCAAAATACCAGGATGTATTTAAACAGTTGTTCATCAGTAAACAGTATATAGCCAATTTGACTTACAACAAAGCAATACACAAAATGTATATTGTACATGTTAAATGTTTACAAGTGTAAACCGCGTTTTTTTTTATTTAGCAAAATTAGATTCAAAACAAGATATTTTAAAACACAATACCCCCCCCCCCCCCCCCCCTTCGGGAGACCTTCGACCTGAAAATACATAGGTCCCGTAGAGGCTGTCGTGAGGAACCAAAATATGAAGTTTGATTATTGTAGGTGGAAGAATTTTGATTTAATAGGCAAGATTAAAGTTTGGTACAGACAAACAAGGAGCCAAATGATCAATTCACTAAATCCCGGCAATATGTGCTGGGGAACTTGGTGACATTAGTTTTATCAAAGTTTGGACAAAATTCTTTAAGAAATGTTGGGGGAGTTGTGCACAGAAGAATATTTCTCTATTACATAATATATGCAAAAAAATAAACAAAGGGCCATAATACTCCAAAGATAATACAATCACAAAACCCGGAATATACGTGCTGGGGTTTTTGGTGACAGTTCCGTCAAAATCCTTTAAAATGTATTATGAGGAGTATCATAGAAGAAATTTAGGAATTCTTTACAACACAATACCCCTGTGACCTTGACCTTCTGACCTATAAATGAACGGGTCCTGTAGAGTGTTTCATGAAGAAAGAAACACAATTTATGAAGTTTGATGACTGTAGGTGGAAGTGTTTTGATTTTATAGGCAAGGTTATTGATTGGTACAAACAAACAAACAGACAGATAGACAAACAGACATCCCAAAAACAATACGCCACAGATCTATCGAGAAGGGGGAATAAAAATTTATTAAGACCCTTTTCCCCTACACAAGTAAATATACCCAAGTTATGATGCGAAAAGCGTATACAATGTACTTGATATTTAAATGTCAACCTTCGATGAATGACTCAGTAGACACATATAAGAATGTTCTCATCTGACACATAGGCTCTAAGAGAACAGGTTAATTCACGTAGATGTCACGTGCCAACAGGTGCATGATTATGCATAAAATGAATAGCATTATTGGTACGAACTCATTCAGGCTACGGATATAGAAACATAAACTAAATAACCCGGAAATAATACGTTACCGTTGATTAAACGCATTCTAATATATCAGTATAAAAATAGACCAGAAGCATAACGGACAAACAAGCGATTCTCGGAAATTATTGGAAAACCTTAGTTAATTTTTATTTACAATGTTTGGTGCATTTGTATACCGATGTTCCACACAAAAAAATCCATCGTAAATTAGTTCTAACGGGAATTCTCATTGAACCGGCCAAAATAGAATGGACGGCAAAAAAGTTGGAAAAAAGATATTCGATTTTTGTTGTTTTTATGTTTTCGTTTCAAAAGTAAAGGTTTTACGGACAGGACTTTGTATACGGCACAACGTTCTTAATGACCTTCTTGAATCTGAACCATTTTGAAACCACTGAATGCTTTCTTTATGTATTTTACGGTACATTTTTTATATTTGACGTATAAAATAATCAAAATACTATCAAATATGACTTAGTCTGTCTGTATTCAACAAAATCATAACCAAGTACAACGTTAAAGCAAGTTTACTCGTACGGTTGAATCGCGATAGTTTGAAATACCACGGGAACGTCCGAAATTTTCGAACTGTCGCACTTTTCGAACTATCGCATCTTTTTGTTTAATATGAGAAAGAAGTCCGGAATATTGAGTTGAAGCGTGATTTCTACACGTTTTCATCGTGTTTCTATTCGAACCGAATTTTCCTTTTTTAAATATCGTTTATCCTTACGTTTGATGTTTAAACATCTCTCTATAATTTTCATAGAACGGTTACTCTTGTTTTACATTTTATATTTTAAAGCATGCAAGTGCTTTTGCTGTAAAATACGTTTAAATATACATTTTATAACTGAAACATTTAAACAACTACATACCCAAAACTCGTATTATAAAACACAGGTTTAATATAATGGGTATAGGTCTCTTTGTCACGTAAACGACAAGTCCAACTGTTTTTTGGTATGAGATAAACTTTCGGAAAGGTATTGAAATAAATTAACTATCATAAATGTTCAATTAAGATAGCTTAATTTTTACTTATACGAGTGTATCATTTACGACACAATTTTGTGGTAAGTTAAAATAATTTATGAAGATAATGGAAAGACAAAGGTCACGTAAATTATGTACACTTATTAACGATTTGGTTTTTATATATGAGCGCATGCCAATCATATAGTTGATATCGAGGGTTCAGCGCAACAGTGTCGTAACTCATATTGAAATAAGAACAAGTTACGACAGTGTTGCGCTGTGCCCTCGATATATTCATTCAGTTAGAACATAGAATATAAAAAATAACTGTGTCATAACACCAACGGAATTACAATGTAATCATATCAACAACAATTATTTTCAGCGTACTTCACAATATCCAAATACATTTTATTTGTCACGTAAACTACAAACATGTATTCTGATTATTCCAAACGCAAAATTCTGTTTATCTTCATCTAATCATTAATTTTGTAAAAGCGCTAGACCTTGCTTGTGCGATTAAGGATCTATGTTTCTCTATGCACCATTTATGTTTTTACGGGCTACATAAATAAATGCTACAAAGGATAATGCAGATCTATGCATAACGTCACTTGGCTAGATAAGGAACATATCGTGTGCAGAAATACATCATGCGTCTGTGAAGAATGTTCAACGGAAGAAAGCTTTCCTTTGCATGATAAATGTAAATGTAACTGGAAATATACTAAGTAAAGTAACTACATAAATATATATTTACATGAAAGACTTTTTATGATATTTCTCTTTCTTGCACTTTATTACTGAATATCACCAAGAGAAAAAATCTCGAACAATGGAAGTAAATTTGTTATAAAAGGCATTTCATCATGGTTTTATGCAAGAAATTCAGCAAGCACCTGATCAGGTAAATTAAAATACGAAATGATTGATATGTTTCTACTGAAATACTGATGATAGCAATAGACATTAATTTTCATATATGATGGTCGATAGATTTGAAGAAAAACATGTTTATTTTATGTTATATAAATTGCACATAAGATATACCAGTAACGACCAAAATGTTGTTTTCTATGTAGTGACTCTGTATTTTATGTGGTGGTGATCTACTCTACTTCAAAAATCTTTACTTAAACAAGCAAACAGAAATGTTTTTTTTCTGTATTTTCTATTTTCAAATGGTTCATTCTTACACGCGGGTTAAATATTTTTATATTTGATGATATTGTTAGAATGAAAATCACAATATCAAAGCTGTGACATTAATGTGAACTGTTCAACGAGAATGCGTGTATAGAGCCCGTGTAGCAGCGTTGTTAATTTTGGTATGACCCTCGCGGTCTGTTCTTGGTGTATTTCTTCACTCTTTTTTTTGTGTCTAAAAATCACTTTTTTCATTATTGTTAAAATCAAAATTATCATTTCAATTTTTTTATAAATGACATTGCTTCTCATAATATGTGTTTTCCCATTTCCAAGATCTAGAATATCTCTGTACGAATAATCAGATTTTACCATCTAAAAAAGCGAGAAAAAAAACATGTTCTGATTGAAAAATCCTGCCCAAGCTATCCATATACATGTATTGCAGTATTTGTACATTTATTGTTTTAAGTAAGCCGCTGTACATTAAACGACAAACTTAGGTACACACATCCTCAATACATACCAGCGCATTTATTCTTCTTAAAAACATTAAAGCCGGTAGTCCTACTATCGAACATATATAACGGTAGCTATTTGGATAAACTGCAGATCATGAAAAAGATGATATGCGGAAGAATATTGTCATTCAATAATTTAACTAACATTTTTGTCACATTATTTCATAAAGTGCCCGCTGCGGAAACCGTGCGGCATGCTGTAGTGGCGTTAAGATTTTATTAATTTCTAGATGTTTCAAGATATGTCTGCAGATTATATGTTCCAACAATTTACAACAGACGCGTGTTAAACAAACTGGACGATGATGTGATACTGTGCGTCTGTCTCCCTTCTTAATCAAAATTATTGTACACCCGTCATGCAAAGATTAATGGGAGCTCATCGATATGTAGGAAACATTTCGACCGACTGTTGAGAAATTGTCCTAACTTTGTGTTCGTACCGAACAACAAAAAATCGGGCTGATGGTAAAGTACCTATATCAAGACTAAGATGAAAAATGTGACCCAGCACTGTTGAAAGTGACGTTTTTTTTGCCTGGGAAGAAACACTCAGTGACGGGGTTTAGTTTTGTCTGGGAAGAAACACTCAGTGACGGGGTTTAGTTTTGTCTGGGAAGAAACACTCAGTGACGGGGTTTAGTTTTGTCTGGATAGAAATACTCAGTGACGGGGTTTAATTTTGTCTGGGTAGAAACACTCAGTGACGGGGTTTTGTCTGGGTAGAAATACTCAGTGACGGTGTTTAATTTTGTCTGGGTAGAAACACTCAGTGACGGGGTTTAATTTTGTCTGGATAGAAACACTCAGTGACGGGGTTTTGTCTGGGTAGAAATACTCAGTGACGGTGTTTAATTTTGTCTGGGTAGAAACACTCAGTGATGGGGTTTAATTTTGTCTGGATAGAAACACTCACTGACAGGGGATTTGTCCGGGTAAAAGAATCACAGACAGGGGTTTTGTACATTAACTATATTTCCTTGCAGGATATAATCATTGTAATGCACACGTTCATATTCGTTATGAACAGTGTGTCACATCGAAATGTTATTCAGTTGTTATGGGAGAAATATGCACAAGTTTGTAGATCCCGTTAGATCTAAAGTGCATTTGATATTAATGTTTATTCAACCAAAAATAACTTTCTGTTTTTATCTAGTTTTATAGTATATTTTTGTCTATGTAATCAAACTATTTAAGCCAGCACGACATGACTTTTATATTTAAACATTACAGCGAACGAACTACAAGGTCAATGTCTAGGGCGTTACAAAAGTTTATAGTATCCACTTACTAGACGACCTATTTTCCTAACATTTCTCCTTACCCGGCCATTTCTTCTCACCAATATATTCATATTTCGAATTTAACAAGAACGCATTTAAAAGACTTGCCGACCAACCTGTCCTATATCTTTTGTGGATGTTTGCGGTAACACCGTTTTTTTCTTGGTCTATTTAAATGTTTGTTTAAAAAGATCTCTTGCTTCCTCAAAATTTACCTTAAATACTATGGACCAGTTAGCGTGCTATGGCGTTATTTAATCTAGCCCGTACATTGCTTTCAAAACCTACTAGTCAATAAGTTAAACAAATAAAATTATTATACATGTAGTTCGATTTCATTTTTTTTTTCTTTTCTATATAAATAATTATTTGAACCAAAAATAGGCAGACGAGCATGCCATACCACAAATTATATTTATACACGACTGATCGACGTGACAATAGTTCAGCATGTACTTAGATATAGTTATTATTACTGGTATTAGGTGTTAACAATTAAACAACTCAGTCTGCCGAGCTTATTCCATCGTGCATTATTCCAATATAAAAAGGCAAATAGGACATTTTGTCCACAAACAACCTTGATTCATTTAATAAATGTACTAAGAACGCACTAAACGTCTTTTCTCTATTGCTAGTGAAAAACACAACAACCTTGTTGGTCAGTTGGTGTATTTGTACTCAGAACTTGTACTCGGTCGATAATTTTATATTGGCATATACTATCATGCTTTATTGTTTTAGGATGGCAACCATTTGAATTACACATGTATGTAGTATCTTTTTTACAATGATGATACAGGGACTTGTGATTACTACTTAAAGTTATTAGTATCCCAATTATCTCGTCCGCTTTCCTCAGTATAGACAGAAGTTTAGGACTACGACCTAACCTCAGTTCGTGAAATCTATCCTGGGTGCGACAAATGGCTTTCTGTGGCGATTTAGTTGTAGAAGACTTGATAGCCTAAAGTCTCAACAGTTGGACTTGAGACGCTGAAGTTACCTGAATGCGGAGAGTAAGATTAGTACCGGTAAGGAATACAGGACCAATGGTTTGTTAGCCCCATATTCACTGTCGCGGTGCTGGTTCCGGTACCTCCCGGAGAGAAATAACCGGTATACCGCGATTGCCCTGCACGCTTTTTGACAGGGTTTCTCCCGGACCACTCATTGGAGACCTACCAGGATCGAACTGGGACAGTGAAAATGGGGCTTTAGGTTAACTTCACGCAGATATATAACTGAACTATTCCTGACAGCAGACGTAAAACCAAACAAAATATAAATGAACAGCATCCCTGGCTAATACATGTTGTGCATGAGATAGTGTAGACAATATTAAAACAAACCAAGTCTCAAAGTCGCCTTGACTTTCTAAATTAACGCAATACCCGTTGTTAATGGAGGTGCCTCGTGCCACGTGGATTGGTGATTAATGTAAGGACTAAATACAAATCAAATAAGGGGATAGGGACGTCCGAAAGCATGATGTAATTTTAGTCGAACTCAACCAAGAGAGCACCCGAAATAGCATAATATAGTATGACCAATTTTAAGTAGAACACAAATAAAAAGGGAAGATCATTGAACCCAAATCGAATTTCTATACATGGGAAACACGCCCCGTCTTAAGTCACGGTAAACTTTGTTAGAATAATTAGGATCATTCGCAAAGAATACATATGAGGCGAACTAATCTATACATTATAAATTTATCAATAAATAAGACCACATGATGTTCAAATAAGACATATCATAGTAGGCTTAGTAAAAACAAATAAATCTTTTGAAATGTGTCATGTGACAAATAATGCCCATAAATATATGTTATTTTAAGATAAAATATGTTAAAGCACTCAGTATTTTTCATGAGCTGGATCCATTATATTTTATTTATATAATTTACGTAATTGGTAATTTCCTTAGTAACATTGTGTTGATAAACATTATCTGGGGGTGTGGTAGAGGGCGTCTCTTCATTCAAAAGAGACCACGCCTCTTTTGAAAATATCTATAAGAGTCCAAAACCGACAAGTGAACCACTAATCCTTTGTACAATAGAACTGACCCCTCCTTATTAAATAGAACATACCTTATATTTAAAATATTCCCACGCCAACATCTTCTGCTTCTTAATTAAAAAATTTTTTTCTAAATATAGCAAGCACGTCATAAGAGTGTTTCAATATGTATTTCAATGAATTCGAGTTTATTTGTATAAAATTATTAATTAAATATTGGATTAATAGCCATGACTCAATGTCACATTGAAATAGTCGGTGCGAGTTTTACATTCCATAGTATTGGTGAAATAGCATCAGTATTGAATGACAAAGGGCACGAGTGTGTGAGTGAATGAGCTAAATTTTGTGTATTTGAAGAAGATCGCGCTGAACTGTCTGCCCGCCAAGCCCCTCGAGGTTTCATAGTTGGTTGATAATGCTTGGTCTTAAATTAAACAGAACGGGATCACAGAAATCGCCATCCCTTAGTAATAGTCACAGAAAAACTGCAGCTATGGATATTTAAAACTGGGGTATTTCGTAGCAATTGTAGCGTATTGTGAGTCAAGGCAAAACAGAATCGATCTGATCCAACCATAGCTAGATCAATTTATATGTAGGTGCCACTGTAGATGTTAGAAGTTGACGCTCAAAATAACCCTTACACGGGTGTCAATAGAGCCAAATTAAAAATCCTGAACATCATATTCGGTCAACCATTTTTGCAAAACAAGAGGCCTTCAACCACATTGTTTCGGATCCATATTTAACTCAGTTTGTATTAAAGAAAATCCTTCAAATTGACAATTAACCTTGACAGATAAATCCGGAATTCCGAATATATCCGAAATAGTGTCACCGCTGATGATAATTTGAAGAGTCAACAATTTTTTCCTACTATTGTGATAGTAAATTTGATCCCTTTGTATAAATTCTCAAGAGCCAGAAGCTTTATTTTGCTTACTTAAAGAGTCAGAATGCCCTTTTTAGAGTCGATGTAATGCAAAAAATACAATTGTTTTGTATATGGTATAATATTGAACACGCATTTGATTAACCGTTATAAAGATCTTTTAGGTATCCCACGTTAAATGCCTAACAAAATTTCCATCGTATCTATCGATATGGGCAAGGACTTATATACATATATAAGTCCTTGATATGGGGGACATAAAAATAAATACTAGTACAGTTTATATCTTAATCAAAGGGAGGCAACTTATTTTACTACTAGACCCAATGACTTACCTCCCTTTTATAATCTGGTCTCACAATGATTAATGAATACTATGAGTGTGCAGACCGATGTCAACAATGTTTTTGTATCATAACGGAAGGAATGATGGACATGTATGTCTACAGCTAAAGTTGATTTAAATTATTCATGAATATTGTAGGATAGTAGTCCACTTTATAATGACTCCCCTAGACATGTGGCAAAAAATGACTCCAACTGAAGTATAGTGGTGACTGGTAGAACCACAGGGCCAAGCACATTCTACAGATAGTGCATCTTGGTTATAAAGATCTGAAATGCCAAAAACATGTTTATCATATATATACCACAAACATTGTGCTTTCAGACAAGATTTTTTTACCTATATAAATCTGTGCAAAAATGTGACTCCAATTATGATCCAAGGGATGTCATTTTAGCAACTTTGTAAGAGGATATCTAGATGTAGCTCCATGCCAAATAGCTAGGCTCTAAACCTTGTGCCTTCAGACAAGAAGATACATCCAAAGTAAGTCACATGAAATTGTAGTAAATCTACTATGAGATAAAAATACATATGTTCAGTATACAACAGTAAAAGGGCCACTAGCCATTTAATATTGTATTAATTGAGTAAGTATGCTGCACCATCACATTACAGGGAATTAAAACAAGAACTATATATATATATCCATGCGTCCTGGTCCAATAATAAAGGCTTAAAAGAACAATACCATAGCATTAAGTCTACATGAATTATACATGAACAGAAAATGAACAGGATTCTAGTTAAGTATCACTTTATTCTTGATAAACAGAAAAGGTCTCACTTCAAATAAATACTATAAAAATATTCAAACAGATGTAATGGCATTTTATGCTTAGTAAGATTCAATAAAAATATAATTTCATCAACTAAACTATAAATGTTTAATATATTCTGGACTTGGCAGAAAATGACAGTATATAAACACATATTCCTCATACTAATGTACTGTGCAGCAAATTTGCTTACATAATTACTGCATTCAAAATACATCAAATATGGTCCTTAATTGTTTAAGTTATCCCTCTATCCAAATGAAAAAATGCCAAAGTGTTAATTGATATACCTAAAGTATTAAAAGAGAGCATTATAAGCACAAATATCTGCTACGAGACTTAAAAATTCAAATTATTATTATAATTATTAATAAATGATCACAAAAATTCGGATAAAATTACCTGTAAAATGACTATAATTAGTTAGGTACATCTGAACTATAACCCTACCCATTCTACTGGGAAATCAATTCTTGAATAAATATGTTTTCTTGATAGAAATATCACACATCAACATTTAATGTCAACTTGTCTTATTAATTTTGGTAACAAGAAAAGATTGGCTAGACAGCTTTATTACCTGTGAATTTTGTCTAGACCCAGGAGGTATTCAAACTCACAGCTGTAAGGGACCAGTGATTATTACTCAGTGTCCATGACCACTCAACCACAAAAGCCCCTCATCCATCGCCCTATTATCTGTCCCAGGCAACAATAACATTTTTCTATTTGGACTTCAAAAAAAAAAATTTGAGTGCATGTACATACAATTTTTCATGATTCAGGTTATACCACACAAAACATTTTTAAATAATGATCTTACAATAATCCCTGCATAAGATTACATGAAATGCCTCTGTAAAGAACTTTATACCTGATAGTCAGTGTAAAATATCTATCTGTATTTCATTGAAGACATGTATACCGGTACACACAATACAACAGAGCAACAAGTACCATCCTGACAGACACATACATATCAGCATAACAAAAACGAAGTTTATAACTGAAGAATTAAATAGTTTGTAACTTACAATATACCGGTACATTGTATCACATTGACAGGAGTTAATAAAATATTTATTAACCACGGAAAATAGTTATCACATAACAGAAAATAATATTATTCTAATACAAACTGTTATTCCTCCGCAATGGTTCAATTATTGAACTTTTTAACATACTTAATTTTAATACAGCAATCTGACACAGATCAACTAGCATTACACAGTCTTGATTCATTCAGAACATTTCTAATTACATTTTGTATATTATTTTATTATATAAATTCAACAAGAGCTGTCACAGAGGTGACTTATACCTCCGCTGCCGCCTTGACACTAAGAATGTGATAGTACACTATACAGTTAAGCTCTAGGGGACATATCTCTGCAATGAGTGGATCACTGGGCATGAAAATTGTGTCTTGCACATCTACATTTTATATTGATAATACATTTCAAATTTCAATTCAATCCCTTGAAAAATGTGGAAGTAGTTCGCTCCACAAACTAAGACTGCCATTGTACACTATATGGCTAAGGGCACATTACTCTGGACTGAGTGAATTGCTGGGAATGAAAATTGTGTCTTGTAAATGTACACTTCATGGTGATAACATATTTCAAGTTTCAATTCCACCCCTAGAAAAATGTGGAAGTAGTTTGCGCCACAAACTAAGACTGCCATTCTACACTATATGGCTAAGTCCAAGGGGACATAACTCTGTAGTGAGTGAATCGCTGGGAATGAAAATTGTGTCTTGCACATCTACACTTCATGATGATAACACATTTTAAGTTTCATTGCAATTGCTTAAAGAATGTGAAACTTTTGATATTTTATGCGGATGGACGGACCAACCGACCAACAACCGACCGTCCAACCAACCAACTGACAGAGTGACTCCAATATACCCCTCTCAAACTTCGTTTGCAGGGGTATAATTAAACAACACATGGTTAATACATTCTGGACATGACAGAAAATTACAGTCAATAAAATATGTACTGAATGAAAATAAGGCTGGTATTATACTGATTATTACTACAGTTTGTCAAACATAATCCTAAATCTTAAGTTATTCATCTATCCAAATATGGCATGTTAAAATATTAATAAGTATGCCTAAAAACTAAATCAGTACATGAAATAGCTAAGGGACTTAAAAATTCATATTTCTTGGTTTTATATTCAGCGCACAATTTTATGAGACAGTCCAATTTCTCTCCTTCAGATCAGTGCATCTCTACTGAAATCTTATACAGAACTAACATACCAGGCAGTGATCCAGGAAGTATAATTTTAAAGTTAAAAAACAACACTTTCAAAAAGAAAAAAAAGATATCAATGTCTAACGTGTTGAAATAAATGTATGTGCAAACACAAAGTCTTTTTCTGGTGCAAAAATAATGTGTTATGTGTGTAAGTATATATGTTAGTTCAAATCTAAAGACAGGGCACATAGTCTGCAAAATAATGTTAGCTATAACTACAGGAGGCAGTATCAGTGTTTGGTCCACATATGATACAAAAAAAAAATCCCCGTAACTAATCTTATATATACTATCAAGGTGAAAAGCCTACTATATGTCTATATGCCAAAAAATGTGGAACATCGCATCAATTCATCAAAACAATTCATAGACAAAACAGACACACCCTATTTCCCCAGAACTAAGAACATAACAAAACTTAAGGTAAAAAGGGGATCATGACTTACACGAAATGACTTATAGTCAAACCTGTGTAAGCGGCCACCTCTGAGTAAAAGTCTTTCTTTTAAAAACCCTCAGTAGAACAAATTGACTTCAAAATAAGAGTCACCTGTCAATAAAGGCCACATTTTATCTTTCTCAAAGGCGACTTCATTTAAGCCCTTCATTCATCTAATAATGATCATCAAGTGAATAAAATAACAAGGATTTTCTTGCAAACTTGACCTTTTACAGATTTCATTTCTGCTTTCAACAAAATTTCAGTTACATCCCAGCATGTAGTTAACCCAACTTGCTTTCCTGGATTCTATAACAGGACGAATCTTTTTTGGCAAATTACTGTCTATTATCAAGACTTAATAAGCAATGTTGTCTCTACAGTATGTTCAAGGTTTTCCTGTGATTTGGTCTGATGACCTAGTTTTGGACCCCTGATGACCCATGTTCATTAGGTGGCCTGTATTTTATTCAGAGGTGGCCGCTAACACATTAATAATCAGTGATATGGAACAAATACTTAATATCTTCACTCAAATTATCACAGAGAACATGTTCTACAGTCTGCACCATGAGTGAAACTCATAAACCATCAGTTTGTAGACCTAAAGCTTTACTTTTTTAGTTAAGAAGACAAACTAAACAAGTGCTGCAGTGCTATTATCAACCTGTAGAGTCAAATGTTACATTTATTACCCATTCATATAGAAAATTTTTTTCTTCTTACAAAAAATTAAAATCTATATGTAATAGAAATTACCCACAATCATGTTGGTGTCATGACGTAAGAAAGAATGTTTTTTTTACAAAAGGTTGGAAACCCTACAGCGTCACTTAAATGTACTTTCAAAAGAGTGTTCACAAAGATGTACTTTAAACCAATCATTTGAAAAAGAGTGCTGTTCTTAACCACAAAATTAATTACAAAATTCACAATAACTCAATTGGCTCCAGATGATGATATCAGTTTTATAACGTTTTGAATTTCAGAAAAATAATTATGTGAATGACTGTCACTGTGCGAAAAAACAAGCCTGCATCCCACATTAAAATCAAAACAAAGAGTGCAAACAAAGTAATGTGCATATAAAATTCCAGATTAAAATCTTAACATAAATACTTAATACACATAAATACTTTAGAAGTAGTTTTTCCATGAACATTTTTGCTTGAAAAGGCCGATCGGGGAAAATACAGCTCAATTTCTGAGGGGAAGACGCTGACTTGGTGACTATCAGTGTCACTGTTCTAGTAAAAAAATAACACTGTAAGCATCTAGTTCAACCCAAGCATTTTGTCCAAACTGCTTGGTTCTTCAAGTTCACATAGACTTACTGTAACCATGGTAGCCATGTATTCCAATACAATAAACAATAAAACTCATTAACATGATAAAGTAAAGCATGAGTATTCAAATGAACAACAGATTCTCATACAGCAGCTACTAAAAATATAACTAACATAACAAAATAATACCAAGTAATAATAATAATAATTGAGATCCTACCTGGCCCAAGGTTACAAAACTTGAGATTCAGAAGGTCAGTCTCTGAGCTCAAATCTCAATTCCATTCTCAATATTATTTATGGTTGACAGGGGTGTGACTGCTCCAAGAGCAAAAAGGCTGAAATACCTTACCCCCACCCCCTCATGCTTGCAAAAACATCATTTTTGAGTAGGTCAGACTAATCTGGACCCTTTTGTTTTAAAGATTTTAAGACAAAAAAGAGGAAATCAGCTGAAAGGAGGAAGAATCACACCCCTGGGTTGACAAGACAGAGCTGACTAATGTTTACATACATAAATGTCATTATTGTCTGATCATAAATAATTTGGAAACATAAGACAAGATGTAAGATTTGAGATTGGAGAATGATCTCAATTTTCATAACCTCAAACCTTGGGCACTGAACTAAAATCTCAGAAATTATTTTGACACTTTAACAGAAAACTGAAGAAATAACAACATGAGGTACTTGCAGAAATAACAGAATAAACTAGACTCAACAAAAAATGCGCGTTCATGAGTTAGGAATTTGATTCTTAACACCAGCACATCAGTCAATATAGCCGTACAATGTTCATAATGCACTCCAGTAATTAAGTTCTTGTCCCATTCAAAATTTAAATAGTTTATTAAAAATTAAGACATAAGTGATATAACTATATCATTGCATTATAATAATTATAATGAAGACCTATATCAAAAATAATAAAATGACAGTATGTGTTCTTTAAAACAATATTCAATGAACAATCATGGCAAATTTGTAGGTATAGTCAGAGAATTTAACACAATATGAAAAATCATGTTCCTTGTATTAAAGGGACACAATTCAAATTTTGTTTTACTTAATTATCAATACCCTGATTTTTTTATAGTAATTAAGCATGCAGTAGAAATATCCTATAATTAAGTATGAATTTAGCAATTTTTGAAAGTGTTGATTATTGTAATGAGTACTAATTATAGACGATTCTATTTCCATCAATTAGACCGCCGCCATTGTTTTATCACGCGACCGTCCGCCATTACAGGAGTGAAAGTTCCTAAGAAGTATGCGAGTTGATTACCGATAAAAATCTATAACCGCAAGTTTTTGTCTGTAAAAATGACACAGAAGGAGCAATTTCGTTAGTATTTGCTAGCGGAGTAGTGTATAATAATGAATATACCTGTAAATAAATGATTTGCCTATCTTGTGTCTTTTATTATTTGTTTAATTGCTAATATGAGACCTCAGACTGTTTCTACCTGCCTTCATAAGCAGAAAACGAATGCTTGATCAGATTTTAATTATTCAATTGAATATCTGGTGCTATATATAGATCCTTGGCTTTTGAACAGACATGCATTAGCGTGTGATGATGATGGTGCTCGTCGTAATTTCTTTGTTTTCTTCGTAATGATGATGATAATGATGGTGGTGGTGATCGTGTGCTGGTTGTGATAAAAACTTTGTTGCATGAATGTGATTGTTTAAAACCACGTTTTCCTTTCAGAACTGCATGATGACAAATTTAATGTGATGTATTCGTTGTCAATTTCATATTCCTGTGTCCACTTTTTGGAATATGTCACATCTGACACGTGTGATATATTCGGTCGAATTTTTCACTCGTGTTACATATTCGATCTGTGACATGTGTGACTCGATCAACAATAGTTAATCAATAATAAACAGCAACAGTTCATGAAAAAAAAAATCAATTAGTAATTTTATATCACAGTTCTTATAGCTTTTTACTGAAATAACATCTAGCTGATAATGATTTTACATTTTATTTTCAAATTATAGACAAGTGACACACTTTGTTTATTTATTCTATGTTGTACGTGTACCTAAAACAATCACCAAGGTCCCAATATGCTACTATTAATCCAATTCCACATCATTAAAACATCAGATAAGATGTCACACGCATATACTGTCTCAGCAAGTTTTATGATACCGAGACAGGAAAACAGGAAATTGACAGCTGACTTCAAAAAGAAGCACCGACACTTAAAGACATTGAACCAGGAATGCGAGGCAAGTGCGTTATGGACCAGCAAGACCCCTGTTTCCACAGTAGGGGGTAATAAAACAGACAGGGTCATTGATAGACTAGCTTCTCTTTACATAATCAGTTACTCTATGCTTATAAAAACAACAGGAATTTAGTCATAAACTTATTATCACCATATCAATAAAATTATGACCCTACTTTTTTACTAGGTGTCAAGTCTACAGACCATGACCAGCCAGGATTAATCCAATTAGGGACAATAAAACAATTAAGAGATTAGACCTCATGTGGATTTGGGATGGGGGTCACTTATATAGTAGCTGTTCAATGTCTTTTAGATGACTGTGTAATATGGCAAACCTAAGTGTGATCGTGTGATCAATTAATTAGCGACTTTCGGTTGTTCAATTAAAATTATGGATCACTGCATGATACAAATGATATACTGGGTGCTTATGCCTTATCGTTAATAAAAACTATTCTGTAAAATACCTGCGATATGCGTAAAGACAAACTGAATATATTTATTTAAAATCATTGCAATGAACTCTGTACAGTGATTTATTTTATGTATACAACTATGGTTTAGTTTTTAAATCTATAAATTGACTAAATATATATGACTGGATAATAAACAACGAAGAAGTTACTACGCTTTCCTATTCATTTGCTGTAGTTTTCACTATTTTACTAAAGATGTACATTATGTTTGTTTGAATTAATGTTCACAATGAAATGGAATTGTTTTATTAATTATGGCAATGAAATATCGGAACATTGTGATATTAGTTTACTAAATTTTACAATGATATATTGACAATTTAATAATGCTGTACTTCTATAATTTGTGTTAAAATGTATGTCGCCATGTGTGTCTGGCACGTAGAATTTCCCATTCATTTAGTCTTTTTTTTTATTGTTAGATCAATCAAACACAACACATTGTCTACCACCACCGCGCTTATAAGGCATTTTTACTGATTTATTTACTATCAGTTTCTTTGTGTTTTCACTCCTGTAATGGCGGATAGGAGATTGAAGAGTACTTTTTCAGGGGAGGTAAATCGTACAAAATTTAAAAATAGAATCGTCTATACTGAGTCAACCTGGAGCAAATTTGGTCACATATGAGGAAATAAAATAAAATTTAATTGGTCTAATTGTCTGCTATCATCACCATTTTACTAAATCTCTATACTCATCTTTCAGACAGAACTTTTTTAGACGCTCGTATACACTAACAATGAGAATTGATGAGAAACAAGAATGAAGGAGACGCGCTGAGAGACCTTTCCACCAGAATTTGTACCCTTCTTCTAACATCAACCGACTCACATTTTCTTTCAGGGTTCCACCTTTCACCTGTCAATATAATATTGTAAAATTTATTTTGAAAAAAAAAAAATTAGTACCAATAAATCATGCTCTATTGAAATGAAATTGGACCACCAAACAGATTTCAAAAAGTCTGGTTGTCAACATGACTTCTAAATAAAGGCAACCTGTCTTGAAATAAGGTCAAAACTATTTTGAAGAGAGTGTAATTTTCATCCCATCACATTTTGAGACTGCTCCCTCACATAGGTTAGAATAAAGATAGAGATTATAATATATTGTCCCAGATAGGAATCAAACTTGCAGTGTTGAGATGTTCGTGGTTACTTGTCGTATCTATGAAATGTAAACAAATGACTAGACGGTAGACCAGTGTTACAAAAAGTATAAGGTTTACCTGAATTCTAACTCGGACAACATCAACTCCATTAGTCATTGTGGCAGCAGATATACTAGCTGCTGGTGCCGCAATAAATGACATCATAAACCAGCCAGGTATAATCTCTTGTTTTCTTGACAGTAAAGTTCCTGAATATACATAGAAATATCATCATAGATGTATACTTAAGAGCTTTAAAAAAGCAAGTTTTTAAATGTCTTGCGTAACTCTTACCTGCTTCAAACTTTGATGAAATGAACATAAATAAAATTGTTGGATCACAGTAGAAAACAATCTATTGTAAACCATTAAAAATCAATCAAATCAGTATCTAGCCCTAACATAATTGATATGGCAACAAAATACAATGATCAACAACTTTATATGTTATGTACACATAAAATACTATCTGTTTATCATTTCATTATCATATACTGCATATTCATAACTTTATTCCATTTTGTTTAAATGCTTCTAACTTAAATAACTTATTGGATTGTAATTATGAATGCATGTCAAAATAAATAATCACTGCATAAATGGTGAGTAATTACTTTTCTGTTTTCACAACAAGGTATTTAAAGGACACCAATCAGGGATTTCATTCTGAAACACAGTTATCATCACCTATGAATTGTAAATGTTTGCAAGACCTTGCCATTTGCACATATGATCAAATATAAGGCATTCAGCATACAACTTACGTTCAATAATTGTATACGTACATGCCTCATACCATTTATATACAGTCACTTGAAGTTGAAATGGTACAAAACTAAACTATACAAATATTTACATTCTGAAGTGAATATAATACAAACCTTTATATAATTCATAGAAGAACCACCAAAGTGCACTGTTAGGGGCAAAAGTTGCTAATGAGACGAGATATCCTTTATAAAATCCCCGTAATCCTTCTTGTATATATACATGTGACACCAAAGCTCTAAAGGTACCAAAATATCGTTGTCTTAACTCGTATGGTATATGAATCTCTTCTAAACTATGCATTTGTTTGCTAGCTTTGAATTGAGACACATTTTTTGGAGTTTTTTTGTGGCACACATCTAGTAACATATTATGTTGATTGATTATATCAATTGGAACAACCAGAGTCTGACTGACCATAGCAGCAATTCCTCCACCAACAAAAGATTTCATCCAACCTTGATTCAACGACGGATACTGGTTCATTACCTCTCTAATGCTTTCGTAAGTATTGATATAACAAAATCCTGGAATGATAGTCAAGCAATGCACACCAAATCCAGTGTAAAATCCTCTTATCCCTGAATAGCTCCAGATTTTCTTCACAGCATCCCAAGTACCATTGTATAATTCTTTACCGGCTTGAACTTGCAATCTAGTTTTCAGCAAATTTAAAGGATATTGAATCGCCCTCATTGAGATGCCACTAGTGAATATCAGTGGAAAATATAAACGTGTGTTTAACATACGAAATTCAATTGTATGCAAATCCTCCACGAGGGCCTCATCTTCTATACTAGTCATTTTTGATTTTCTGGTTTCACACCATATAAACTATTATATCTGAGATCGACTTGATATGTTATAACAGATATACATCACTCTGTTATGATGTTAACATCATTATCATACCATGATGCAGTCTCAGTACAACCATAATCTGTAAGTCAAACAATCTGAAATAGAAATAATAAGTAACGTTACACTTAAACTATAGAGTATAGACTGCTTCATTACAAATTAGTGAAAACATTAAGAAAAGGGCCATCAGAAACTTAGTGTTTATATGGATGTTACTCCAAATTTGGTCTCAGAAACAGTATAAACAGTATTAATGACATTTCTGATTTCAAATTCAGTCTACTATAACTATCAGGATTTTTGTAACAAATTATTTCTGATTCATCGTACCTTTGAATCAGAAATGAAGATTTCCATACCAATGTGTATATAATTATACACAATGTAACCTCCATGAACGGTCACCTCGAAACAACAGCCACCTCCCTGTTACAGCCAGTATACTAGCAACCCCAAATGACCCTTTACTCTATTTACACTCTCTCAACTACAACCACCTCCTCACAACAGCCATTTTTGTCCTTCCCATTGGAGGCTGTTGTCATGACGTTACACTGTGTATACTTGTAATTTTGTATTTATAAATATTAATTTGGCTGAAATATTTACAGCCCCAATTAGCTCAGTTGGTAGAGCATCTGACTTGCAATCAGGAGGTCGCTGGTTCAATCCCCGCATCGGGTACATCTGGTGCTGTGTGAGACTAGCCTTGGAATCCTAGAGCTAGGGTGAAGCAAAGGCTGGGTTTGTCCAAAGAGCATACGATTGTTCAATGTTACAATAAATTACTTTGAAATAAAAGGAAAGAGGAATGTAGCAGTACTGTATAATTATGGTACTTGTAATTATAAAATGGCTGTAATATTAACAGCCCGATTAGCTCAGTTGGTAGAGCATCTGACTTGCAAGCAGGAGGTCACAGGTTTGAGCGTCAGCCCCGCATTGGGTATAATTTTCCTCCTAGCTATTACATTATAAACAGTTTAAATAGATGGACCACATTAATTGCTACCAGACAGAACCACTATATCATTGTTATATTACTTAAAGACATTGAACCAGGAATGCGAGGCATGTGACTTATGGACCAGAAAGTTCCCTAATTCCACAGTAGGGGGTAATAAAACAGATAGGATCATTGATAGACTAGCACCTGTTTACATAATCTGTTACTCTATGCTTATACAAAAAAAAAATTTAGTCATAAATTTATTATCACTGTAAATCAATAAAATTTATCACCCCATTTTTTGACTAGGTGTCAAGTCTACAGACCGTGACCAGACTGGTTTTATCTGATTAGGGGCAATAAAACAATTATGAGATTAGACCACATGTGGATTTGGGGGGGGGGTCACTTATATAGTAGCTGTTCAATGTCTTTAAACTATACATTTCTACGAGCCTTTCCATAAAAGTAATAATCAAGTATGACTATGACTCAGTCTGATCACAGGAGCCTGTTATTCAATAAAAAAAAATATTCTCAATAAAAAATTACCTAAGTATAGAAAAAAAATCTATACGTAGGTAATTTTTTATTGAGAATATTTTTTTTTTATTGAATAACAGGCTCCTGTGGTCTGATTGTATCGTTAACAGGTTAACAAACAAAGCTGTCAGATTCATCAAATATATTCTCCTTTGAACGTTATGAACAATAATAGTGCGATTCCGTGCAGTAAATAATTCGGAAGTTTAAATTTCACTTCAACTTTTTTACCATTTTATAAAAACTCAAATTGTTTCCAATTACGTTTACAATTTAGTATTTACAAAGAAACGATCAACGAAGTTCTGTCTCGTCCGATATACTGACCTCTCCCTCTGTTACTGAACATGAAGGACGTTTGATCACTTAAAAACTACACGAAAATGATTGTATGGCTTCGTTTGTGTAGTTTGGTTATTAGTGTAGGAATTAATCCAACGATCTTTCTCTAAAATTTCAACATACCAAACAATAAGTCAACTGACAAGTGAGATTTCTACAGCTGTCTTCCATTGGAGTCTCAATCGAACCCAACGATATTATTGTAACAAAATCGGATTTACACACGAAGATACTTCAAACGAAAAGCGATGTATGAAGGTCTGTGAAAAATGACGTTACGAGCAATAGGCTACATTATTTGTTGATTCACTTTTGAATTTAATATGATACTTTTGAGTATGTAATGATTACTGTAAGACGCTAGACATGGAAGCATTAGACCTGTATATCCAAGGACTTATATACATACATATACATATGTATATATATATAAGTCCTTGGTATATCTAAGCAGAAATACCTCCTAATAAACGATGGGAAAGGAAAGGCCCAGATGATCTACCATCCTTACGATGACAATACCTGGTGTTGAGTAACGTCTATCTACACTCAATACATCAAAGGCTTTAGGACATCTCAAATGTAATCTTCGAAAAAAATGTGCTAGCCAGCTAGCCCCTTTGTTCTATTTTCCAACTATCTACGAGCAGTGGTGTCTTACCAGACGGCTGGATGAATGCTAACATCTCGACAGTGTACTTGTAAGAAAGGTGACGTTCATCTCGCAGAGAACTATATATATAAATACACATGTGTCGTTAACTTTCATATTATGCAAGATGTTAGAACATATCATTTATAAACATTTACTAAACCATCTTGAAAGAAACAACATAATTGTATATTAACTAATTTAAACCATGCACTGTTTTCGCTCTGGTTATTCGTGTGAGACTCAACTTTTAGTTACTTTAAACAGGGATGCTATATTACATATAGCATCCCTGCTTTAAATGATCTCATTAATTACGTTCAACGATGAAGGTCAACATGCAGACGTCATTATATTAGACTTCTCAAAAGCATTCGACACTGTCCGACATGCTGAACTTCTGTGTAAACTGAAAAGTTATGGTATAAACGGTGCCATTTAAAAATGGCTAGAAGCTTTCCTGACTACGAGACACATGTAGGTTGTTATCTATGGTGAACGTTCTACCTAGGCAACGGTTGATTCTGTGGGTACCACAAGGCACACTTCTCGGTCCTCTGCTCTTTTTGTGTCATATAAATGACTTACCAAATTCGATCAGTATCTTCACACGTGCGCCATTTCGCAGACGACTGCCTTCTGTATGGGAAAATCAGCAGCCAGAAACACTACAGCATACACCAAGATGGAACTCTGAGCAAATAAGTGGGGCATGAAATTTAATGCAAAAACGCTATGTCATGCGCATAAACAATATAACTCCACACTTGTATACGTTATGTGGTCAAATCTTAAAACATGTTTCCGTAAAAATATATCTTGGTCTAACTATTGCAGACAACTTGACGTGGTCAAAACACATCAGTAAAACTACAAAAAGCACATTCTGTTATTGCGCGCCGGCGCTCTACCACGAAGAAATCTTGGACATTGCTCGACTCACTGTAAAAAATCTGCGTACATGGCACTAGTAAGATCAATCCTCGATTATGGATCTAGCATATGGGATCCCCACCAGAAGAAAGATATCAACAAAATTGAAAAAGTGCAACGACAAGCAACTAGGTTCATAACTGGAGATTACAAGTCGTGTGAGGAAGGAAGTGTTTCCGACATGTTAGCATCTTTAGAACTGTCTACACTCCATGATCGCCGTCACTGTCAGCTAGTATAGACTAGTACTAGTATTTTTCTTCAAGGTGGCCGAGGGTTTGGTGCCAGCACTACCTCCATATGATTTTCTGAAACCAGCTCAAACTAAGAGGCAAATCAAAATATAACAATTCTGTCTAACAAAAAACATAATTGAAAATCAGGTTATAACCCAGGATAGGGGTTTCGCAGTAAAGTACTGTCTTTCTTCGTAAAAACGTGTCAGGATTGGAGTCATCTCGGCAGTAATGTGGTTCACGCACATACTATAGAGGGCTTCAGGACATCCCTTAAATTAGTTTAAACCGCCAGCCCCCCCCCCCCCCCCCCCCCCCTGGTGTTCTACGCCGTATATAGGCTCTACACCGTATCGAAGCAGAAGCAGAAGATATCTTTACAAATGCAGGCATGCACACAGTGCTTGCATGTTAAATTTATCACATACATTGTACATTGTATTTGAGAGAATTGGTTTAGTTTATATACAAATTTGGTGGAAATCGAGATTTTAGTCAAATTTCCATAGAAGGGTATAATTAACCTACTGCGACCGGGTGTCGAACCCGGATCTGTAGGTTACAAGTTCGGGACAGTAACCACCGGAACACGGTCGCGGCCTACATGATATTGTGCCGGTATTATCTTACATTTTCTGGACTTTGGAATACATTATACTAGTAATCAATTATAATTGCCTGTTGAAAGAGGGCGTTTTTATTTGAACCATTTTAAGTTAAAATAGTTTGCACTTCAATGAGGTGAAGTGTTAGACAAGATCTTTAAACTGTGTGACCACTATCTGGGATGTGTTTATAACGGTCCATGTCACTATTAAAGGTTAACATATAATGAACGTATACTTAGCGCTTGGTGTGTGGTGAAGAGTAATAAAACAGGTTGGTCTTCAATTAACACATATTATTAACTGAAATGAATTCCTGGAGAAAAAGAACACATACAAAACATCCCATCATGCCAAAAGTAAAATGCACTACTTCCCCCGAATACCCTTAACCCAACACCTACCCAACATGCAGGACAATATAAAAATAGTAGATGGGGCAACGACCCCCGTAAGGTACCTTCTTAGAGCAATTCAAAGCAAGGCTACGGAGAATAAACTTGTTTTGTTGACCTGACCTGACCTGACCTCACACTAACCTACAGGAAACAAAAAAACATAAATACAAAATGTATTTTCAAGTTACGACAGCTTGTGTGAAACAGGCTTGTCTTATTTTTAAAGTCTGTCGTAAGTTCGCAACCCGTTACGGTAAAATACGAAACAGTATCAAAGCTAGGTTTGTGAATCCTGGCCCCGGACCTATAATTGATGCAGTACAGTCCTAAATTTACAATCAAAATAAAGTCTATAAGTAATTTGCGAAAATATTTGTTATTCAGTCGTTGGTACGGAACGCACCCAGTTTCATGCCATGATTAGGTAATAAAGACCAATACGACAAAATCAAAGGGAGATAAATGTTGTAAATCCGCGTTCATAAACTGGTTGCCCTTCCATGTTACACAAAATACTTTGTACAGACAGAGTCAACGGGAACAAATTTATTCGCGTTCAGTCGTTCATATACATAGGGAGAGCTAAAGTTAACGTGTTTTTAATAAAGATATACATAATATATAAGTCTTCAAAGTGCGATAATGAGATACCGTAGAAAGCGTTAGCTAATTATATAATCATACCATATAAATTCTTTCATGAGGTGTCACTTTAGAGTGCAATCATAAATGATTGAATCCTGTTATGCATATAAATGTTAGTACCACCTTCTTAGAAAAATACGTTGCATGAAGTTTTTGAACCTCTGGAGCGCCTCGTCCTAAATTGATTCGTCAAGCGATAATACTGTATTCTCATTTATTTTCGTTGGGCTCAATTTTCGTGGTTTTTACTAAAACGGCTATTTCGTGAGGACATAAATTCGTGGATTTTGATTTTTGAAAAAAAACGTATCTGCATTTAAATTCGTGGGGATTTGATTTTATGGATAAGCCGACCCACGAAATCCACGAAATTAAATCCCAAACGAAAATTAATGATTACACAGTATGTCGATAGTAAGATAAGCCTCTGATGTCAACAATGAAACATAAAAAAAACATCATATTCATTCTCATACAGAGACATAGCAACAATTGGTAGTACCTACAATCTCCCTAATTACAAGGCGTAGTACTGCAATGACTTCCGCATGTGTGACCATTACGCTCTATAGACACAAGGATCATATCACGTGGTTTTGCTTTTACTCCACCTCGACTTATCTTACGCTGACATTATTAACCGATTTTATAAAAATATGATTATTGGAACAGACTGTAAAAAGATGGTTAATTTACACTAGATTGAAAAATCTTTTTTCAAAATTCACTAATCACATTTTGATAGACGAATTCTAGTGTCAAACATGCGCTGAAACGGCCTCATGTTTATTGACACGCATATGCTATTAGCCCGACAGAAACGTGCGATGTAGTATGATATTGTACGGAAAATGGCCTGAAGATGATTTCTTCAGGTGTTACCGTCGAAATCTGTACAACCATGCCGTACAGCTGTTGATAAGCTATTTAGTAGGAATGTTTCGATTCCACCATTGCACGTATGTTCCTCAGTACAATATGTTGGCCCCCTCAAGGAGGTTGAAAAGCTATGATCTTCTAAGATGCAATAGACTGTAAATAATACAGATTTTAGAACTATCTCAGACAACCCTGACTCGCAGTCACGACTTTATTCCGGACATGGTTTGTGAGCCAGTCTGTATAAACAAATATATACTCGGATATTATTATTTATACAATCATGTTTGCTGTTCATTGTACTGTATATCTATTTTTGTGTCTGCATGGGTCTTAAGTGAGACGTTAGACCCCCAAAGCAAGTTAAAACCCTACGTAGCTTTACCGTAAACCGTTATGTAAACAAAGTGTCAACCCTCGGGGAGACTGTATTTCGTCCCCTATATCCTGGACACTTGATATGAAACCCTTTAATTGAATTAGTTTGCCATCAACGTGTAGTAGGAATTAACTTCATTTACCTACCAAGTCATGACATCGCAAACAACTTCATTCTTCTTTCAAACTGTCTGGTCCCATGCCTAATATACGCATTTTATTGATCAGGACAGATGAACAAGGCTACTTTATATAATACTGCATCCTTCATTCGGCTACATAAAACAACTTTAAACTTTCCACTTTCACGTGCATGTAAATTGGCGATTGCTATGATCCTAACCACTTGTTATATATGCAATCCCGTTAAATTACCTTTTATTTATCTACGTAATGTTTTGGTGTTTCCATGGGAAGAAGAGTGAGGATGGCTAAAACATCTGAGGCTTTGTTACAGACGTTCCATGTTTGTAATTAATTACTAGTAGATCTAATGCGGTTTTATCAATAGTTGTTAATAGATATTTATTCCGGGAAAGTTATGTTCATCCCTGATTTAAAAAAGGGTTCGGGGTACCAATTAATAAACTTGGACTTTTTCATTGTCATTAATCAATCTTTATTATTCAGATATTTATAAAAGTCCAAAAGAAAAAAACTTTCCACTTTCACGTGCATGTAAATTGACAATTTGCTATGGTCCTAACCACTTGTTATAAATGCAATCCCTTTAAATCATTACCTTTTATTTATCTACGTAATGTTTTGGTGTTTCCATGGGAATAAGAGTGAGGATGCTAAAACATCTGAGGGTTTGTTACAGACGTTTCATGTTTGTAATTAATTACTAGTAGATCTAATGCGGTTTTATCAAAAATTTGCTAATACATGTATATAGTTGTTAATAGATATTTATTCGGAAAGTTACGTTCATTCCTGATTTAGAAAAAAGTGTTCGGGGTACTAATTAATAAACTTGGAATTTTGCATTGTCATTAATCAGTATTTATTATTCAGATATTTATTAAAGTCGAATGTTAAGCAGCGGTCACATTTACGGTTACGCACGTAGTTGGCCGTAGTAAGGGGGAGCCGTAGTTGACCGTACCTACACGTATCCGGTGTACTTAGACGTAGTTAGACGTAGTTAACCGTAGTCATAAACGTAGTTCGAACTCATGATTTGTCCGTAGTTAAGCAGCGGTCACATTTACGGTTACACATGTGGTTGACCGTTGTAAAGGAAACCGTAGTTGACTTTATTTACACGTATCAGGTGTAGTTATACGTAGCTAACCGAAGTTAACCGTAGTTAACCGTAGTAATAAACGTAGTTCGAACTTATGATTTGTCCGTAGTTAGCTTAAAATTTTTCTACATGTTGAAAAAATCTTTACGGTCGGCTTGGATACCAAGACTGTACGGAGACCGTAGTTTGAACGTAGTTGATCCTAGCTGACCGTAGTTAACCCTACTTGACCGAAGTGCTTACCGTAGTTGACTGTAGTACTATTACGCAACCGTTTACGCTACGTCTAACAGTACGGTCAACTAGGGCTTACTCCGGTTGGACTACGTCTTAAGGTACGGTTAAAATAGGTCCAAGTAGTTTGTGAAATACATGCTCGCTACCGACCAATTGGATAGCAACACCTGGACTTTTGACATCGATAGGGGTCATCTACATGTAATGACCAACCCCACAACCAAATCTGAAGAGCCTATGCCAAAGCATTCTCTAGTTTTTCGTCGGACAAGGTTTTGTTACGGACGGACGGACGGACGGACCGACAAACCTTTCGACCGACAGACATGGGCAAAGCAATATACACCCTCTTCTTCGAAAGGGGGCATGCCAATTTTCAAATGCCGCCTCTCAAAAACAGAACCCCCCAATAATGACAAAAACTCTAGTCAATGTTAACATTTATTTATCAAGTAATTTAACAATCCATTGATGACTGAAAAAACAATAGGAGCACTGCTTGGACGCTTCTGCTGATCTGTCTGCTGCTGCATGTTCTGAATGAGGCCACCTGGGCACTGCTGGTTCTGCTGCATGGCAATGACTAATGCTAGAGGGAAGTCCGCACTGGACTTGTGGGTGGTGACATCTAGTGACACAAAGACCAACCAAGCCGGTCGGCGGAAGAATTACAGCCTGATTCCAAAATGCGCAGCTCGGGCGTTGTCTTCCTAGAATCACAAAAAGTATACAGTTTTGTTGCTGCCACTGCTGTAAGCTGATTAAAGAAAACCACATGATAAGAGACGGCACATTAAAATGCGTAACTTTTCCATATAATTACTGTCGCCTAAGAAACCATTACATCAGTTTGACTTCAGCATATGCTTAAAATGAGAGGTCCATATTTAGTTAATAATGTAATGATAAATAACGATAGTGATGATGAAAGTATCTACACAGAATCACGTACAAGGCGACCCACGATTGTTTTCAAGCGTGGTTATACAAATTATAGTCAGTAGACTGGGTAATTTACCTGCCGGAAAGTTTTGCCAATCTGATGCTGGTTAGCTGCCATTTCTTTTCTCGATCTTCTCCATGAGAATATGAGAAGACTTCTTCTTCCTAGAAGCGAAGCTGGGGTCCTCTGGTTGAAGATAAAGGCCGGATCCTCTGTCTGCGTGTCCGTGGGTGTGTTTTCGGTCTGCTCATCTTCGGAGTCGGTGTCAGACTTTATGTCCTGGTCCGTGACAGCATCAAATCTCCCAGGATGCTTCTCACGAAGCTGCAACATGAGCTGAAAGTGAAAAGACCAGGATTGTTAATTAATGCATTTTCACTTTTTTTCTACGCCAACAAACGTTAAAAATGATGAAGTGATTCAATAAAAAAGTAATTCAGTTAATCGTTTTACTTACATCAACACCGGCCCGTTTAGGCACCCCATAGACATGGGTGTTAAAGAACGCCAGTCATCCCTTCAATTGCGCTTCATGTGCTGTCAGTCGCTTTGCCCCTTGGTCAGAAACACTGCGTGTAACCTTGCCGTAGGCCGAACTCCGCCATGTCATAACACGGGCAGCCGTCGCAATAGAACCTGAAAAATATTAAGCAAGCAATATGCGTTAATACATTTTTGCACAAATATGGACGAATGCGACATTTGCGTTAAGTTTGAAAATTTCAGTCATTTTATCATGCTTTAAGCATCAGAATGAATTAAACAAAATATGTCTCTTACCATCAAAGTTAGTGGCCTTTAAGGTGTCAGCCAGTTGTTGCCCATTGCTTTTTTTGCCCGGTCTTCAAGAAATCCGGATGTCCCTTGTTGTAGAGTTCCTCATTTACCTCAATGAAGTCGAACACTAGTTCCTCCTGTTCCGGTTTAATCTCAGAAGTAACCTTTCTCCTTAGCAGGAGTAGAGGGTTGAGGATTACCAACACTCTGCCCTCCATCAAACCCATGATGTACCGTTTGCTGAGGCACCTCTTCCACCTCTCCAGGAAGTACCCTAATTTCGGATATAATAATGTTGACTCGTCAAGGTCTAATAGCAAAATGACCGTGACCGCATTTTGACTTACCCGTAATGCGCAGTCGAAATCTAGCCCTTTGGCCGTAGTTAAACGCAGTTGACGCTAGTTAACCTTAGTTGTGCCTACTTCGACCGTAGTTTACACGTAGTTAACCTTAGTTACATGTAGTTCTCCCTAGTTAACCCTGGTCATTTTGCGCGTAGTTAAATGTAGTTGGCCGTACTTAGTCTTCTATAAATTTTCATTTTTGCGAGTTTTACCCTACTTAGAACCTACTTAATCTTAGTCAACCATAGTGACACTAGGCTTAACTACGTACAAACTGAACTACGGTCAACTACGTGCGTGACCATAAATGTGACCGCCGCTTTAGAGTGGAGGAAAGTCAACACATTTTTTAAATTCCAAATCTTCCCGATTGATAAGGTGATGGGCAAGCCGAAATGAAATAGAAATTATTATCAGCGGAAATTATCTAAAAAAGGTGCAGCTTATCAAACAACACAGCTAATGCTGATTTTATTTGAAGGTGCGTGTAGAAAAAATGCATTTTTACAGAAGGGAAGTAACACTATATGTATTGGTGTATATTTTACAAATCTTCATCAACCACAACAAGAAATATCTTCAAAAAAAAGATAATCGGCACAGATACATTCAATTTGGTACAGTTAAGCATGACGACACTTTGTTACTAGAAATAATTAATTGTATTGATTTTGGGGTAAAATGTACTCAGTGGTCAGTGTTACATTTTCTTCTTTTTTCTCACCAGCTATGTCAGGAAATCCCGAACTTGTGAAAATAACTGTAAAAATGCTCAAGTAAGCAAAAAAGACCGTAATGATATGGTTCTAATTAATAGTAATGAAATTAAAAATGTATTTATATTAAGTAGATGTTGCTCATATCTGTCATATTTGTTTTTGTTTACCATTTACATGTTTTTTAAGCTTTGTGTGTTTATTTGTCCGAGTTGGGTTTAGCACCAGAGCCTGATTTAACATTTAAACATTTTAAACCACGTGTACTATTACGATAACAGTTCAGGCTATAAACAAACTCTTGAGTTTATTTTGCATGGTTTCGATATCTAATTAATTCTATACTGTTGTAGATTTTGATTAATTGCATTATATTCAGACAATTACGAACAACTAACAATTACGAATTCTGCCCTAGAATTTCATAACGACAACACTTTTAACCAATGACAAACTTCCTTCTTCAATTGAAAATTTTGTATCTAACAATTTCATTGGTTCAAATGTAGGTCAAAATCAATTTTAAAACAGCTGCGCCGAATATCTACTTGTTCATCAAGTATTTGTTTTTCAAAATACATTATGGAAAAGTTGACGTACATTGTTTATCATCATGAAACTAAACTTGGAAATGTTCTAAAACCCAAACTCATGTAGAAAGGTCACTCTTAGGAAAGACTTAATTTGGCCTTTATTTACAGGTGGCTTTATTTATAGGTCATTTTGTTATAAATAATCAAAGATTTTTAGAAGAATGACCTTTATTCACAGGATGGCCTTCGTAAATTAAATGTAGTAAAATATTTTTTTTAAAATACGTGCGTAAACGTAAAACGTTACAGCGTACTGCATGTTTTCTTAAACCCCTTGTCATGCTTATATGGTCTGAGGACGTAGTATTCTTTCTTTGTGGCCGTATGTCACGGTTTTTCAGGCATCTCTTTAAAATGAATTATATCATGTAGGCCCACATGTACTTTTTTAAAATCCTCTTACTGCATATTGCAACACACTTGAGTGACAATACATGTTGTTGTTGGTCGTGGTGGTCGTGGTGTTGTTGTTTTCGTTGTCTTCGTCGTTGTTGTTGTTTCCATGGGCGTAAGAGTGAGAATTGCCTTCATTCTAATGTTGTTGTTTTATTACAAAGTTGCTAATAGTTGTTTGAAGATAGTTACTGGTAAAATCCCATGACGCACTTCTTTAATGCTTGATGAAATCAACCACACATAATTAATATAGGAAAGTTATATTTATCCCTGACCTTTGTCTAATTTTCATAGAAAGATGTGCTGACGCGAGCAGGATTCGAATCCGGATCGCCGAATTACAAGTCCAGCAACAGAACCACGACCGAGGCCTCACAGGATGAGCGAGTATGATTTGCTTTCTCAAAACAACATACACAAAACATGTAATATACACTGTACATTTTTGAAGACAATTTCTTCAATAAATCACATAGTGCATATATCAATGGTTTCTCTATAATTCGCCGCTTTTTTACATTTTTTTGTTTCTTGGCAATCGTTTGTTGGTAATAAATTTCAAATTAAACCAGTGTGCGGGCGTCTTTATTGAATAAACAAAAGTAGGATTTATAGCTTTTGTTTGGTGTAACAAATAGTTGATATCTACTAGTAGATCAAATATTATTTTTCTCAAAATATATTTTAGGGAAAGTTGCTTGAGTACTTAGATAATTACTGATGACATGGAATGTTATTTTATGTCATTATCTTTTACCATGAGACTTAACTTGTAAATAGTTACAATTACCTACTTAACTTTTTTTAAAGCAAGGAACTATACGTATGTTATTCATAATCAAAGAACTGAGAGTACTGTCAGAAACGAAGTTAAATCCATCCATAAAAAATTAAAGGCCCGTCCCTGTCGAGAACTTGATGAACAGTTCACGAAATGTTCATGAGCTTATTCATGAATAGTTCATGATTTTGTTCATGACCCACAAATTGGACGATTGGTTCATGAACTTAGTCCAATAAAGTTAATGGACAAATGTTCATGAAGCTTCGTGAATCGTTTACAGACTTCAATTGGTGAACAGTTCATGGAACTTGGTTTCATGAACTTTTGATGAATTATTTTCATGATACTTCAGTGAACTTTTATGAACAATTTATGAAAACTCATGAACTGATGATGATCATGAACAGGTCCACGATTTGTTCATGAACCTAAGATTCGTGAACTGTTTATCAAACTAACTACGGGTTTATGAACTACTGATGAATCATTTTGATGAACCTTTAATAAACTTTCATGAAGGATTCATGAAACGTCTTGAACTTTTCATGAACACCATCAATTCATGAACAAAATCTCAACAGTCATGGCATACAGTGAGAAATTACTGGCTACTGCATATTTTGAAAACGCATACAAATTCAGTGCCTTCAGTGCTTTGATTTGTATACAGCGAACTCTGAATAAACCATCTGTTGTACTACATACTGAACTTCTGACCATGTGTCATTATGTAATCTCTATACACTGAGAGACATTATAGTATTCCGGCACTATTTTTGTGAATGAAACTATTGCTAGTATGTAGTGAATGAAAATTTTGTGTGAATGAATACTTAATTATTATACTTGTTAGTTTAACAGTTCAAATTTCAAAAATATTTCCCATGCTTTCAAGATCAACCGAATCATTCAATATATCACCAACTTATAACACAACTGCAAAGTCTGCAGTGTATACTTATCCAACAAATAGTACTATTTTTCAACGCGGATGAGAGGTCTCACTGTTTTGTAATTACAAAATGTGGTGACGGTATACCTATAGGAACTTCGTTCCTAAAAAATCGTAAATTAGATATAATAAATCATAAACAATGGCATGCAATTCTAATACACAGTTTACAAAATTTATTGCATATTTTATATCGAGCGGATGTGAGATGGAAATTTTGCAACGTTTTTCATAAACCCCTTATGGGTCTGAGGTCGGGGAATTGTTTCTTTTTTGCCGTTCGTCAAGATTTTTCAGGTATCATGTACATGTTGTTTTTTTCAAAATCCTCTTCCTGCATGTTGTAACATACTTGAGTGACAATAAAGTTTGTTGTTGTTTTGTTGTTGATCCGGCTTAAAAGATCATTGGGTGTTGTTTTCCAGTGTGTAAACAAAAGGTCCATGTGTGCCTGATTCATACCAACCTTTAACAGTATCAATCCAATATAAGCATATAGCCCGGAAAAAATGCGATTGTAAAAAAACAAAAACGTGAAATATAATAAACAACATGAGTTCATTTGGTATTTAAATATTTACCTGAGAACAAATACCAATAAAACGACCTATTATTACAAACTAATAGCAAAATACGCCATCGATACAAGAAACAAGCCCTATTTCCGGTTCTAAGTCACTTCAGACGATTTTCCATGATTTAGCTTCATGAAAGCCGACAGTTCTTTTAAGGCACCAATTCTCTTCCCGTCTATTCGTATGTAACGACGTATAGTCGCGGAATAAAATGGTATAAATTAAATCTATTCCATGCAAAGTGAATATATCTCACTGTATAAAATACAAGACAAGGTCCATTAAACGCTCCCGAAAAAAGGAACCCACAAATGGCTATAGAATGCTATTACTTATTCCGGAAGTAGTAAATACGTCCTAGAAAGCGGAAAAGGCTTTTTATGATAGACGTTTATACTTGCAAGGTGGATTTGGTATCGCCTACTTCGTGGCATTTATTTATTAACGTCAATCGTAGCTACGAGTTACTGCTTAAATCCCCATCGAAAACCGTATTTCTTTCCGAAGGCGTGAATTAATAAACACTCACTTTTTCATGTTCTCAAAGAATACGAATTGCATTTTGATTCTGAGCACGTCTGTACAAGCAACGCTTCACACACCGGCACTTTCAGCAAGTTAAGCTAAGAAGATAATCTGAACGATCTTTAAGAGTTCTCATATCACCAGTGAATTTTTGCAACAACAAACAACAATGGATTACAATAAGGTAATTAAATTTATTTTTATAATGATCTTTAAAGTAATTAATTACTAAATATTTACCATTTTCTATTAATGCGGCAATAAATGATTTGTCTATTTTAGTCTAATTTTATCCATAAACGTTTTGTGTTTATTGGTGTTCATTACATATTTAGGCTTTAAATAAAATGTATTAAATAGTTCTACATTAGCAAAAAATGTTGAAAACCCAGACTAGGAAGACAAAATAATGGGTTTGTAAAATAATTATTTCCGAAGTAATTAGACAGTTACCCCATTTAGCTGCTGATGTTGTGTATTTTATTGCTGGATTTATTGAGTAATTAAATGATGTCAACCTCGTATTTATTTGTTTCCACTTAATGCTTCGTGTCGTATTTTATCATTGACTAATGGTCAATTTGTTGTTGGACTTGAAACTAATTGACCATAAGACATGCTGATTGTGCAATCGCTGAAAGTGAACGATAAAACTACGTCTGAATGACAAAACGATCACTTGTGGTACATCAATTTCCTTTTTATTGGGAATGGAATCTACGGGTAAAGGTTGATTATAAACCACGGAGAATATTTAACACATTTTACTTGATCATTATATTCGTCTATTATTTTAGGAAACAAATTATATTTCCAGATTGTTCTAAATAAGGAATTTAATTTCATCTAAGTGCGTGAGTAATCGCTTAACGTAACTTGAATAGAAATCATTATCCATATATTTGCCAGGTTTTGTCCCTCACTTTTCTTTTTCTTATTACTGATATTGTTACGTTTTTCTCTTTAAGATAAAATGGTTTATGCATCAATTCTTGATTTGTACTTTAAAACATGGCGTAATGTATTCATGAAAAGCAATGAAACGTCAGTAATTAGTCTTTATACCTTCATTTTATAAAATAAATTTGGTCACTGGAGACAAACCACCCCCTATCGTATCTGGTTTGTGTCAAAAACTGGACATAAAAGTCAATGCGTTATGCATAGACTCCGATATCTGCTCAAAAGAAATATTACCGCTGTATAAATCCAAATCGTTGTCAATATTTCAGAATTTTAAATTGCAAGACAAAAAACGTTGTATGAAATTAACTGCCTAGGAATGAAAACATTCGTCGTTGTAATCAAATCAACGCCCTTAAGGCGAACTTAATGACAGTGTTTGGAAATTATATTCTTCTATTTAGATTAATTCGACAAACAGTAAAAGATTCTTGGCATTAATTTCGCGTATTAAACGATCGACTACGTATGACAGGTCAAGAGTATGTGTACCACCTAGTCTTCTTTTGTCAAATATGACATTTTTATATTTAATTATATCATTTAAAGGCCCATTAGCTTTCTGAATTTAGTAATACAAAATGATAGTGAAATATAAGAAATATATTTTATTTGCACTAAAACAATATTTACATAATGCCTTTATTTAGCAACATCTCCAAAAAATGTTATCAAATGCTTTTTCTTATTTTTTGCAATATTATTGAAAAATACAGTGCTACATATCTATATGTACTTCGTACTTAAAAAGAAAATTTCGGAACATTTTTACTGCAAGTAAAAGTCAGTTTCACTGATAAGACTGTTAGTAAAATAAGACCTTTAATTTTAACATCCAAAAAGCTAATGGGGCTTTAACAATTACAAATTTATTACAAATTGGTCCACTTCGCTGGTTTCAATGACGTAAGATATATCATCTTTGATCCAACTTCTGTATATTCAAAATGGTGCCCCCCCCCCCCCACCCCACCCCGACAGACTAGGTTTCGTCAATATTTTGCTTAGTCCAACGTGTCGGGTTTTGGGTTGGGAGACTGGGGAGGGGGGGTAGTTTATTAAAAAAGGTAGGATTGTTCGTATGTGTTTTTTTTCTAGGAAACCTTTTTCGTAATCTTTAATCACATTTGTATTAAAGTTTTCTTATACTATGATTTACCTATCATAAAACATATTATGTTCGTACCCCTATACAACTTATCAGTGGAAGCAAGTTCATCTCTTTATTATCTGTCACTCGTCTTTGGCGTCAATGACGTAAGATATGTTCCTCGTCATTGGTTTTAGTTTAGTGACGTAAGATCTGTCATTCGGTTTTTGGCTTCAATGACGTTAACTCAGTCAACCGTCTTTGGCTTCAATGACGCAAGATCTGTCAACCGTCTTTGGCTTCAATGACGCAAGATCTGTCAACCGTCTTTGGTTTCAGTGGCGTAAGATATGTCCTCGTCTTTGGTTTTAGTTGCGTAAGATATGTCACCCGTCTTTGGTTTAAATGGCGCGAGACAAGTCCCATCTTTGTCTCCCAAGTTTTTCCAGATTTACTTTCGAAGAATTACTTTGATCACGTGCACAAAATGCCTTGGTTTCGAAGAATTACTTTGATCACGTGCACAAAAATGCCTTGGTTTCGAAGAATTACTTTGATCACGTGCACAAAATGCCTTGGTTTCGAAGAATTACTTTGATCACGTGCACAAAAATGCCTTGGTTTCGAAGGAATGATGATGCTTTTTTAATTTCCCTATAAGGCCAATTTTAGATGTTCCATATCTGAACTAACCAAAATCAATCTTGTGTTAGATATCACTTCAGTGAACAGAATTCAATTATCAGATTAATGAATGTTCTATTCTACAAAATGGAAGTTATGCTGTACATGTAGTATTTACATGTTTATCGTTCTTGCCTCAATCAGTGTGTTTTTTTTTCAATTTATTCTCCCTTGTTACTTTTTAATGTATTTCTTTATCCTTCTCCAAAGCATTTAATTTTCTCGGAAGTTGAAACGTAGCTGCCAGCAATTCATTTGTTTGTTTGATGCAGTTTGGGAGCGCACCAAGCGAGTTTAGATAAACTAGACTAACTACTAGTATATGAGCGCGTTTACGGTTGTAATCGATACATGTATCTGAAATGTAGAAAAATACTATGGAGGCGTTATGACGCCCTGAACATCATTTTGTGACATCATTGAAATGACATAATCTTTACCCTAACTGAAACAATTGTATCGGATTGTTTCATCTCTTACCATTCCATCCAGGTATTTGAAGAACTTCTTAATCCTAAGTGAATGTCTTGAAACATCACTAAGTCACTTGATAATACGATCAAGAAAAGCATTTGATATTTATGAAGAAAAATGAGCAGCGATGTTGTCTTTTCTTTCTAGATGCGTAACGTTTATTCTGTTTTAAAAGAAATTAACGTCATTCATCAATATGTATATAATTGTATGTATATATACGTACATGTTAATGACGATGAGCTGTTATGCAAAAGTCAAAATAAAGTTTCTGTTCTGTTCAGACGTATTTAATTCTTCTCACAGTGTATCGTTTGGGGCGCTCATTAATTCAGAACTATCAACACCTTATGCGTGTTGTACAACAAATGACCACTAAGTGTGATAATTTAGGCATCACGTAGATGACTATTATCTAATTAACCACATCATCTAAACAATGCTTAGTTCTCACGTTACTATGATTATCAATACCATTTTTGTATTTTGTTGCATTCCATAAAATACTGTTGGAGAGTCGCGGGTAATTATTTGAACTATTGAATCATTGTGTTCGGTGTTCATATGTCACACGATAATACACCATGATTGTTTCATCTGGACTGGTTCTTGTTCGTATTGTGTTGGTCTCTCAAAAAAAAAAAGAATTAGCATCCTTGACTTATGATCTGATCTTTTTAAAAAGATGTATTTTGAATGGGATACAGACATTTGCTTCCAATAAAAAAGTCATGTTGACATTAGCCGCCAATAAAATGGTCATGTGGACATTTGTCTCCAATAAAAATGGTCATGTGGACATTTGCCTCCAATAAAAATGGTCATGTGGACATTTGCCTCCAATAGAAATGGTCATGTGGACATTTGTCTCCAATAAAAATGGTCATGTGGACATTTGCCTCAAATAGAAATGGTCATATGGACATTTATCTCCAATAAAAATGGTCATGTGGACATTTGCCTCCAATAGAAATGGTCAAGTGGACATTTGTCTCCAATAAAAATGGTCATGTGGACATTTGCCTCCAATAAAAATGGTCATGTGGACATTTGTCTCCAATAGAAATGGTCATGTGGACATTTGTCTCCAATAAAAATGGTCATGTGGACCATTTGCCTCCAATACTAGTAAAAATGGTCATGTGGACATTTGCCTCCAATAGAAATGGTCATGTGGACATTTGTCTCCAATAAAAATGGTCATGTGGACATTTGCCTCCAATAGAAATGGTCATATGGACATTTGTCTCCAATAAAAATGGTCGTGTGGACATTTGCCTCCAATAGAAATGGTCATGTGGACATTTGTCTCCAATAAAAATGGTCATGTGGACATTTGCCTCCAATAAAAATGGTCATGTGGACATTTGTCTCCAATAGAAATGGTCATGTGGACATTTGTCTCCAATAAAAGTGGTCATGTGGATATTTGTCTCCAATAAAAATGGTCATGTGGACATTTGTCTCCAATAAAAATGGTCATGTGGACATTTGTCTCCAATAAAAATGGTCATGTGGACATTTGTCTCCAATAAAAGTGGTCATGTGGACATTTGTCTCCAATAGAAATGGTCATGTGGACATTTGTCTCCAATAAAAGTGGTCATGTGGACATTTGTCTCCAATAAAAATGGTCATGTGGACATTTGTCTCTAATAAAAATGGTCATGTGGACATTTGTCTCTAATAAAAATGGTCATGTGGACATTTGTCTCTAATAAAAATTGTCATGTGGACATTTGTCTCTAATAAAAATGGTCATGTGGACATTTGCCTCCAATAAAAATGGTCATGTGGACATTTGTCTCCAATAGAAATGGTCATGTGGACATTTGCCTCCAATTAAAATGGTCATGTGGACATTTGCCTCCAATAGAAATGGTCATGTGGACATTTGTCTCCAATAGGAATGGCCATGTGGACATTTGCCTCCAACACAAAATGGTAATTTGAGTATTTGCCCCCCCCCCCTCCCTCCTGTAGAAATGGTGCTTAGAACAATTGGGAAATGAATGATTTTCTATATGGCGAGGGTATACAAACCCAATAAACTGGTTATAGATTATATACATGGAAACAATTAAGAGTATTCAAGGTTTAGTTAAATTGCTGAATAGTGGATTATTTTAATGCTAAAAAGAAGTCTTGAAAATCTTAGGCAAATGTCCACTTAGAAATGCAAATGTTCTACCTACCATTTCTACTGGGGGACAAAATGTCTACATGACCATATTATCATGGGGGAAAATGCTCGAGGGGAAATGTCCAACTATCACCACACATTTTAACAAGTTTCATAATGTCCATTTTAAAAAAGGACTAAAATGTTACAGTTATTGTGTTTTAAATATGTAATAAAGTACCTTGAAAGATATTCAAATATATACGAGGACACGTCTTCTATGTCATTTGAGATCCAACTTAAGAGGATGGGAAGCGCATTCAAAGTTCGAGAAAGAAGTCTTATTGAATAATGTAATAGAAGCATCATTGAAGAGGAATATCATTGCGCTGCTTGGGGAAATAGATATTTTCCAATAATTAACTGTATAATCCTCATAAATAAATACATATTTATGTATTTATTCCTACAAAAATTGAATTATGGTATAATTAGCCTCAATAATCAGTGATAATTCGACTTTATTACTCCTACATAAACTAACAATATAGAAGAAAAATCAACACAAATTGTATAAAATTTTCTGTGTTTTATATCCTCTTGCTAAGGCTTGACGTATTCCTGTAGATATTAAGTATACTGGAGTTCTTATTGCAACAATGTTGATAGTTTCAAACCGAGTTTGATCAATTTAGGAAATTAAACGTCCATTTTTCTATGGATTATTAGCCCCCTGTTTTAAGCAGCTGTACTGTTCGAAGTATTGCCCAATGATGACATGAAATTGTCCAGTCAATATAGAAATTATGATATAATTGTGAGACGTTTTAGTCATCCCTTGCATTGTATCAGACAAAATTTTATACATCCATTTCTGCGGTGAATATCGTTCATTTGTATGGACAAAAATAGTGTTTTTGCTCAATTAAAGAAAATTATTCAGAATATTTTCATTTTCATTGCGGTGTTTTATGACAATTCAATGTTCATACAAATCTTATTCATATTTCCTTATTTTTTCACAGAACATGAATGAGAGTCGTGTGACAATGTGTGATTTTATTCACGTACGAAGAACATTTGTCATTATGTAAATGAATGAGACAATTTAATACTACGTGTTATATATTCTATGTTTATGGCATTCTGTTCTACGGTGATATCCCGTAATAGGTTCTGTGACAAAGAATGATTCAACATTCGTAACATGAAAATCTCTTTTCAGCAATAGAAGTCTGTATCTTAACACACGACTACTCTTTTACTTGATTAAAACGCTATTTATAGTCTTAACATCCCGTGCCATTCAGTAGAATACTGTGGACCAAGAGTTCGTTCGCATGTTTGTGAATTGTGATGTTTTGCTGAGGCAATTGCCTCCTTCATAAATGTGTGGAGATATACATGCGGGTATTTGCTGCACAAAGGGAAAGAGAATAGGTCAGTACTGGTCGGTAAGCAAGGGCTACTGTCCAGGATATAAATGCACCGTACAAAACTGACACCGTGTTCATAAATGCCGTTTAAACTAAAATAAAATAAACAGACGCGTCACATTCTTGTATATTTCTTTGGGTGTTAAATAGCTTTCCTTGCTACAGACCTACAGAGAATAAATGTATATTTGCAATTGATCGTGTATTTTTTATATGAAAAGGGCGCTTTATAAATTTGGTATAATGATATATATTGGTAGAGATGAACGATGATCTACTGGCTGTACCACTGAACGAAAGATCGCAGGTTCAAATCTCGGCTCCGCCTTTCAAATTTCTTATAGACGCTTTTCCAATGTACCCATCCAAACCACTGAGTCCAGTTTAGAAAATCACAGGAGAGGGGCGTGGCGTGTATCGGTGCTTTAAACTGGGCATAATAAAGAACCAGGGAATATATTCGATAAGGGTGGGGCTTTAAATGCCCGGGTCTCATGTATCTTCTCTCTGGCGCCTCGGAAATGACCATTGCTGTCGAATGGGTCGCTAATAAATAACAAATAAAATCAAATTATACAATCTATTGCCATTGCTCAAAAGCTAAACAAAATCAGGAATTATTATCGATTAAACTATGTCTTGTAATTAGGAGTGTTATTAATTTTATTTTATGATTTTCATATACAAGACCTAATATTAAACCATCCAAGGGTAATATGCTTGACAGACGTCTGGAAGGAACCAGTTAGATATCAAACATCTATTTATTCATTTATCGGAACATACATGCAGTGAATATGCATTTGTTCAGTGACTCGTACCTTGTTTCATGCGAATATTTCTACAATGTTTGTGTTTGTCAGTGTAATGCATTGCGCACGAATTATCTATTGGTAATATCAATAAAGAACGTTCAATTTCAGAAGATACGCTTTTTTATTTCGTTTCAAATTGTGCAATAGGTCGATATCATTATTTTTATAAATGTGGAGACTGGAGAGTCGTTTTACTGAAACGAAGATTATCTCACATGTTATAAGTTGACAATAATTGGCAAGAACAGCTTTTCCAGGGAGACAACTCTAAACGGTCATTTCTTTAAGCTTCTTCTACAATAAATATGAGTTAACTCCCTTATAAACCAGATTTTATTGAAGTGCTTTGTATTTGTTGAGTAGTCAATATTTTTATGACCACACGTGAATTTGATACTAAATTTTACACACTAATTTTAAATAAAATTAAACAACTTGCTTTACATTACATGTATATTGAGTATTTAAAATTTCACCATCATTTAATAAATACTTGTATGCATAAATGTCATTTACACATATAGAGTTGTACTTTTTCTCTATTAGAACAAATGAACTCATATCCTAAGTGGTTCTTAATTTAATGAAAATAAATTGAGGTAAAGTGATTTAAAAAGGAAATAGTCAAATGTCATGAATAGCAAAAGACTTGGAATATGGCTGAGCACCATAAGTAAAACACATCGTAATGTAGATCTCGTTTGGTTGTAAGTTAGCTGTAAGTGAAATGTCCTACTTTTAAGAAAAGTATTATTATTGCCCCTACATGAATATTCTAAATCTTTGCAAAAGAACAAAACTAAATAAGATACATATCACACACCTTCGACTATGTCCGGTATTCTCCGGATACCGTTGAAAGTAACGGACGAATCAAGATACAAAAGTACATGTAACCGATCTATTGTTTTCTGGCTTTTTGGGAAAAAAGCATGCATATAAAACAGGTTTACTTTTGTCTTAATTTAGAATTATTTTGGCATTTGTGTTCGACCTTCGTGCACGTGGAAAGGAGTTTACTATCGAAATACTCTCGAAGTAACATAAATCATAAACAAGTACGGACTTATGCTTAGGTATAGATAGATATACATTGTGTATACGTAAATGCGCATACCTGCATAATGAATGATGTTTATTTACATGTATACAATTTTAGAGACCGAATAAACATTTTTCAGCACAACAAATCATACATTATTTATTTTATAGGTTCTGATCCTGGAGTAGGAACCAAATTATGTACAAAATTCCAAGAATACATTAAATACCCCACATAAACTACTCTTGTACAGTTTACAGTATTCTCTCTCTCTCTCTCTCTCTCTCTCTCTCTCTCTCAAAATCAAAACTGATAGAATGTGGGAATTGTGATTGATGACAGTGATATAATCAAAGTACTGAAAGTACTGTCGGACTTGATTTTTACCATACGAGACAAAAGAGAGAAATGTGTACCCACATCGTTCGAGCCCATACAAATATTTTAACATTTAAAATTACGGACCGATTTTTCTTTCATATTGTAATGCAGGTCATATGCATATAGGTAAATGACATAAGCTAGGGCTTTACTATAGTCCCTTTGCTAAAATTTTAAAATGAAAAAGCCTGATATTGGAAAGTTTAATGATTAGCACAATAATTGAGGACAATTTAATTGCATTAAAAACTCTTTATTGTACAAAACTAGTAAACAACACTTCACTAACAGTTAATACAAACATTGATTCTTCTGGTTTTAACACAACAGAACATCGTCGCATTGAACACATTCAGGGTCACTCAAATCAAAAAGGTCCTGACACAGTAGAGTAAGACCTATATGACCTATAGTTAACCCGATGTTGCATGAAATTCAGACGTGATTATGTAATTCTAAATAATCTGGCGTAAAAGGAACTCTTAAACAGTAAATTTTAAAACCACGTATCCAGTAATTTACGTTCGTATTTAGCGACTCGAATTATTATTCTTAAGCCGCAGTTTTAACATTCAACCTTCGATAAATCAAACTCCCCACACCGGTTACGCTTTGCTACTAGCCACTGCGGGGAGTGAGTCTATAAATAGCGATTCCGTCATCAAAATAACACTAGTTGGTGTGAATACCACGAAATACGATTAAATGAGAATTCGCTTTGTAATATTAAGAAATGTTAGAAAGGCACAAAACACACAAATCGATGGTAGATTGTTGCAAATGCATGAATACGTCCGTGGAGATTTTTCTGAACTATCGAACGAAGACCGAAAGTAGAACTACTTTTACGGCAAGATATTTTATTGGACAGTGAATACGCGGTTTTAATTCTACGCATTTGAAAATCTCATGTATCTACCGACAAGCACTTATTTAGATACATGACTCTTTCCATGTAGTTACAATAGATTGATTTGAAATGTATTTAGATCTGACACACTTGATTGGGGAAAGATTCCAGATACTTCCATATAAACATACCATTTAGTTGCGCACTATTTCCTTTATATGGCATTCTTTTAACCAAGCTGTTATGGAGTCCAGCGCCAAACATAAGTCAATGATTACAAAGGACTTGATTTTGATAAAAATCAAGTCCAAAAATCAGAGCAAGTGCCAAATCATGTAGAATACAGTAACCATGTGTCGCCAAGTCCGTGAAGCTTAAGTAGTATACAAATATTACATGTTTATTCGTGCATCAACATATAATAAGCACTGATTTGCCATTTATTTTGTTATTAACAGCGAAACTACTATTCTATGGTATTGGTGCCAAACAAAAGACCTTTGCTTGTTAGCATCGTGTATTGGAACATACGAGGTAGCTAATATTGCATTAAAATTGTAATCACGTTTGACAGACTATGGAAATATCCCGCGGTCATAACAAATTAGATACTTTCTGATATAAAACAGATTCTGATCAACAAATACATTTACTCATTTCATGTATGTATTCATTCACTGCCTAAGTCCTCCACAAGGTAATTCCCGCGTGTGTCTAGCTCTACCACGTGGCTAACTATAACTATAACAGTTGGCTAACTAACAATTATCTATAGTTACGAGAGACCATCTTTTTTACCATAAATAGATTTATCTTCCACCTTTAATAATTTGACTCATTGAATCGATAAATTGTAATAATAGAGAAAATGGGTGCTTTCTGTCGGATGGTGATTCTTCTTACCGTGAAATAATTACATTTGTACGTGCTTGATTCGCCAGATATGATACTCCGTCTGTTATATCACAACTGATACATACGAGCTATTTAACGAGTCCCCGTTGTGTACATACAGTCAATCCTGTAATTGTGGACACCTCTGAATAAAACCTACCCAGTGAATAAAGGTCATTGCAATAAAATCCGTCATTATTTTTTATAACTTTACAACGACGTTCACTGAAAGGAGTGGCAGATGTTTCCGTCTATGTGAAGTAACTCTTAGCGTATTAATACCGTAATACTAGTACCTATATCCTATATATAGGTGTCGTGAAATCACACTGCCGCATTTTAACCCTCTCATTGTACTAACAGTCCGCTCTCGTTTTTTTAATTAATTTATTACATAATTACAACATGATTTGATATAAGAGAGCTGCAACTCTAAAGGAGAATCAGTAGGCGACGATGGTGTCATGTGCAACACACGCACAGCCTCATATTGAATTTATTCATGACCTACAAATTGGACATGAAGTTCTTGAACAATTGTCCATGAACTAATTTGTAACCTTAGGCGGTTTTTATCAAAAATGTGTTTTTCATTAGGGTCATGAATTATTGATGAATTATTTTGATGAACCTTTGATGAACTTTGATTAACAATTCATGAAACTTCCTGAACGGATCATGAACTTATGATGTCCATGAACAGTTCGTTAAGTTCCGTGAATTAATCAAGGACTTCAGTTGATGAACAGTTCATGAAACTTAGGTTCATGAACTGTTGATGAGTTATATTGATGGACCTTTGATTAACGTTGATGAACAAATCATGAAATTTCATAAGATGTTCATGAACATCATCATTTCATGAACAAATTCTCAACAGGGGTGTTATATTAATTATGAATTAGAATTCAAGTATATAGTCTTGACAAAATGTACATCTTTAAGCCAATTAACCACAATTATCAAGGAAAAGCTACACTCTAAAAGTCATGACATACAGTGAGAAATTACTAGCTGAAAACCCAAACAAATTCAGTACCTTCAGCGCTTTGATTTGTATACACTGAACTGTATACACGGTCTGTACTCAACTTCTGATGTAAACTCTCTTCGCTGAGATTGTGGCACTACTTATGTCCAGTGTGTAGTAAATCTTGTTACCTGTGAACTTTAGTGTGGATGAATACTAATTATTATACTTGTTAGTTTTACAGTTTAAATTGCCAAAATATTTTCCATGCTTTCAAAATCAACAGAATCCTGCAATATATCTCCAAAATTTACCAAAACTGTAAAGTCTTCCATGTATACTTATACAACTAGTGGTACTATTTTTCAAAGCGGATAAGAGGCGTCACTGTTTTGTCGCTACAAAAAGTGGTGCATACCTATAAGAACTCCGTTCCTAAAACTGACGAAAGTATCATTTTAAACCCAATACAACAAGTACAGTGTGTAGATATTTACCTAGAGTCTTACTTAAAAGTCAAAACGTGACGCGAACTTCTTCCACAGTAATGAATGGATGGCAATGAAACTTGACAATGATAGTCACCATGGACACAAGGCACACATTTATTTGTCTCACTCAATATAAGTTCTACGTATTGTTCCGATAAGCTGTACATAAAACTCGAAGAAGGAGACTAAAATTCTGTTATTTGCGTAGAAGTTATGGGTCACTGCAATTTACTTAAAGACACTTTTAGGTTTTAAGTACGAGACATCGTGATGGTATGTTGAACATATGTGTACTAATTAATTTTGAAATACCATTTTACAATTTTTCAAATCAATGGCACAAATACAAATTCAAATATATTTGTATTACATGCATGAATTCAAAATTAGAATGTTATGCAAAATCGTAATCGAGCAATACGAAACAGTCGTAACAAGAAAAACTAGATAACAAAACGTTATAGGTAGACGAATTACAAGAAGCATTGGTTTAAGTTTTTTGTATGAAGTTGCTTTTTTCATAAAGGATATCGACCGTCTACTTTATTCATTCCTCCAATATTGAGAGTATAACATATTTACAAGTTATAGATAATACACATATTTTGACAATCCTGAGTATTTGACAAATGAATACATTCATGTATGTATACCCGGGCTAGCTCTTGTACAACTGGGTGTGGGTATAAAAAGTTACAGTAATACTACTGTCAGTACTGTGGTAGACAAACAAGGTATGACACCAACACAATGTTCTGATCAATGTTTAATGCAGATATATAAGGATGAGTTTATTTATTTTAGATTCATAAGGCTCTAATGCCCATGTGAACAACATATTTACATACATAAGTATATACAAATACATAGACGTAACAAGGTGACGAAAGAAATGGTATAAATAGACATTTAAACATTTAAAATTGGTTACCACATATATACAACTACAGTTTACACGGAGAAGGTGAAAAAAAAGGTTTATAGTTCATATATTTATGCGTATCTGTTATAAAAAAGGGGGGGAAAGTAATTTGAAAACTCGCAGTACAGCAATGATAAAAAGAAAGAGACATAGAAATATAAATATATATATACTAATACTAAGTGTTAACTACTTAATTGACATGGTAACAATTAAAGATATTTTAACCGGGATAATATACATGTAATATTTATATGACGTAATCGAATAGAGGACGAAGGTATATAGCTCTAACACATAATTCGACAATCCCACAAGATGGTGTTCGGATGGTTATACAATGGGTGGATTGAATGGAATGATTGGAATATGTCCTGCAATATACAATAAATAAAAACACATCAGTCACATGAATAATTACATACCAAGTCCTGAAACAATATTCTGCATCAATAATTCATTATAAATCTAAGTGGCTACACAGTCCTTACATTAACAATAATAGGTAATTATGACTCACAGAATCTAAACACATATACATAATAAAATAAAACAACATAGACAGTACACAATACAGTTCACAGGACACATAACTTACCGGTCTAAGGGACCAAATACTCACACACTATCTCTCGTACCATCAAACAAGTATACTAATATATACCTGCAAAGTTAAAAGAATGTGCAATTACAGAAACAGTCAGTGATATATTTAATAAGGGTTAATCTCAGACAATTGTTATCGTTAATAAAACCGTAGATTTAGTAGGTTTTTACTAAGTCACCATTGTTTACCAAAAGCGCGGGAATCGAACCCGAACTAAAAGAATAAGAAATAACCATATTTCCACACGATTTCAAATCGATTACTGTAGAGAACATTAAAGGAAAATATTATTAAACACTAGATAAACCTATACCAACCAACATCCAGCTCGATAAACGACTTCAAATAGACAGAATTAATAATTTCTTTAATGATCGACTGAAAATCACGTGACGTTGAAGAGTACCAATCACAAACTATCAATCTAATGATGTTTCCGATATTATGCCACGTTAACATCATAGAACAATGCCTACATTACTTACTTACGTTTCAACAACAGAGCAGGCGAACAGATTCAGTCAAACATGACAGGTAACGCGACGAATAGCCAGTCCAATGATTGACCCAATGTGTACACTACGGTAGCGCGATGCACTGACCTGTGTTATTCTGCTCGGGGCATTATGGGTATTTGCAGGAACTACTTACAAAATGGAAATTATAAACAATAACATAGCGTGACGTCACCGTATGGTACACATTGGAGCCAAGCGTACTTCAACATTGCGTTTCATTCAATAATAAGTGTTATTGACGAAAGCACAAGAATAGAAATGGTACAACGTATTCATTTTACATAACTAAACGAATTTTGTTAAAAACATACAGCCGATATAGTTGTTTTGACATTTTTAATCCTTCCGCGGAACTATACTTTTAGCGTATGTATAACTATCTCAATGTGGATAGTAATCAGTTTTATGTATAGAGGTTAGAACAACGTAGTAACGTCACGCTATGTATAGAACGATGATTGACCAAGCAAAAATGACCGAAATCACCATTAGCCAATCAAATGGCCAGGATTAGCCAAACTAGTTGTAAGTACTCGCAAACAGCTATAATAAACAAATACTCGTAAGTATAATTTGTCTAGAAAAATCTAAACAATGCATACATTATTTAATATCAGTACGCACATTTTAAGTAAGGATGATTTCACAATTCACGTGTTGTATCAAGATAGTGTTAGTCGGATGGTTGCTGTAAGTGAGCATCGTAAACTGAGTAAATGTGATTATTGTCAAAAATATAAATGTACTGCAATCATTAAATTTATACTACAGTACATTGTCAGGATCCTTCAATATGGACTTAAATTCTTAGAATTTACATTGCTGGAAAATCCATTATTGAACTGATTATAATTAACCGAATTAATGCATGTAATTAGTCAATTACATGTGCCTTATGGCATAAGCAATGTACTGTTTCGTGTACAAAGGGGCAGGTAATCCAGACTATAATTTGCTAATTGCTGAACAACTTATGGTGAACAGATGGGAAACATAAATCAAAGTACTGAAAGCACATGATACGGTAACAACTATAACAACTGCATGACAGGTGTAGTACAAAGCGTAGTACTTTGGTCTGAATCAAAATTCATGCGCGCCGAGCGAGTGAAGGCTATAGAAAGCTGAAAAGAAATTCAACTTTTGACTGCTTTGTAGTTCCGCACGCACAACAACAGTGCTCTGATTTAAACGTGGAATGTGAACTGCGTTTCAACTTAATACAACCAATATGCTCAGATAATACATTTGATGTTTTAACACATGTTGTTGTTCTTAAAACTGTTTTCAGTCAATCGTGTGAAATATGAAGACTCCATCAAACAGAGTAAACAATAGTATGCTCTCTGGTCTATCTAAGTAGCATCTCTGGCATGACGTATTGTTTGTGTTGTTTGTGAAGTTCACGCTATTTTTACAAGTTTTGTATTCATACTTTTTTGACATGTGAAGTACGTTTCGAGTCTGAGGATGGGTAAAGATGCACTTTTAATGAATAGTTGATACATTTGTACGTACTTGTCACACATATGACGAATTCGTATGTGTGAACATTTCGTTTCAACTTGGTCAAATTACGCAAGGTCGAAAGTTTGATCCAGTTGTACATCTGGGGAGTTTCCTCAGTCGTTAAAGCTGGATCATTCCATCAAATAACCCTGGCTGTTCGTGCGACATTTAAACCCAAACAAATAATCTTTTAATTTGTCTTTAATTAACTCATCTGTTAGTAGTTCTATACTTACAGTCTTAAATCACCTTGAGGACTTCCGGGGTCCATTTTTGTAAGGCTGTAAGACAAATAACAGAACGAAATGAATCAAGCTTTATCAAACCTCACGAAACCCTAAATGAGGATATCGACAAATATATAAATAACACTGAGATAAAATTATTTTTTTATGCGTAAACTCGAAGAATTTATTGTCCAGCAATGTGGATACTTATCATTACGCTGCAACACCGCCTTCAGCAATAATATTCTGCAGCGATAATTACTTAAATATTTGCTTAACTAATTAAATTTTGATATATTTCACTATTAATTTGCAGTATATTCAGTATATATTTCTCTTCCTTGTAACAAAAGGCATTCTGAACAGTGTTGTTGGTTCCAGTATTAAAATAAAACTCAACAAATTATTGTAAAAAGGAAGATTGGTGTTCTAACCTTCTGTTACAATGAGTCCACGAGGGTCACTAAATGAGGATATAAAATCCGTAAGTAAAACATTTTTCTGATTGTGAAACTTATTTGTATATCACGCTGATTTTAATTGAAAATGGACATCTCGCGAAAAGTAAGAAACTACCCTTTTAAAACCACTCTAGATTTGTGAAATATTCAAATTAGTTTTGTTAATTAATAAAAACCATGTTTTGACCGGATTCATTGTCATAATTATTAATAACAGTACATTCAATGTTCGCCGCCAGTTAGTCAGGTGCATTTCTATTTGTCTTTTGTACAATACAATGATAACTGATATTTGGCATATTTTACAAATGTTTTAATTACCTTACAATGTTTGAAAGCTCGCAAGGAGCGCAACATCTTCTTCACAATCTGTCAGATATCATTTCCGTATTTGTCCCTTGTAATACGAGTACGTTGCCAGTGTCTATACAACAAGTGGACGTCAGCTGATACATTGTTACTGAAAACATAGAATCCATTTCAGAAACAAATAAAGTCTGCGAATATTTTACAAGAAGAATCAATCAAATTTTTTAAATAACCCATTTGTTCACAAGTCAAAGTCTGTGAAAGTAATGCCTTGACAAGCGACTGTGAACTAATCTGTTAAGATCAGGTATTTTGTCTTGTCATCCGATCTGTAAATAGCTGTGGTGAACCGAATGATGTGTTAAAAAACGTGTTATATTCTAACACAGAAGGGGACTAAAATTAGTATTATCTCAGCAATTTGAACTTCAGGGAAAGTCCAGTTTATTACATTCTAATTTTACCAAAAAGTACATTCTACTGTAAGTCTTTGCTTCATTTACTTAAATATCATGTTTTTGTTCCCAGATATTTCGTTCGATATTTCAGAAACATCTCTACAACAAGTTTACAAGTTTATTTTCAATGTCTCAGTTCATACAAGTATGAAAACATGAGTATTAACATAATATACAAATACAAGTGTAAAAGGTTAGTAACATAATACATTTTCTTGTTAGTTGTGTACAAAAGATATAATCAAGTTATAGTAAATGTTAAACACACACATTGTATATTACAAAAAAGAAATAAGAATTTTAACATATATATATATATAGCACATATTTGACTTTACAAAAGATATTCGAGAAAAGAAAAATGCACATATATTTTGCTCACTTTGATAGAATAATAATTTATACGTCATGTAAAGCTATTTTATTTTTTTTCGTAAAAAAGGAGAATTAAATAATACTCAGCTAGGTAGCACTTTTGTGTGAGCTTAAGTGTCATAAGCGTTTAAATGTACAAAAAAAAAGTTTATAACAATAAAAACGGATAAATATGGTATATGTTCTGACTTTCGATTTTTGAGAGCAGTGTAGGAAATATACACTTACGTCATTTAATAAATGTTTTATTTGCGAAAAAAGTTTTCTTTATGTCAATAAAACAATATGACAAAGGTAAACAAAAAGGTAAACAATTATTTGTTTCTGTATAATGGAGACAAAAAGTAGGAATAAAGACAAGGAAAAAGTTTTGTTTATTTGTTTTCTATATAGTACATGTATTTGTCAAATTTACTTATGGGTGTTTTTAGATGCTTTGTTGAAACCATTTATTACTGGAATTTTAGAATTATTTCTTTGATAAATTTGCACAATTTATAATATTCATCAGGACGTTTTGAATGTGAGTTCATTAAATTGTGGAATTTAAAAGTATTTGGATGCGTGTAATAAAATTTATCTAAGTGTTTCTTTCTAGGATTGATCAGAGACGGACATTCAAGAAGTAAATGGTATTCGTCACCAATGTCTGAGTTGCATAAATTACATATTCTTAGATTTTCGGTTATGTTATTCCAACTACCAGTTTCTATCGGTATCTTATTGTTTCTTGTTCTGAATTTAATAACGTATTTTAGAAAGCAAATTGGCGTATTTTTTAGGTAGTCATCAAAATCGAAAGTTGATTTGATTAGTCTATAATTAAGGCATTTTTAGAGGTGTTTATTGATGAGTGTCATTCGTTTATGTATAAGTCATTTAGTTTTCTTGATACAGCGGAAGTTTTCGTTTAACCATATATTATTTAATCCACATTTGATAAGAATATTTTTTATGTTTCCTAACCATTGAAGTTTTTTTTGTCCGCTGGTGTTTGATCTTTTATACCTATTTGAAGTTATGCGGTAAATATCGCTGGATAATGTTGGGTAGTCTGGAGATACAAGTTTTGCCCAAAAGGAGACAATTCTTGTTTCTATATCAAGTGAAATTGGCATTGTTCCTGTTTCTCCATATACCATACAGTCAGGCGTACTCGGTTTATGACCTAGTATGAATTTAAGGAATTTTAATTGTACTTTTTCGAGCATTTTATTATTGGTGTGTCCCCAGATTTCACATCCATATAATAGAATGGGTTTTACCATTTTATTGAAAAGATCGATTTGTAAATCTACAGGAAGTTTTAAAGATTTAGCATTTTTTATTAGTGCGAACATTGCTTTGGTCGCTTGTTGTGCATTACTATTTTTTGCTGTTTGGTATGAACCGTTTTGTTAAACAGAACGCCTAGATAATTGTATGTATCAACAATATCTAAATTCTCATCTTTATACTTAAATTCATACTGTTGATTATTAGGACGATTAAAGACAATTATTTTCCCATCGAAGACAATAATGTTCGTACATATTTAAAGCATTTTGTAATTCATCTGCGGAGTTTGCGACTATCACTGTGTCGTCTGCATATAATAGGACAAATAGTTTAAAGAGGTTTATAATATCACCGTTTTGGTCATATGATTTGTAGGAAATTCCTGAATTTGGAGTCACTGATTCGAAATAAGCGTGGAGGTCGTTTACATAGGAGAAAAGTAAAGGGGACAGGTTATCTCCCTGTCTGACTCCCATACTGCACGGGAAGAACAAAGACTTTGACCCATTGGCGCTTACGCACGATTTAGCATTGTTATATAAGTTTTTATACCATCGATGTATTTGTTTTGTGCCTTTCTAACATTTCTTAATATTACAAAGCGAATTCTCATCTAATCGTATATCCGTGATATTCACACCAACCAGTGTTAGTTTGATGACGGAATCGCTATTTATAGACTCACTCCCCGCAGTGACTAGTAGCAAAGCGTAACCGGTGTGGGGAGTTTGATTTATTGAATGAGTTCATGTCTGGTAAACATCGAAGGTTGAATGTTTAAACTGCGGCTTACGAATAATAATTCGAGTCTTTAACTACGAACGTAAATTACTGGATGCGTGCTTTTAAAAAATACAGTTTAAGAGTTCGTTCCTTTTACGCCAGATTATTTAGAATTACATAATCACGTCTGAATTTCATGCAACATCGGGTTAACTATAGGTCATATAGGTCTTATTCTACTGTGTCAGGACCTTTTTGATTTGAGTGACCCTGAATGTGTTCGATGCGACGATGTTCTGTTGTGTTAAAACCTGAAGAATCAATATTTGTATTTACTGTTACTGAAGTGTTGGCCACTAGTTTGTGTACAATAAAGAGTTTTTAATGCAATTAAATTGTCTTCAATTAATGTGCTAATCATTAAACTTTCCAATATCAGGCTTTTTCATTTTAAATTTTAGCAAAGGGACTCTAGTAAAGCCCTAGCGTATGTCATTTATCTACATGCATATGGCCTGCATTACAATATGAATGAAAAATCGGTCCGTAATTTTAAATGTTAAAAATATTTGTATGGGCTCGAACGATGTGGGTACACATTTCTCTCTTTTGCCTCGTATGGTAAAAATCAAGTCCGACAGTACTTTCAGTACTTTGATTAGTTATGTGCGAACTTATAGCTAGTTCGGTTGGTGACCTATTTTTCTTTCTCTCTTTTTTGTTGTAAAAAGTTGGTGTTGATTTGTACAATATGTATGACAAGTAATTATCACTTACAATAATTTCCCTTACCTAATTAGATATCAAAGCTTTACTTTGGCAGTAGCCGCGACCATTGTCAGCTCGTGAAAAAAAAACGTATACATAGTTAACTACAATGATAATTTACTGAATTTCTGCCGAACGTATAGGGCTCGCTGCTCTCGCCTCTAAATTTCATAAACATCAGTTACTCGTGATATATCTTATACTTATACCCAAGTTCTTTATGATGCAGATTATTTACAGTTCCAGTAGATTTGCACAAAATAATAGGTCTTTAATTGTCTCTTGAAACTCTGAAATGTCTTATAGTCTGTGTCATTTGATGCGATGAGTTCCACAATGTAGGCGCAGCCGACGTAAAGCACTTGTTTACTTTTGGATGGAACCATAATGCAATTGATTGATATATACGTTCTGAGCTTAGAATTCATGTTGGTCTGTAAAACTCTGTAAATAGCTATGTGTATGTCTTGAAAGTTCATATCTGTTGAAAGAATCATTTCTCAAGTACTCACGTTAGACGACTATGTGCCTCTCTAATGCATTATTTTTTATTATCATTACTTATCTTCCGGCCCTTCTAGTCTTTTGAGGTCGTCTTGTCTAAAAATGTCGTCTGGAGATTTCCTGATGACGATCAATCTTTTGACGTAGAATTCCTAAATCTAACCACGTACTAAATAGTTCAAGTTTAACACCATGAACGCCAACGCTTGTTACTAAATGACGTGTGTCTGATCATTCTAAAACTGACACCACATTGTCACATATGTACCTGTTTAGATGCAGTGAACAGCAGTGACTATATTTGTAGCTTCGTATAAAAATAACATATTTTACATGGTAGGAATGGTTGTGGTCTATGACTAGTTATCACTAGCCACTCACAACATTGAGTTCGAATACCTACAGTATGTTATGAAGAATCTGTCCAACTAGTTATGGAAGATTGGTGGACTGTATGATCAACCCAGTCGTAAGTCGTCTGGGGACTTTCTTCAATGTTAAATCTGGAAAATCACCATATAACCCAGACTTTTGGTGCAAAGCATAACCCAAGTGAACAAAGTACAGGATGAGTTGTCGACCCGTCCACTCAATACAACACAACATGCAAAACACTTCTTAACATAAAGATGCTCATTTATTGCATACAAATATGTACAAATGAGGTAAAAGATGAATAATATTTATATGGCTCGAATCGACAATCTTTAACAAGCAGTTTAATTCTTATAGCGAGTATCGCTACATAATGGAGAGACAAGAAGGAATTGCATATGTGTTGTTTAAAACAAGATCTTCCATTGAATATAATTATAATATGTTATCTGTAATTCTTGAACAACAATAATGAATGTCGGTATCGGGTTTGGATGTCGGGTCAAATCAAGTTTCACCAATTTATAGATTAAAAAAAAATAATATACTATAATAAACCCACTGTATAAAGTGCATTGCAAGTGATTTGAAACAAATATTACATTTGATTAGTCTTCTATATACCAATATCGCACGAAATTTACACATTTTTGAACAACGATAACTATTCTGTATATTGAAATATATTACAACAAATGGCCTCAAAATGACTATAAATGTATAATGCAGGGAACCGTGCCTCAGATTTTTACAACGTCCTCCATTCGTTAGATAGAAACTGTGTACCATTAACCCTGCTGTTTATTACGTAATGACATCCCATACACTTTTGATCGAGAATGATCACGGTTGAATAATTTAAACGACGCCCAGGTTTAATGTCTTGTAAGAGATTTAAGAACAATTTATAGTCATTAACGAATAAATAGTACTTGTCATATCGTACCAAAACAATGCACAACACATTTGAGATGGTTAACGCTGATAAGGCAACGTCGATAATACAGGGATGCAGTGTTTATCGCAATAAAACACTAATTTTGCGCTTTCGATCAGGATTTTTGTTGCTTGGTATTAAAGTATGATATTTAATTTTGTAAATAACTTAGAATGATATTTTACGGGCTTTTAAGCATATAAAGCCAGAACCGATACTTTGAAGTTTGATTTTCGATTCAACCGGTTTAATAACGTGGTTATTTGTGATGAGTAATATCATCATCAATTGTATTCCATTGTTTGTATGAATGACAGAAAAATTAAAATCAGATTGATCCAAGATATATACGAAATGTTTAATGGGTGTGTCATATATTGCACTCAAATTTGCACATCTCTAACGTGTTATTGGTAATTGTGCACACAACACCAACAAGAACATATGCACACGTACATACAACATCAACAGGAACATGTGTACAAGTACATACAACATCAACAAGAACATATGTGCATACAACACCAACAAGAATATATGTACATACAACATCAACAAGAATATATGTACATACAACATCAACAAGAATATATGTACATACAACATCAACAAGAACATATGTACATACAACATCAACAAGAATATATGTACATACAACATCAACAAGAATATATGTGCATACAACATCAACAAGAATATATGTACATACAACATCAACAAGAATATATGTACATACAACACCATCAAGAACATATGTGCATACAACACCAACAAGAATATATGTACATACAACATCAACAAGAATATATGTACATACAACATCAACAAGAATATATGTACATACAACACCAACAAGAATATATGTACATACAACATCAACAAGAACATATGTGCATACAACACCAACAAGAATATATGTACATACAACATCAACAAGAATATATGTACATACAACATCAACAAGAACATATGTGCATACAACACCAACAAGAATATATGTACATACAACATCAACAAGAATATATGTACATACAACATCAACAAGAACATATGTACACGTACATACAACATCAACAAGAATATATGTACATACAACACCAACAAGAATATATGTACACGTACATACAACACCAACAAGAATATATGTACATACAACATCAACAAGAACATATGTACACGTACATACAACATCAACAAGAATATATGTACATACAACATCAACAAGAACATATGTACACGTACATACAACATCAACAAGAATATATGTACACGTACATACAACACCAACAAGAATATATGTACATACAACATCAACAAGAACATATGTACACGTACATACAACATCAACAAGAATATATGTACACGTACATACAACATCAACAAGAACATATGTACACGTACATACAACATCAACAAGAACATATGTACACGTACATACAACATCAACAAGAACATATGTACACGTACATACAACACCAACAAGAATATATGTACATACAACATCAACAAGAACATATGTACACGTACATACAACACCAACAAGAATATATGTACATACAACACCAACAAGAATATATGTACATACAACATCAACAAGAACATATGTACACGTACATACAACATCAACAAGAACATATGTACACGTACATACAACACCAACAAGAACATATGTTCACGTACATACAACACCAACAAGAACATATGTTCACGTACATACAACACCAACAAGAACATATGTTCACGTACATACAACACCAACAAGAACCAATGTTCACGTACACACAACACCAACAAGAACCAATGTTCACGTACATACAACACCAACAAGAACAAATGTTCACGTACATACAACACCAACAAGAACAAATGTTCACGTAAATACAACATCAACAAGATCATATGTACATGTACATACAACACCAATAAGAACAAATGTTCACGTACATACAACACCAACAAGAACAAATGTACACGAACATACAACACCAGCAAGAACATATGTACATGCACATACAACACCAACGAGAATATATGTACATACAAGACAAACAAGAACATATGTACACATACATTCAACACAAACAAGAACATATGTACATATACATACAACACAAACAAGAACATATGTACATATACATACAACACCAACAAGAACAAGTGCTCATGTACATACAACACCAACGAGAACCAATGTTCACGTATTCCTCACACTTATTAAGGCACACAAACTTAACTGTTGTAATACAAATGACTTGACGTCAGATTATACATTTTACATCACTAAAGATATTCACTTGTCTTTACATCTTATTTATTTTTCTCTTATTTATTCTATTGACAGTTATGGTTTTATATTTTGGTCTTTCGAAACGGGATTTTTATTTTCATAATTTCGACCATGATTGATAAAACATATCATATTGTTTTATGTAATATGTACACGTGATGCTGATTAGTTTCTACAATATTAGCTATATATACTAGTAGTCACGTTACCATATGCCAAGTGACAGTGATACATCATATATACATATACTTGTTTGTATACATGTAATTATATCCCAACTATTCATAGTCTATCAACACCTTTCACAAGATCATTCTTTTTATATACAAATGTATTGAATTTCAACGATATTTCAATGTCGCCATCAACTAGAATGGCAGAGGTCGTATACGGAAAACAAATAAGTATACCATTACTCCATTATTCCCCAATCTCTGTTGTGGAAAGTGGGAGGCGGTGAAAGTCGTTACGGAGGTCGGAACACTACATAAAGCTACCTGAATTCTCGGAAACACTGGCCATTAGCAAGAAGGAAAGACATGCGGCACTGACAAGATACTGCGCTGAGAAGTGGACTTACTGATATTTTTACAATATTTACGATTTAACAGAAATTTAGATATTGATAAAAAGTAAACTTACAAAAGCATAGGGTTTATTTGGTTTCGATCGAAAAGAAAACCTTCTAAACGCATTGACATACACTTGCCGCAGTGCTTGACATTTGCCACTATTCGAATTTTTGGTTTAGTTTTTTTTTTACTTTTAGTCAGTTCTAAGGTGCTATAATTGTTATTATTACTTCGAGTGTTTCAATACAAATTTGAAAAATTCCGTGTAGAAATATACAACCAACGAATTGGACTGATAAATAAAGGTAAGTACAAAAAACATGTATTTACATGAGATGTATGCGTTCGTGTTATTTTTTTTTTTTATTATTATTCTCATTTGGAGTAGTAGTGGTAACAAAATTATCATCATCATCAGCAGGAGTAGAAATATTTTTTATCATTATTATATTGTATTATATATATATAAAAGATTATGTCATTATATTACATAAAATATAATAACAAAATGGGTGTATCAGTGATTTGACTTTCAAACTTTCATAAATGGATAAATCGACTAATAAATATATTACGGTTTCATTTTCTGTAATCTAGTATGATTATACACATTTAATTGGAGTCTCAAAAAAAATGTCAATTTCGTTCGATACACCGAAAACTAAACCGGTACTAATTATCAATTAACTAATGCGTTTATTTATTATTGAGCCTTAATTTTTCTACATTACCAGTAGATAAAAAAACTAATATTCAGTTATTTAACCATATTTTTACGATATTTTTAGTAAAATAAAGTGGACCTTATATACGAGATAGACACAACCAAACGAATGCGAATTTTATGCAAAAAAAAATACGCAATTTTACAAATCCTTTTTGTATTAGAATAATACTTTTATCACGTAGAAAACATGCTAAACAAATCTAAATGAATCTAAACAGGGTCGGAATACGTAACATTTAATATTCTCTAATATTCCATAAAATAATATTTGCGATTGGTTCCGTTTTAAACCCGATGAAGCATGACATTTATTTTACGTCCTGATATCACCTTGACAACACGTATAAAAATAAAATACTGGAACAGAATTCGACTGGTTCAGCAATCCGGTTCCAGACATTTTGTTAAATAATTGTAATAGAAAATAGTGGACTATAATAGATTGTTAAATATTTGTTAATTCAAAGGACCATGTGCATCACAGCTCACGTGACGACCATTTATCTACTGAATAAACGACCATCATAAACGATGATGTAATTTCGTTGGTTCGACACCGATTTATTTTTCACCATGAATGAGTACATCTTGATATTAGTCAATTATGAATAGGCACTCGATTTCGTGATTTTCATACGTTTATAGACGTTATTTTTTTAATTTAACTCATCAAACGACGCAAATATGTCGAAAGAAAAATCTTCCATTTTTCCCTTTCACTGTAACATTCACAATCGATATGATGGAGCAAACTTGACAATACAGTACTGTTACGTAATCAACCTTTGTTACATAAATTCATTGCTGGTTCGCAAAGACTGTAAGTTAGTGGCATTCATAGATGTCACAGTCTTTTGTTATAAGTCCAACACTTCTATTAAGATATACGTCACTAAGAGTCAATGACGATAATCGGTCAGAATCGCACTGAATAGGTTATGTATGTATACGAGGCATGTTAAAAATGTTCGTTCGTTCGTGCGCTCGCTCGCTCGTTGGTTCATTCGTTCGTTAAATGTGTTCGTGTACATTTGCTGTGAACTAAAAAAAGGTAAAATAATTATAATAGATATACATTGTATACATATATGTTTATATCTCAAATTCATGCATTGGCATATACAGTAAAAAAAACTTGACATTACATTTGTTTACATTATTGTTTCAGTGATTTATTTAGTAAACAGAAGGTAATACCATATTATAAGATTCATTAAAATGTGAATGGAAGACAAGCAAACCATGAATGGTTTTTTTACACGAATGGTCTTTTGATATAAAATAATTTGTTCTTTAACTCCTGAAAGTGAAACAGACAGACAGACAGACAGACAGACATACAGAATATTTTATTACGTAAACTTCACAGTGTTATGACATTGTAATACATACTAATACATCAATAAAACAAATATGTAACGTGATAATAAAGTTATAACTGAAGAAACAATGTCAAAAGAAATGAAATTCGAACAATAACTAAAGAAAATGGTAAAAAATATCAATAATACACTACATGATATTCTGGAAAGTGTTTCAGTTTAACTACAACTGTATATATTTATTAAAGTAACCCACGACTTCATTCACTTGAAGAATAAAAACTGTGTTGTTTTAATACATATTGTGTCAGGAGAATGTTGGACTGTATATATACCTTTTTATTATATTCATATTTACTACTAGAAGTTGGCCACTCCCAGTGAACAATTCTCCTAGTTGTATTATTTTAGCAATATGCGGCATTAAATATGAATGTTGTTTTAGCTAGTACGATTAAATTTGAGAAGGTCGTTATTCAATACAATGCCATTGTGTTAATTGAATCGGAATTTTATAAGAAAACTATTTAATAACATACACCGAACGACATTTAGTGTCATAAGTGCATTACTTTGTGTTAGATTATACGCACGTAACTAATGTAACTAGTAATTTAAGAATGAAATTTGAAAATAAGCTTTTACTAACATTCATATACTCCAAGAAACAAAGTACTGTATGTAATAGAAGTTTGTGATTATGTGTTTATCTTTTATATTTTTATAGTAACTTGTAGGCCTACTGGGTGCATTTATGTATTTCTTTCCATTTATAAAATGTGACATCTACGAGTTTTATTTACTTACGGGACGTTTGTGCTGTTTGTGCACATGTAAGAAGTCTTATTTAAAATAACTTGTATTAAGAAAAGGTGTTTAAATGGCGGCATTTCATTTTAGTAATAAAGCGAGTGTTTTACCATCTGAATATACATGTGCTAGGAACAGAAAAAATAGGATAAAAATATTCTTAGCATCGGCATATTTCTAAATACAGTAAAAACCCTAGAAACCGGCCTCCCTGAAAACCTGAATTCCCTTGAAAACGGAATTCTCTGGAAAACCGGAATTCCCTGGAAATTGGACAATTTTTCAAATACCATTTTTTCGGAATTTATCAACATTTCTCTGAAAACCGGAATTATCATTTAGCCCAGCCCGGAAGGGGTCCGATTTTTACGTGTTTTATTGTATGCATATTTTATTTGGATCAAAACGAACTCGATTATATCGATGTTATTTTTCACTGAAATGTATGTAGGTGAAAATCGGAACGGAAATCTCATTTCAGATTACGCCAGGTTTCAGTATAAGCCGTTGGCGAAAAAGTAGGGTTCTATTGTGTATCTGCTTGCAGGAAAATGGACTTGGTGAAAATAATTTGATGTTTGCAAAATGTGTTACTTGGTTCAATGAACTACATCTATATAGTAGATGTAATCATAAAAACTGTCGTATCACTGACATATCGAACCTAAGGTAACGTGTTTGTAAGCAACCAAAACACATTTCACTATTTGTAAAGAACGGAAAATGTGGCGTTTAGGCAATAATTATTTTCATATGTTTTTAGCAAGCTGATAAAAGTAAATGCCTGAAGCATATTGGTATGAAACTGCAACTGCTTGCAAAAATATCTGAGATTAGTTGCCTGAACAAAGAACATAGCATCATTTTCTTAACTGATAAGGAATTTACGAAGAATCTTTAGAATTACCTTAAGAAATTCCTTATCCTTTCCACATTTTCCTTAACCAGAGCGACCCTCTCTTGAGCAGCAAGCACCCTGCAACAAAATGGTTTTCCCACTGAACGATTTAACTATTAATTTAACCTTTCTAGAGCAACAACCTCTCAACAACAACATAATGTTGGCACTCCCAAAGGGTGTTGCTTTAGAGAGGTTGCACTGTATATGATCCTACGAAATAACAAGGAAACAAACAAAATTAAAATTAAATTGATTATCGGTCAAACCATATCAGTTCATATATCAAAATATCTTCAAAAAACTCTTCCGGTCAATGTTCGGATTTATTCAATATATTTTTGAGAAATTGAGAAATAAGACATTAAAAACAGGACATGTTACAGAAAATACCGTAATTAGCAATATTCCGTCGTATTACTACTGGCTGTATGTAAATGTAGTACATGTGTACTCAATAGTCCGACCCCATATACCGCCTTAATGGTTTTCTAATAACTTACGCAGGTTTTATAATTACCACGTCTGTGTTTTCGCTTTTTTCCGTGACTTCTTCCTGCCAACAATTATCAACAAATTAAAAACGTAACAAAGCCTCGTATACTGTATGACTTAATTCTATTCGAAATAATTTATCATTAAGACAATTATAACAGCGAATAATATTTCATATTATTCGATGTTGGCGACCATGCGGCATTCTTACACGGATGGTTTAGATACGTATAAAGCTGTAGAGTTGTGATTCTGAAGATTCTATATATTCACCAATCATTCATACAGAGTGGGTGTCTGCCTCCTAGAATCATGGTTACATGCTATCAAATTTATAATATTCTAGACGAATTATACTTATGAGTATTAGTTAATTATAGCTGTTTGCGAGTATATAGTGTAGTGTCTATTACTAGTTTGGCTAATCCTGGCCATTTGATTGGCTAATGGTGATGACTGAATCTATTAATAGTTGACAGGTAAGTAAATCATGAAGGCATTGCCTAGATAAGTTGTTGTGTGGCTATTTGAAGTTCAATTTACTTGTATGATAGTGCTCAGAATTTATGGTGAATTCGTTAACATTTAGGGTTGATTGTATTTGATTGATGGAAGGGTATGATATAACCATGTGCTTGTGAACAATATACATGAATGTATTCATTTGTCAAATACTCATGATTGTCATTATAATGTGTATCACTCATATAATGTAAATATGTTATACTATCCATAATGGAAGATTTAATAAAATGTACAGAAAATTTCCTTTATGAAAAAAGCAACTTTATACAAAAAACATAAACCAATATGCTTCTTGTAATTCGTCTACCTATAACCTTTTTGTTATAGTTTTTCTTGTTATAAACGGTTCTATATGTGTTAGGGCTGTCCCGATATGGCTGCGTACCGGTACGTACCGGTACAGCGCTGAACGATATGCGTATCGTATCGGATGGTCTCGTATCGGCCGTATCGCGTTTTTTTATTTATATTTAAAACCTCTTAGAATGTTGAACAACTGAACTAGATTTGCGAATTTACTCTCACATTATCGTCGACAATGCTTACGCAACTAATATCCGGGATTCCATACTCTATTTATCGACATTAGCAGCGTCAGGTAAAGATAGACAACAAATTCGATGCGAATATTCAGATTTTGTCAAGTAGATATTGACTTATAAATTGTATAATACCAACATGTAATATTATATTAAAATATGGCAGCATTTTGGTTTGCCGATTAAAACAAAGAAGCGCGTAGTTGTCTAATAACAAGTGTCAACGCGATGTCAAGTATAGCAACCTCAGAACACATAAGTCTCGTCATCATAACATCCAAGTTGAAGGTTTCAGAAGTTCATTATTAATTTAGTATTGTTGAAAAATTTGACAATCATAACCCTGATTCTTTAAACAATTTTATATGGCTATGTTCTATTCTTGATATAAGGTCATTTACGGGACAGAGATTAAAACTTGCTAATATTTCTCATAATTATTCAATTTCCACAATATCAACTAACATAATTTTTATATGTGAATCAAATTGATGACTTTAAGTACAAAAATTACAAGTCAAATTTCGTTTTACACCTTTTTAACAGTTAATTAGGACTTTCTATCACCAAACAAGTGTGCAGAGTTCCCCAAAACACTAGTATTACAACGTTTTTCATTACTTTGAAATATTTTATATCGTATCGTTGATATCGCATATCGCTAGTACCGTATCGCAATACGTATCGTATCGGCTGAGATCTGTATCGGGACAGCCCTAATAGGTGTCATTCAAGTAAATTTCCTTTCGTGTTAATGTTAGGTCCCCACTGTGATGCGATCTGCTACGAATGCTCGGGGAAGAGAGGGGACAGCAGCTTGGTCAGTTCACCATCCTCATGGACACTAAGGCTGGAGGATCCAGTAGCGCTCCACAGCTACACACTGTTGACACCACGTCTTGCATTTCTCATGAAGAACTCAATAATATCAATCTGACTTCTTTATCTGATAAGCTCCGATAGTACGAACACGATTGGCTCACAATTAAGACCAAGACGTCACGATTTGATGCGAATCGTGATAGTGGGAACATAGCAATAGACATAAATTTGATTTCAAATTGATTTGGCCGAATGCCAATTTTGATGTGTACATATGTACATGTAACCTATATTGACATACAGTACAACCTCTCTAGAGCAGTTCTCTCTTGAGCAACAACCTCCCCCCCCCCTTTACCACTGTACGATTTAACTATTAAGTTTACCTCTTCAGAGTAACAACCTCTCAAAAACAACATAATTTGCTACACCCAAGGGTGTTGCATTGGATAGGTTGCACAGTACTTGTTAACAAAAATGTTAACAAATGACGTAAAAGGCAAATGGTCAGTATTAGTTAGAGATCATTGCTGAAGTTTTTGGCAACAATATCATAGACAATACAACGGTACATACAAACAAAGATTACTGTTCGAAGTTGTTATAGTTCAGGTATTTAGCACCGTGTTTTATACAAAGTCTGATTCATTCACTGGTTCACTGTAAGCATGTATTGATTCTATTTTCAGATAATGAAAGCTGTTGAAACTATATCAATATTTGTCTGTGTCTTCTTGATCACTTGGTCAGCCGGAGACGGTGCCCCGCAGTGGCGTCCACAGGGACGATTCGGCAAGCGTTTCAGTAATACAAGAACAGCCAGTGATATCATGACAGCATTACAAACAGGTACTTAGTCCAAAAAATATATACTTTTTATGTTTAAATAATTAAATTAATGCGATATCATGTCTGCGATACCTAGATAACTGCGATTTCAAGTTCTAGTATCACTACGATCGCTTGCTGCTTTCAATGCATTGATGATTTTATGTCGACATAAACAATATGTCCTTGCTATCACCAGTTCTCTGTACTAATTAGTAATTACCCTTATTCCTTTCTTCGTATGGCAAGAACACGGCGTGGATCTTTGATTAAAACTATATTACTTCTCAAATGACGGTTTTCATACACTAAACGTAGTTTTAAGCTTTATCAAAAACGTTCATAAATCAACAGACAATTCAAAACTCGTTGTTACGACCGAAACCGCCTTCAAAACTCGTTGTTACGACCGAAACCGCCTTCAAAACTCGTTGTTACGACCGAAACCGCCTTCAAAACTCGTTGCAATGTATACTATAATTTTACATGAATTTTTACATTAAAAACAAGAGACCGGTTGAATTCACCACATTCGATTCATCATTGTTTTCATTGTTCCAAGTTCAATACAACTATTGCCATAAAAACATGTAAAAGCATTTTGGAGTAAGAACAAAATTTATGTACTCCGGGATTGCCACACATGTATATCTGCTTCCCTCCAAAAGTAAATAATCGATCTGCAATGTGGAAATAAGATGCCACCCTAACAAACGAAATAAACAATAGTTATATGCTTTCTCGCGGTTACCAGATTGCAATCAGCGGATAATTCCGAGCATCAAATCGTCCATTAAATTTATGTAGATCTGTAATGTCGTCTGCAATTCGTGTTTCCATGGTGATCTTGGTCAAGACGCAAAAGTAACGCCAGTTTGTTTTCAGTTAAATATAAAAAGGTTCACTAATGAAAGGCGTCGATGGTTTGCGTGAGTATTCGTGGTTAATGATGGAGGGCAAGATATAACACTTACAGACATTTTACAGGGACGCTATGTTAATTGATTCATTGACATACTATTTCCGGTATTCCGATGTATCAGCCGAACATTTTAAAGGAAGAACCATCGAATAAATGTATTAATGTCTGATAGACATATATTTCACACTTTTATCTCTTAAAATATCTCAATACAATGGAATACTAATTGTTATACCAATTCTATTAGATTGTTTGGAGTTTGTGGAGTCAAAGATAAAACGCCGGTGACATGTTTTACTACAAATTATATTCAATTACATCGATTTTTAACAATCTGAAACAACAGTGATTGAAGTATATCTAACCATGTTTATTGACATTAACATTTATTGTTATTTCACCAATTTGACATAAAATATGGGTAAAATGTAAGTACTGTCCGTAAACATATGTACAAGTGCCTACATGCGTGTGGAAACCTATAAGAAGCAATGATTAATAATTCTATTGCATACTGGTATCGCTTGATTATTGCATTCTTTTGATGAGCCATCGAGTTTCTCGCATTGACTTAATCATGTTTAAATATACAAATGTACATCAATGCGAAATGACGTTTAATCAAGCAATACCAAAACGCAATTATGCTTTGTTAAAGTGGAGTTCATACAAATATTGTCATGTATATCAAAATAGATATATATTTTTTATATAGGCTACCATATTTATATAGCCCTTTTTTCATGTAATTACACGTTCAAAAGTACTGTACAATCACGATTAAGATATGGTTAAAACAATATGTGATGAATACAAACATGTTAGTCAAAAATGATATGGGTAAAATATATACAACTATGGACAATTAAATTTATAAGTCAACATATCCACCATTAATTTATGCAAACATATTAAAATATTAAATAAAATTATTAATAAGCTAACTTTATTGCAGTCTTGATCTGGTTGGAAAATGATTCTGTTAACCTTCTCGTATTGGCCAATCTCGTAGTATGTACACAAACATAATTATACATGCATTAATAGTTTCGACATTGCTGAAAAAGAAAAAGAATCTATTAACATTACTTTTTCTCGCGCTGACACTTTTTAATAACGCCCTCTCAGAAATGTGTTTGTTTTCTATTTATATAATATTACCTAAGGCATTATATAAATGTTGATTTGTTATTTTTTTACTGTAAATTCGCAATTATTTAACGCGATTCAGCATGCAATATTGCGATATATCGTGATACGCTTTTAAAAAGCGATACCCTAGTACATGTAGGCCTACCTTGTTTCAATGTCAATGGGGTGGATTTTTACCATTTAAGAATATGATTTGCTGGAATTTATGATGAATTTTGGATAGAATCTATTTTGCATTATTACATGTTACAGTGGCGCAGGACGATGACGATCTAGGTCACCTATTGATGGATGACTCGAACTTCGGAATGGTAAACAGTGACACTGTAGAGGAGCTATTTTCTAATCCTACGTCAGATATGACGTCATCATCTACGTCTTCTTCAGACTGGTCACTCAAAAATCACCGGATATGCATAGAAACAAATTTTCCTGGCGTTTTCCGGTGTCACCGGTAAGAATATCACAAAAGTTACAACTGATTTTTCAATCTCTACCCAGAGTTGTCGTTCCTTTCCAATCCACACATACCTCTGTCAACGTCTCAATGCCAAGATTCTTGGCAAACTACACTCTGATCGATAAACTTGCTTTTGTGTATATTTTATAATTATTTGTTAGATGTCATCATGAAATATGTCATATTGTTTTAGAAAAACGCTTCAGCTTGCTCCGTTATAAGCTGTGTCATTAGGGATTATTTAACCTTGTAACTCTAAAACTAATTTGGCGGAATGATTGCGAAGTAAACAATTCAAAACACGGATAATATAATGAAGGGATATCAAACTCGGATGTCAGCTTTCTATCATTCAGTTTAAGTATGCGATTCTCTTCAGATAAACAAAACAACACAATCTATGTTATTTTTTTTTTTTTGGTATTGTCACCGTTTTTAAATCACAAGTTTGTCACTGTAAAGCCGGACTACTTTTTAGACGTTGACAGAGGTTAGTTTAGCGTAGCGGAAACGACAACTCTGAGTAGAGATTGCTGATTTTTATTTAAATACGCTTGTCAAAGTCAGCAGTATTTAGTAGCGGTTTCTCAGGCTTAAAATAGTTTCTGGTCTCCGCATATCATACCGACCCTATTTTTTTTGGCTTTTTCGGTCTCGGTCAAATTATAGTCTTGACAATATTTCCAGCTTCATAATCATGCACTAGATTTCTATATTTTGGAATATAAAACGGTACGAAAGAAACGTTCTAACCTTGGGAGTTGTTAATGGAAGCATGCAGTTCATATTTTTGGTTACATCAGAGTCTAGATGTAGATCTAGCTTGCGAATAGTTCGATATATTTAATGAAATCATAAATACTGTTATCAGATGTTCTATGAGTTTATGGACCTCTTTTCAATAAATTACAACATGTGCGTGATGAAAGGGCTACAACGCAATAATTCGTACAACTTGTTGAGCATATTCGTGTTAGCTGACAACTCGAGGTGTTTAGCAAAGGCAACACTTGAATGCGCATAAACGGACATGTCACTATCACAGTTAAAATAACAGATAAAATCGACACTGGAAGTAATTTGTTGATATATCTAACCTCGTAGTGATAAGCACGTACACACGTTAGTTATAATACACGTATATGGGCTTGTAACATGACGACCTTGGTGCCGTGGCAGGTTATACATTTGTTGTATACTTCTATGAAAATTTGACAAAAGTCTCGATTTCCCGCCATATTTGGAAAAGTTGTCAGCTTCATGCGGACAGTCCATGGGAACTGGTAAATGGTGAACTGGTGTTTATGTATATCTGAAACATTGTTGAAAATGCTAAATCCACTGAATCGTTTTAATACACGTAGACAGTTGTAAAACCACCTTGCCTGTATTATTCACATTACGATAGCTCAGTTTTCCATAGTTGTCACTCGGTTGACACGTAAACACTGGAATGTGGACCAAAGTATTACATATTTCTACACCCGCCTTAATCTAGTTCGTTTTCCATGTTGAATTGCATGTCTACGTCAGTTAAAAATTCAGTTTCAATGAATACTTTGAGTACTTTGATTTACCTTGTATATGCTTTATTTCAGGAAGGGAGTATCAGGTGTAACGATTCTGGCTTTACATGAAGAATGACATTAAAACTGTTTGAAAATGTCCAGTGAATGGGCCGTATATGCAGAGAATAAAATCTTCACCGTGTATGCCACAAAGGTCATGATTGAAACGTATCATTATTCTTGTTTCCTTTTCGAAATAAAAATGGAAATAATGTCCTAACTCCTTTTTATATCAATATTGCCTTCCGTTTTTAATCAAGACATTTAAATAAAAAAAACAGAGAATCATTTGATCTTATTTATTTAAAAACATTTAATAAAATCAATTTTATTTTGGACTTTGATACAATGCCTTGCCATCAAATAATTATTTTTTAAGGTTCACGAAGAAATAAAATGTCAACAATTACCTTTATAGCGTTATTTTTATTTATTTCATTAAAAAAGATAGCTGTTTGCGTGTTTGGTCAATTTGGATTGACAGGCTTCGTTTTATGCACTTAAAATGGAGTTTACTGTATCAACACATTAACTAGTTTTTAATCTTAACACAGCAATGCAGTGATTGCATGTTATTTTACTTGCGCGAAACACAAACTTGATACTGCTGACAAATTTGTCAACAACCCTGTAGTTGATTTGTTTCGCTTCTCTAACTCACGTAATGCAAGGAACTAGTTGGTTCTTGTCTGCTGAATACAAAGAAATGTGAGTGAATGTATAGATCATCCGCTTGATGAAACCTTTGAATACACACTATTATATCCAAAGTTCAAGGAGAACGGCTTGTACAATTTGTTTAATTTGTTTAACAAGTTTCAAAGTTCATCGGCATAACCAGCAATAATAAGTTTGACAAGAGCGTAGGCTATATACGAAAACAACAGAAAATGCGCACAAATTCAGTTTTAATTTGGAACAGTCTATTGACAATATACTGGTATGTAGTGGCTATGATATTTTCTACTAACCACCCTGAACTCTGTCGGTCATTAATTAATAATAAATCCCCATTCTTGGCTTCTTACAAGAGATGATACGCTATTTAAAATGCACTACATTCTATCAGACATATTCTTATTGACTGCATCGATATTCAGCCAATCCATATCAGATATTACGATGTCGAAAACACTCTCTGAAACGGTCTGGTTTGAAACCATTATTAACTACATAAAGGAAATCGGACCATATGCAATAAACTGTGATACTTTTTATACACAACCTTTAACTACATGTAAATAAATTATTGAAACGCAATGAGGATTTTACAGAACGAGGAACAACATACAATAACTCAAAACGTGACTATTTATTTCTACCGAATATACGTATCTCACATAATTTTATGATTACAAAACAGGAGTATATAATAGCAAGGTGTGCTCCTAAAAGGAGACTACATTAGCTCCCATACTCCTAAAGGAGACCACCGTAGCTCCCGTGCTCCTTCCTAAAATGGAGCAATACATAAACAAATAAACATGAAAGGGGAAATGACTATGACAAAGAATGAAAGGAGTATTGAATGAAATATGGGGTGAAAGAAGTAACGAATGGACCGTGCATACAAGGAGCATAAACGCAAATTTGTAACATTATATAATACGATCTACTACATGTAGTATATTACCATGTAAATCACATAAGTCTTATACATTTTTTACTTACCGCCGCTCACTTTTATACCAATCCATGTAAGCTATTGAACATTTCTTATTTATATGACATCCTTATTACATGAATTATCATTGTTGCTTACTTATTTATCTATATGCGCTACATGACCTTTAGTTTTTAATTCACCATAAAACAACATTAATCAACAATGATGAATCATAGAGTAATTCCTAAACAAGTTTAACAGGAACAGGAAAATCATTAACCATGGGTGATGAAAAGAAATACTTCAGTCTTTGTTATGAATACCTGATAGTTTCATATTCGACAACTACAATATACGTATTTGTGAAGTCAGTGAATATGGCATATGTATATGGGAGGTTACGGTATACTATGATCCCTTGTATGCCGTACTGCACCGTTTCTAAATATGGTCGTAATATCAATCTGATGTATTCGAAATATGGAGAAATGACTCAGCTTAGCCGATTATTCCCAAGTGTTTGAATATAATAATTATTATACATTGTAGTACGGTATACGTGTATGTTATATAATACGTTAACGACATTCGCAATATAGATAGTCAGAATCAATACTGACTTAAGTGTGAACTACATGTTTGTTGGGTTTAACTTTGCATCAACAGCCAGAGCGACTTTTTCTACTTTCAAGTTGAAGGATGAAGTAGGGATAAACACTTTGGTAAAACACCAACTCAACGTAAGCTCTCTCATATATTATTTTTTTCTGGTTCCTGGACGGGATTCGAACTCACGGCTGTAAGCCTGTAAGAGCTTATAACAACATGTCAGAAACTATATAAATCTAGCATGAACCTCCCCCTAACGCTTGTATTACGGACTATGAACAGATCTAGATAACGATGTTGATGAACATGGCGATATGAAAGTTATCAGAGACTCTATTTCTAAGTAGGCAAAAAAACTGCAAAATAACCAGTGAGAATGAAGTACACCTTCAGGTTTTACATGACACATGATTTCTATTTACTGAGATTCTTGACACAAGTTTGATCGGATGTTTAAACACCTAGTCGTAAGGCTACACGTTATAAATGACGGAATCCATGTTTGAACGAACATGTAGATATTCCACAAGCTCATGTTATCATGCATAGAGCTAACTTCACATGACACTCCATTCAATTTGATCCACAAGAAAATGCAACATCCAAAATATCTAAGCCCAAGGCCTCGTGGTTTTTGGACATTTCCTATACGAGTCTACATAAATCAAGTGACCCCGGGGCGGGGCAATATTGACCCTAGGGAAATAATTTGAACATACTTGGTAGAGGTCTAAATGAAAATGTCACATACAAAATATTGAAGATCTAGGCCTTGTGGTTATGAGCAAGTAGATTTTTTTTTCAATTTTCCTATATAAGTCTATATAAATCAAGTGACCCCGGGCGGTGCCAATTTTGACCCCGGGGCCACAATTTGAACAAACTTGGTGTAGGTCCACTAGGCAATGATACATACCAAATATTCAAGCTCTAGGCCTAGTGGTTTCAGAGAAGAAGATTTTTTAAATGTTCCTATATAAGTCTTTATAAATCAAGTGACCCCCGGGGCGGGGCCAATTTTGACCATAGGGCAGTAATTTGAACAAACTTGGTAGGGGTCCACTAGGCAATGATACACACCAAATATCAAAGCTCTAGGTCCTCTGGTTTTCTAGACGAAGATTTTTTTAATTTTCCTATATAAAATAGAGTTAACCCTGGGATGGGGCCAAATTTGACCTAGAGTCATAATTTGAACAAACTTGTTAGAGGTCCACTAGACAATGCTACATACAAAATACCGAAGGTCTAGGCCTTGTGGTTTTGAATAAGATTTTTTTCCTATATAAGTCTATACAAATCAAGTGCCCCCGGGGCGGGGCCAATTTTGACCCTCGGGCAATCATTTGAACAATCTTAGTAGAGGTCTAATAAGCAATGCTACACTAAAAATATCAAAGCTATAGGTCTTCTGAATTTTGAGAAGAAGATTTTTAAACATTTTCAAAAAAATCCTTCCGGTTGCTATGGCAACCATAGTTCTGCATGAAATGGAATTCTATGAACAACTTTGGTAGAGCTTCAAGCAAGGAATACACCTATGAAGTTTTGTTTGAAATTGATCCAGTGGTTTAGGAGGAGATGTTGTTTAAAGAAACTGTTGATGACGGACAAGGTTTGATCCTGAAAACTCACCTTGGCACTCTGTGCCAGGTGAGCTAAAATGGATTTCTTTGGTCTTATCGCTGCTTTATGGAGATATGGTGTTATATCGTACTTTAGGGTCGTGGTCCAGTGGTCGATTTTTCCTCAGCATGTTGAGAAGTTGCCGGTTCCTTGTGGAAATATAAGTTAGTATTGTCAGAATTCCGTCCAGGAAAACTTGTTGTGTGAATCAACTGCCGTATTAAACCCAATTAGATAAAACTAAGTTTTTAATTCGTACTAGATTGTGAGTGCTTGAGCCAAATGACAAGGCTGGACTATTGAAAGAAATGTAACAAAGCATGCATAACTGAAACACACGTGGCTCTGTCGTTCATCTAATGAATAAAAATTCTACTAGTTTGTACATTTTGTATAACGAACAATATCCAAAATGACCCCTTCGAGATACTAGTAGTCATGTTAATTAACGCTCACAGATAAGTCGAGGGTCATGTTTTGTACTCGAGATATCGAGATAACGATCGTCGAAATAGACATGGAAATTTTACGCAAACCAATACGAAAGACTACTGGTGTCATTTAAAGATTGATCATGGCACATAAAAAATAAGTAATAAGAATTTAGAAGTTAATTTCAAGAAGTTAACTTCGGCATTTGATTGTGGCGGTTAAGTACATGCTGCATAACCTGAGTCGGCGTGTTCGTAACTGAATTTTGTGTTTAAGGAACATCAATTTGTTATCCGTGTTAATGTATTGTAGACTTACATTTTGACTCCGACAGTCTTTTCACAGATTGTCAAGGACAAAACGAACAAAAATAAAGTTATAGATGAAGTTGTTCACAGAAATATATTCAAGACAGACCTCTGGTTGCCATATCAACCGAAAGGAAAACATAAATAAATAATCTTCTTAAAATAAACCAGAAGGCCGAGCGTTTAGATATTTGGTATGCAAAGATAATCTGGTGCTCTATCAAATTTGTTCAAATCATGACATCCAGGTTTAATTTGACCCTGTCCGAGGGTTGATTTAACATAGATTTCTATAGAAAAATCTGCTTAAAAATAACCAGAAGATCCAGAGCTAAGATGTTTGACATGAAGCATTGCCTAGTGGAGCTCTACCAACTTTGCTCAAATCATGACCCTAGGGTAAAACTGAACCCACCTCAGGAGTCACTTGATTTTACTTTGAGAAATTTTCAAATTAAATATTAAAACAAACATTGGATTTGTAATATTGTCTAGGACATCTATACTAATTTTGTTCAAATAAAAACTGCCGGGTCAAATTGACACGTTCCATGCGTCATATGATAATAGTGCAAAGAAAAACAAATTTCTTACAGGAAATCAGAAGGCATATAGCTTAGTATGTTGTTCTCGATTGTGCAGGGCTGCATAAATGACAGAAACCATAAGAAACATAATCACGATGGTTAACCGACTCGGACTTTTTTATCAAATTTGCGCACAAACTTGACTTTTTCTCCATATCAGGGTTTCGGAACATTTTATGCGATATATTTTACAGTTATAATATAACAGTTTGTCCTAATTTCTCGTCCAATGAAATGTACGCATTTCATTTGAAATTTGAAAAATATATCGCATAAAATGTGCCGAAACCCTGATGTGGAGAAAATAAGTGCTACGTGACCAAACGCTGAATAGGGCGGTGCAAATTGCACCAGTTTTATTACGTCATCCTTAACCGTGCAATAAAGTAGGCGGAGTTTAAACTGCTCATATACTTCGTAGGAGATTCGGTAGCGTTTGTTGAACCATGTCGTAAAGCATACACATTTTCCATGGTTTTCGGTATTTTTGTTGGATTTAATGCCCGTTTACAACAGAATTTAAGTTATCATCGTTCCATGGTACAAATAGTACCAGGTTTCATGGTTATAAAATTGTTTCCATCAAATTGCACAGCTTGTCTTTATATATTTCTAAATTAATTATGATCAAACAATTATTCCTATATACATGTAGATACATAAATCTTTCATCATCATAATCAACTTGAATATGCATTTTATAAATCAACCAGCACCTTATATTCAACAGTAATACGTTGAGAATGGAATGGATTTGGGCTCAGATATCAATTGTAAGTTGTATAACATCTTGGCCGGTACAAGATACCACAACTGCAAGGTTTTCCGCTCTAAGCCGGACTCGAACTTAAACATGTGCAAGAATCCAAGAAGTTCGGCAAGAAACAGAACGGTCGAAAACTGTAAAAAATGGTGCATAGGCCTAATGGTCCAATTGAAAGAAAAATTGAAATCATGCATTTCTGGGTATTGATTGTTTATATAATAACTAAGACAATGCTAGTTCCTCAATCCATTGTTACAGGTAAATGTCGGCTCTTATTAACGCATATAAAGCACACTAGCTGAATGCTTTCCTTTTAATTTCCCTCTGAATTGAGGTACTTTTTGGGCGGTGTCAAATTACATCTACAGTGATGATTGACAGTTTTCGTCGAGACAAAACATGCATACGTGACAGAAATTAGGACAAACTGTAAATCAGTTATCGTTCATATTATGAATTTTATGCGACATATCACTGTGCTCCTCTTCGCGTCGCTTGTAATATATCCCATAAATTCAAAATATGAACGATAACTATAATACCAGTGTGGGGAATCCACGTGACCTAGTGACGTCACAATGTTATCGTAACAAGCGCGTTTTCTGTCAATTGAACTAGGAAAATATCACGTAAGTGCATTCTTTTTCGTTTTCTTCTTAAGCCACATATCTGTTGCAACTCCTTACATAAAGGGCTACCTCCGGTTCAGATTTTTGTCACTGTAGGCCCTCTACTATTTTGCTTTTCTTGTCCTTACAGTTTGTCCTAATTTCTTGCCCAATGAAATGTCCGCATTTCATTTGAAATTTGAAAAATATATCGCATAAAATGTGCCGAAAACTTGTGCGCTACGTGACCAAACGCTGATTAGGGCGGTGCAAAATACGTCATCATTTACCGCAATGGCACAGTGCTCAATAAAATAGGCGGAGTCTAATCATCTAATGTTGTAACAGATTTCATCTTACTGAACCAAGTCGTATCTATAGCATAAGACTTTTCCATGCTTTTTGTTATATATGTTGGGTTTGACGCCCGTTCACAACAGAATTTCAGTGAAATACAAGCGGGCAGTTCATTTTATCATCGTTCCTTGGTAGTACCAGGTCCCATGGTTATAAAACTGTTAATCAAATCTCATAGCTTGTCTTTCGATGTTTCTATATTCATTATTATATTACTCATAATATTGACACATGAATATTACATGATAATTAATCGACCTGAATATGTATTTTGTAAATTAATAACTATGGCAGTTCCTTATATTCAACCGTAATACTTTGGGAATGGAATTAAGATTAATTGGGCTCAGAGTTTTAGATAGGCCAGTACTACAGACACCTTAGTAAGCGACTGCCTATTTTCTCATGTTTTATCATGTACCTGTGAATGACTTGGAATAAATATGTTTAAACTAACTTCCAGTGATTAACAAGCGCAATACTCATAAACCACATATAGCCTAGTATGTCATTCTAGAACTACCATGGTAAAACGAAAAGTTTACTTTACTGAGAAAAGGCAGGGCTTTATGCTGTAATTGTTAACAAGTATTTCTCGAAACAGAGCGGTCGAAAACTGTAAAATAAAGGTGCATAGGCCTAATGGTCCAAATTCAAAGAATGGTTAAACAGTAAGAAACATTGAAAGCATTCGTTGCTGGATATTGATTGTTAATATAATAACTAACACAATACCAGTTCCTCAAGAATAAAACAATCATAGATCTAGAATTCGTCCTGAGCTAAGAAAAAATCCATTGTTACAGGTAAATGTTGGCTCTTATTAAATCACACTGAATGTCCCCGCTTTCTTTTTAATCTAAATAGTATATGACCGAGGTACTTTGTGGGCGGTGTCAAATTACATCTATAGTGATGATTGACAGTTTTTGTCTCGACAAAATATGCGTACGTGACAGAAATAAGGACAAACCTGTAAATCAGTTAATACAGTTATCGTTCATATTTTGAATTTCATGGGACATATCACGTACTGCGCTCTGCTACGCGTCACTTGTGATATATCCCATAAAATTCAAAATATGAACGATAACTAGTACAAACCGTTTGACAGTGTTATGAAAATGAACGTTATTTTTACAGGAAAATTTTAGAAAACGGTTTGGACAAGAAAAGTAAAAAAGTAGAGGGCCTTCAGGGACAAAATTCTGAACCCGAGGTAGCCCTTTATGTTAGGAGTTGCAACAGTTGTGTGGCTTTAGAAGAAAACGAAAAATAATGCACTTACGTGATGTTTTCCTAGTTCGAATGACAGAAAATGCGCTTGTAACGATAACATTGTGACGTCACTAGGTCACGTGGAACCCACACTGTAATACGTATACTAGAAAAAAAATCGAATAAAATTTTAACGTTTCATCTTTGATTTCTCACAGACGGGGTGTGCTAGCAGTCATATTTTGATCTCATTAGTGACACAGTGTATACGTGAAAGTACTGTAACATGTCCCAGAGAATTTCCGGTTTTGTGATGCAGAATTTACCGATACGAGCGGCTGTATATTGATTAAATTTTGTTGACGTGTATAAAGCTTTATCTGACAAGAAATGCTACATGAATTTCAAAAAGTCTAAAATCTCATCATTGTTTTCATAATCTTGCGAGTATAGTGTTTTCTTAATTAAACGATTTTACAAAAATGTCTCTGTAAGTTAAAAAAAAATATTATTACAACACGGTGGTTAACCGGCTCGGACTTTTTTGGATCAAATCAGCGTTCCCAGACTAATTTTGATCGAGCAAAGGACTTTTAATGATCAATTTCTTAAAAACAATGGACAAACATCCTGATACAGGCGCAAAAACACGTAAGATTTTTATTAAAATCGTACCACGGAACTTTAACATGTCTGTTCTTTACATACAAAATAATTAACAATTTCTTGTAAATTTATTCTTTACATCAAGAAAAAGTCTGAAGTTTCTCAAGTGAAAGTGCATCAACATTTACTTAAAATTACTAAGAGAGTACACCGATTTTTCTGACTTCATGCATGTTTATTGCTCTAAAATATATGTATAGTACATTACCAAGGTGTTTTAGTAAAACGTGGGTCTTACAGATATCAAATTATCAGTTTTTTAACGATCCAAAGGAACTGATGATAACTAGTCCGTTTCCATGATCACTAGAAGTCCTTCGCTGCTAAGTTTGTTGTTTTTTCTCTTTATCAACTATGAACCGAATTTTGACTGGATAAATACCCGATAAATAACCTTTGATAAATTGTTATTATTCAGTTCAGTAACGATATCGTTTGAAAAACATGAAAACTTTGTAGAAATTGACATTTTATTCCTTCACTCAACTGTATCGCCCAATCTTGCGAGGGAAAATGCAATTTGATTACATTTGTGCATAAACTCTGTTCTCTGTGATTTTGATTTAACTTTATTTTCTTGTTGATATACATTTGTGTTGTTCCGTCGCACATAGATAGTTAAAATAAGATAAGTAGAACATGTAAAATATCAAATATTTTGAACACACCTGTCTAAACTTTTAACTTGATATTCATTAAAAGTCCTTTGCTCGATCAAAAATAGTCTGGGGACGCTGATTTGATCCAAAAAAGTCCGAGCCGGTTAACCACCGTTTACAAGTTATCAGAATAGGTGTTCCCTAACGTTTAACGGTTGATACTGTTTTTTTTTAATTTCAAGTTAGCTCCCTTTCATTTCTATTTATAACTTCTAATCAGAATTTACAGATCGCTTTTTAAGCATTCAGTGATATGTACTATATAAGAATCAGCAATCCAAATATTTCCACTGTGCGATAACCATGAAATGTTCGTTCTTGGAATTGATCAAATCATACAATAGACGTCTGGGCATCTTTGATGCAACCCAAACAAGAAATATCTTTTGAAAAAGATGATCGGCGTATAAACATTAGAAAATACTAACACAGCAGGTTATCTCATGTCATGTGACTCAACTGGGATGAAAATAAAAACTAAGTATTTTATCATTGCATTATTTCTGAGGCAGTAAAACAAATACATGTAATTACGGAGTCTGTCCTAAAAAATTGTAACAATAACACTTTTTAAGCTATGAGAAAACTCCTACTTCAGCTGAAGATTTTGTATCAAACACTGTCATTGGTTACAAATATAGGTAAAAAACAATATTAAAACAGCACGCCGAAAAAAACAGACTAGTTGCGTGTCATGACCATTCGCCTGCTCTTATAAATAGTCTTGTACGTATGAGTTATTGGTATCAATACTATAGATACAAAACTACATGTACTTGCAATTTGTGGAATTATTTGTGGTGGTGATCAACATTGTGTCGCGTAGTTTTATAAACAAGTGACTAAATTAAATTCCATGCTTTGGGGTATTTATTTGCGAATGTGTCTAAGCTCACTTTTGACCTGTATTCCTTGGCATGACGTATTAATTATTCAGAAGAAATTCCTCATTCTATTGGATGATTCAGAGGAAACCTTTCCTTCCATTGGGTGAAATCTACAAATGCGGTATGACTTGCATATTCTATTGTTAATCCTTTTACTCATACTGAACATGATGGTTTCATAATTATAATAATTCAATGTGCAATCAAATCAAAATACATACAGTATAATCTCTCCAGAGTGGCCCTCCCTTGAGCAACAACCTCCTTTCAACAACAACACAATTTTGCTACTCCCAAAGGGTGTTGCTTTCGAGAGGTTGCACTGTACATTCAATGTACTGTAACTTTTGTCATTGATTTAAACAGCAATCTGAATTAACCAAGGAAATTGTATTGGAATCAAGAAATGAATAAAAGAATTATACTTTCGTTGGAGAACAACATGTCTTGTCCCTAGCAACCAAATACATGTAAACATGATAAGAGACACACACTAGTAACTATTTTGACGCACTAAAGTATGAACTATGGTATGAATCATAATAATGTTCTGTAAAGCGTATTCGATACAATCATGCTCCTAATATTTCAAATCTAAAGTCAAGTGATGTCCGTCCACAGAGCAAACACAGATAGTCTTAATATAAACCACATCGAAGCATGTTATAATTGTATTTTACTTTGTATACTGTTAAAACAAAGTGTGGTATGACGATGAGCTGTTATACTCAAGTCTAAATAAAGTTTTTGTTCTGTTCTGTTCGTGTTAATTTAAGCAGTAAATTTGTACTCATTGTTTACATTGGGTAATGACCAAGCTCTTGAGCAGTAAAAACTGTTAGGGTGATTTGAATGTGGTAATATCAATGACTCGCCGCTCGCGCAAAATGGTGAGGGGTTAAGGTACTCTCATTGCACTCTCCAGGTCACTCAAACGCATATCATATCGTTTGTCCAAATATACGATTCATATAGCAAAAAGGCACATTTAGTTGCGTCCAACAACATGAGGTTCCTTCAATAAGATTGTTCACTAATCAAAGCACTGCGAATGCTGTTGTTGGCTGACTTTGAAATACATTGTATTGCCAGATCTTTCTGAAGTCCAGTGTCAAACGATTTCCCCAAAATCTCTTAAATGCTAAAATTACTAGTAGCTAAATCAGCTCGACATATTGTTTAGTACATATCTCTCAATGTGAGATACAAGAGAATAACATTGCTTCCTTAATTTCTCCACATTTTAATATCTTGTTGCAATTAAATGTCAGAATTACCATTCAAGCAGAGTGAACAGAACGTGAAATATATATGGATAAATATATTAACCACATCAAAGTTACAAACTGTCTTCCCATAGATGTTAAACATATCGGATCAAGTAAATCCCATCTTCTAAGGTCTTTTTTTTCAGATAATTATACAGCTAATTTTTTCTTACATAATCTGGCAAATACATTAGCTAAAAAAACTCAAAATCCCACAATTCTGCCCATTATCAGCTATTAATGGATACTGTTTACATCAACTCTCAGATTTTATTTTAAAGCAGAAGGCTTATCAGTGAATGCTTGCTCCTAGCTGTACCAGTGCTTATAATTAATGATAAGCATATTTCTAAAGATGGTAACTTTGAGAGGAGTCTTAATTTGTCTTTAGGGTAACAATCCAATGGTAAATATGAAAGAGAGGCTATAATGTCAAATTACAGTGAACCGGAAAAGTATTGTTTAAAATCGATCTCAATTTTTTCTGACATTGAACACCTACTATATAGGTGACCCCACTCCCCCACCCCCAAAAAGAAATCCATTGAGGTCTTATCTCTTAATTGTTTTATTGCCCCTTATCAGACTAATACTGTCTGGTCTTGGTCTGTAGACTTGTCATCTAGTCAAAAAGTAGGGTCATGAATTTTATTGATTCATGGTGATGATACGTATATGACATGTTGTTTTTATAAGAATACAGTAACTGAATATGCAAACAGAAGCTAGTCTATCAATGACCCTGTCTGTTTTATTACCCCCTACTGTGGAAATCGTCTTGCTGATCAATAAGCCAAATGCCTCGCATTCCTGGTACTAAATGCGACGAAATATTTTACCAGCCGGGGGTACTTATAAATTTGGCTGTAATGAATTTTATAAGCTGTTGTAACTGATTATTATTTCTCCCAATAATTTTGGCTCTAGAAATACCCCCTCCCCATTTGAAAAGGCAGTCTTAATACGGATGCGATTAATTTATCAAGTTGAAATGTCCACGTTTCTTGAAGAACCAAAATACATATAGGTGAATTTATTCTCATTTTACACACAGAAATCGAGTATACAAACTAATTAAAAGTCCGTAATGTAATCAAATATAGATAAGGATTTTCATCAAATATCACTAGTTCGACGTCCTTGATTACATCAAATATCACTAGTTCGACGTCCTTGATTACATCAAATATCACTAGTTCGACGTCCTTGATTACATCAAATATCACTAGTTCATGCAACGTCCTTGATTTGTCTGATTTGATATAAAAGTGTCATCGGAAGTTAGGTAACATGGATCACTTTTTCACAAATATACACTATTAAATAATACGCTCGTGTTATTCTTAAGGTCAACTGATGATATTAAATTATTGTTCCGCCTTCAGACTTGTTACTTGCTGTCCTGAGTGTGTCGTTGTTGACTCGTATATATGTAGATCAAACCGTCGTACAATGGTGTGATATTTGTTCAATACATGTACATGACTGTATATTTTAACAAGGTACAGTTATATAAACATGGGAGTGGTGAGACATATTCTATTTAACAGGTAAAGTGATATACAAAATGTATGTAACAGAGATATAAGCCGATACTTGGCCATTATTGGAGTGTCTGAGAGACGTACGTAGTGCTGAAGATGCTGCAATATTATATACATAATGGGCAGTTCGGGGGTTATAGTTATGCTACTTAAATAATGTCCGAATGGATTACACAATTCATTGACCATGACAATTTATCATTCTGAAAGGTTCTAGTTTCTATTCAAAATCAAATAATTCATTTTAATTTGATTCCTATTTATGATAATACACTTAAACAAAATCACTCAATAAAAGTCACTTCAGAAGGTTATTGGCTTTGAACAAGTATACTACTCAAAATTTGATAAGGATCACTTTTTGTTCTGTATGGATTACATGTATTGACGAAAGGTCGGGGATTGTTCCATTCTTTAAAATAAGGATAAGTAATACAATGACCATCTACATTACTAAACAAGACCTTACATTTGCAGGCCACTGTTGGACTCATACATGTGTAGGTCACTGTTTTAAGAGGCCTATGTGGTCCTGAAATCAGTGCGCCGTGTTGGTAACACTGTTAAACTGAATTGTGTTGGTTCGTATCCTTAATTTTGCCTCTATTTTTTTCAAATCATACGCTGCTCATGATTTCGGTGCATTTATGATAAGAAGAGTATATACATGTGTCATTGTTTATGCAATCAAAATCATATTCTGTTCAAATAGCATTCCTAAGTATGCAGACGATGTCATGAACGTAACAAACTATTAGATTCAGACAGTGTCTCCAGTACAGATGCTGCTAACGAAGGAGTAACTGAAATTGAAATTACACGAAGTGAAATGGAATATTTATGAAACCATTCCGAATATTGAATTTAATTTTTTCAATAATAGAATGTCAAAAGCCAATTAAAAATGGAAAGGAAAAGGCATTCACATAGGGTTCGAACCCATAACATCTTGACTAACGGGCTTCATGAGTAAAAAGGTTAGCGCCTCTACCAATTGGGCTAAGCACTAAATCTCAACAAAGAAAGTGAAATAACAGATATTTATATACATGTATTACGGAATCCACCGGAAGGTTCCGAAATGCCACCCACCCTACAGAATGGACATAGCTGATCTTTGACCATTCACAGGTCGTTGTCGGACTATACCTGTTCATTGTATCGGGTATTGCGATGTCAATGTCGCTGCATATGACCAGAGCCAGAGAAGATATATTGTCTTTATTGCTATTGGACATATCGGTAAATGTAAAGCCTTCTCGCGACTGTCGAACGTTGTGTAAGTCGTACGCGCTCTCGGTGTTCACGTAAATCCCGTCCTTCCTACGCAGATAGACCTTTGATGTACGTAGCGGAGCGGAGGCAACGACCGTGGGTATCCGACGATGAGACCACAGTTGACTCCAACTGACTTATCACAGTACTGAAAAAGTTCTAAAACACGTAGATCTATCACAGTTAGCCGTTGTAAAAACATTCATTATTACCTGTGATCTAGGTAGGATACTACGTCATCTCGCACCTGTTAAAAAGGTCCTCCCTGGACAAAAAAGGGTAAACAAAAAAGGTAAAGTTGTGCGTCAAGCAACTACGTGGTTTAAATTCATAACAGTGCAGTTAAATGTCTTGTTAATGCGCCCGTTTGAGCCCGAACGATGTTTTAAATTTTTTTTTTTCAGAGGTCCGCCCTGGATTCTGTCACAAAACTGATACGTTATTGGTGTTTTTAACTTACCAGGCCGTGAGTGTAAAGAACCGATTATCAACGAGTGTTTCTTATAGCATTTAAGACAAATTGCACACGTATTTTTCGTTTAATTCTTGGTATTTTCACTCATTATGATTGAAATATTGAAACGGTCCATCCTGGATCGGGCAAGAGTAAATGTCCAACCTGGACACATTTCAACAAACCGATCTCATTTATGTAAATTATGTTGTCTAAAGGTATTATCTCGTAACTGTTGACTATGAAATTAATGGCTCGCTGCGCTCGCCTCTAAATTTCATAGACAACAGTTACTCGTGATCTATCCTATACATAGACAACAGTTACTCGTGATCTACAGGTAGTCTACTGTATAGACTATGGGGCACCAATACCCTCCCTCCCCCCCCCCCCCCGGAGGCATTTTTCTACAGTATGTTTTTCTGAAAGTGTATGGAAAGACCTACTAAATCCCAGTGTCTACCATCTGGATGTTGGGGCTTTACTCCGTTAGCGCCATTTTGGGGCGTTACCATATTTGAAATTTTAAAGTTAACACAATACCGCAAAGAGATCAGAAAAAATTGTGTTAAAGGCTTTGTAATTATGATTATAAGCACAGAGAATGTAAACAAGAGTGTAGAAATGTTAGACTCATCATCAAATGTGGTAAAATTTACGTTACCAATATTATATCACTGAAATAAGGTCACATATACTCGAAAATATTCGATTATCATCATATATTTACTGTTTCTGGATCGAACAGAACACTATCTAATGAGTAAATGGTACTCAATTGTAGTATATGTTGACAAGGTGAAAAAAGGTCACAATAATGCAGAAAATACGTGTATATTATTAACCGCATGCGTTACCAAAATATAACTATGAACATAACTGCATGTATAACTAAACCTTGATATTTTTTGCATCAGACATTATAAAATCAAAAGTGGCATTTAGGCTTAAATTTAAAAAAAAACATTTCATTATAAAATTTTCATATCAATCAATCAATCAAATCAAAGCAATCAATTGTCAATAAATAAATAATTTCATTCATCAAAAAAATATTTAATTTAGTCTATCAATTTCATAGTAATTTATAGATATGTTTCTTTTTTCAATGATTATGCAATTGTAACCTGTGAGCTAGCAGTGGCCATGAAATCGTACTCATTGGTTTGGTAGTTTCCGGAACAAATTCACTAATGTCATAGTGAAAACGGGTGTATTTCACACACGTATGCTCCATCTTCGATACATCTAGGTAAAGTAATGAACGACAGTGGTCTCGCGGAACTTATGATAAATTCCGGAATTGTGCCAGTGGTTTTCTTGACAAAGTGACGTCTGGAAAACACTAAAACCATGCTCTATGGGAGCACAAGCCATTATCGAAGGGTCAATTACCCCGGCCAAAATTTGAAGAAGCACAACCTTTCACACAGAGTATTTCAGCATAATATAATAACTCAGATACGAGCAGAACGTAACGCATTTGGCCTGCTTATGCTCCTGTCAGTTCAACATGACATAGACCTGACGCTTACCTGGTCATTTCTTCTAGGTCGAGTGCCTTATATTGAATCACCGATAGAACAAACAGCTAGCCATTCTACAAAAGGGGCATCCTATGTTGTTAATGGTAACGCCTAATTGGGTAACTGCAGAGTCTTATAGCAGTTCCGGACACATTCGAGCAAGTAGCTGAGGCGATTTCTTATCAGTTGCCTAAAACGTCTCGTGTAGACTTTATATCAGACACTTACAACAAACAGGTCTATTAAATCAGATGAGTGCCGATGACGTTTGGCAGCTCCAATGTTCTTGCTCTCAGGTAAAAAAAGCAATAACTCCATGAAATCGGATGGGCTTCATATCTAATGACGACAATAAGACACAGTCAATAAAGCTAATCTTTGAGCAGTCTTATAGAGATGGCGTCACAGTCACACTAACTGAGATTCAAAGCACTGAGATTACAGTCTGGAGCAAAGTTTAAATGTGTTAGACAAAACCATCGTTAAACCATTTAAAGGCCTGTGTTATCATCATTTTGAATTAAAATTTGAATGTCAAGTATGTATAGTCTGTACAGATGTACAGCATTTGACCAATTAACCACAATTACCAAAGAAAAGCTATCATGTGTCAATACGAAATCTTACTAATCTAAGAGACAATATAGTGTTCCAGCGCTACTTTACTGAATGAAACTATTTTCAATATGTAGTTAATTTCGTTACCTCAACAGTTAATGATGAAACGGATGAAACAAACAGAATCCTGCATATATCTCCAACTTTTTTCAAAACTGCAAAGTCTGCAATGTATACTTATACTATTTTTCAAAGCGGATGTATATGCGTCACGTAATTGTAATTAGAAAAAAGTAATGTATAGCTATAGGAGCTTCGCTCCTATAAATGAAAATTACATGACAATATTAGCCAATTTACAACGCATGTTTGTTCGGATGAACTTTTCAGTGCCATTGAGACATTTGTATGTGTGTTGTTTGGTCATTAAAAATACGACATCAGTAAAATGAGGTATGACAAGTATCAAAGCCATGGTTGTGTTCTGAACGCTTTAAGTGGTATGGACATGAGCTTACTCACTCCCTGCAGATCCCGTCTCGTATGTTCAATGTGTTACGGATAGTTATAAGGTGTATATTTGGACCCATGCAAAGAGGGCAATCTTGATCTTCTAAAAGTGGATGAAAGTGGTTGGAAATTCGGTCCTGACAACATGCTGGAATACAACTGATACGAGGATAATATTGTGCCAAAGGCTAGCGACGCAGAAGACACTGATGATAAAAACGACATTGAGCTCATTAGTATGGTCGATGCTGTCTATGAAACAGAAAAGTGACGAGGATTTGTGAAATTCGTGAACGTTTGCCATCAGAACAACAAAAATACCTTGATGACAATATGTACAGCTAATGAAATCTGACATAACATACAATATTGCACTTAAGTATATATATATATGAATAATCATGTAACAAATGGTAACGTAAATGACACACACATGTTTATGTGTGTCAATGGCACAATGTTTATTGCACTGTCGCTGTCATTGTAAATTGATTGTTTCATAGATACATTTTCTTAGAATACATTCGATGGTGATTTTTTAACAGTTTCATAGAAATGTTGTTACTCGTTTATGAATAATTTCAAACGTAACACAAATAAAACAATGTAACGTAAAACACCATCAGTGATGAATTAAAAAAGTTGGAATGTTAATTTACATGTACGTATTGCCAGTAATCAAGTATAAACGTTTTGTATATCAAATCAATATTTTATGCATTGTAAAGCGTGTTAAGTACTTATCGTGATAAAGGTAACGTTATGTAACGTAAACTACTATTATCCCAGTCAAACTTTACAACATTTGTAACTAGAAATGTTTTCCAGTTATGGGTATTAATGAATGCATCATGATTACCTATCACTGTATATATCTATTTGATCATAGCATGTGATCACAGTAATATAAATGATTTCCATGTAACACATATACTTTTATATGTAACGTATTTTACGTAAAATGAAGACATAAACGAGCATTCAATGAAAGAAAAACATGAACATGTGGTAGTATTTGCCTAATATGAATAAAAACATTGTTTACGACTGCTTTTGTGTTAATTTAACATATACAACTGTCATTTCCTTGTCATTTTAGGGTAACGCAGGGTAACGTAAATTACAGAGCATATATAGTACAATGAAGTAAAAAAAACATGCATTTGATCGATAAGTAAAGCCACTGCTAACTTATTATGGTCAAATGAATTGTTCAAATGATGAATTATTGAAAATATCTAGAATAAGACTTCTAACAAAATAAAATTATTGTCAAACGTATTTTTCGGTAACGGTAATTAGCATGCTGTAGTTCACAAACGCCCCAACGCCCAGATTGTAGACACTGGAAAAATGATCAGCAGGCATTGAGCTTTCAAAAAAATGGTGTCTACAAAAATGCCTCCGGGGGGGGGAGGGTTTCGCCCAGTAGCCCATAGCCTAGTATGTGTATAGTGTATGTTTTTACAACGCATAACTGTGATCTACGTGTTTTAGTAAATATTTTTCTGCGCTGTGATTGGTCAGTGGTCTAAAACTGCTTAAAAGTCTACACGATGGATACTTATAAATCAACTATTTTTCAATCACCCCCCTTGAGTTTTTCATTTAAAAATCTAAATGGTTTGTAAAACAATTAACGCAATGTGGAAGGTGTAATAGACAAACATACCCAACTTTCCAATACATTTCGCCCCCACTTAAGCCAAATTATCAAAAAATATCAAGTTAAGCGTTCTAATTTCGTTCAAAACATACAACTACACGACCTATAGAATTACTACTAGTATATGATTGCTCAAGATTTTTTTTAAAAACGCTGGATTAGTGAAATTTAGTTGCAAAATGAACTATTTTCTAATTGTTGGACAACTTTTTTTCCACCTATCACTAAAAAGACGAAGTCTTAAACTACACGATGGTGGTTTTGTAATTGTGCATTTTTTTTAGATCTTCTTGCCTCCAATTGTTTTTGAATTTGAGTAAATTTCAGCGTCATTCCCCAATACTCGTACAACGTTAGTATTAGTATGTAATACGATTATGTAAACTAGAGTCTGTGTATAATGGTCCCAGCTTCTAATATTATATAATGAAATTCAAGAATTTATATATTTATATCTAAAAAAATAATTTTGCGACTTTGGAAAATTACAGGAAAGTAGCAATAATCTTAAATCCGTATGTTCTCTGTTCTAAAGTTTTATTATATTAAAATACATTAAGGTATATAAGGTATTAAACTCATGCTTTCTATCGATATTATATTTGACTTTTTTTTTGCTATAAAGCTTGTTATGTTTTCATGCAATGAAATATAAACAGTTGTAGAAAATTTGAATAATGAAAACACTATTTGGGAATATGTTGAAATGTGTTGAAATATATTGAAATATGTTGAAATAACATACATTTATTTCTCTCTATACATACAATATACATAGTACAAACATGTAAACATGAGGACATTACATTCATGCAAATACGAGGCGTAAAAATACATACGAGAACCATACGGTAGTGACGCAAATAAGCGTGGATCCCGGCTTTCTTTGTAAAAGCTGTCAAAACGTTTAAATTTGGGGAACACTACAACGAAAGCAAGGTTCCCGGAAAGCACGTGCAGATTAGAAGGAAAGCCGGGACCCACGCTTATTTTCGTCACTACCGTCAAACGAAAAGATGGCGAGTTCACTACCTTGGAGTATTTTATACACTCAATAAGAGCAAATTGAAGATTTTTCTTTCGACATGTTGTTTGATGTGTGAAATTGAAAAATAACGTCTGTAAACGTATAAAAATCACGAAATCGAGTGCCTATGCTGTAGACCAGAACTTGAACAATGACCGATATGTCTGAATCATCAAATTGTCGTGTGCTTGTGTTATTTTCATCCCCTGTTCCGTTAGATGTGTTGATCGAAGGAATGTCCTCTACTTTCTCCATCCTGTTTTGTAATGACTGCATTGTGGTCAACACACTGTCAATACGAAATGCTTCGTGGCCTATCTCCAGCGCTATATCAGGAATAGCTTTGATTTTTGTATCAATATTAGCCATGAGTTCATCTCGCATCTTATCCAACTTACTCTCTAACATCTGCTTCATACTTTCTTTGTTGTTTTTTAATTCTAGTACCGCTGTGAGAAGGGAATCAATTTTTGTCGAATCTGAAGATTGTGTAGCCATTTTTGTTGTTTTGACGCTGGATTGGTCACGGGGTAATGGGCTATCAAATACATTAGTTAATTTACCTGTCTCTAAATCGTATTGTATATCTTATAATTTCCATCATACAATACACTATTGGTTTCACTTAGTATGTCACTTAATTGTACACTATCGTCATCACAATTGCTCAAAGTGCTATACCTGTTGGCGCCATATTTGCTTTGTTTGACACGGTGATCTTCACTATCCGATTCACTGCTCTTTTTGCGTTTAGTTCGTCTGTTTTTCCCATCCGATTACATAGTGTGTTATGTCTATCATTTACACATATATACTTCAGCGGAATCATGAATTCAGAGTTAGCGAGACAAGGGAATCGAATAAGCTAATCTTTTGCGAGACAGGAATATCTAATTGATTGTATACTATAAAAAGAGTATGTAGTGAAAAAGAAGCGTGTTGCGCAATGCGTTTCTGTGTGCGGTTCCAATTGCCATTTTATAAAGATATACACCTAAGTATCTAAACGAAGTTACTGACTCAATTTAAGTGTCGTACAAGTCAAATAGTTTTCTGCGGCAGATAATTTACAGACCAGTATTGTTAAGGATGTATTTTTCTGCAGATCGAATTTATTTTGTTTATTAGCCCAAATAATTCAGGTACATATGTTAAATATACGTACATTTATACCTGAAATAATAATTATTGTACTCTACAGATGAATATCGAAACAATTTAAAATTGATAATAACCTCCTCCTCCTGAGTTCAAATACAGCATCAAAATTATAGTGTCAGAAAAGCTCTTTGGCTATGTAATCCCCGACGAAATATGTTGGGAACAAATTTACATGAGTACACCGAAATAAAACTGGTGCTTGCTAAAAAATATATATGGTGCGAAACCATCATTTTTCTGCTCCAATTGATGTATATTATCTTTATATACATTGCATATAAATCCACCAATGCATATGCCCACAACGGCATTTAACTAAATTCTGATTTAAACTTGCTTCTTTTATCATCGGATATCGATTAATTTAACCTTGAAACCTGTATGTAACAGTTTATGTACAGTGGTATTCTTCGGTGTTATTGCTTTTCCGCGTACTTTTTGCTGCGGAGTAGATGAAATCTAAAAAATAGACGAGATGAAAAATAACTCCGAGAGAAGTGAATCTTTTTTTTGTTTAGGATTTAAAAACTAGATTAGATCTACAAGCTACTGCTTTGCATGAAAAAATATCTCAAATAGTATATCCATACTTAAAAAAAGTGTTCTCAATTGCTTCGAAATACTGCATTAGTCTGGTTCTCGACATTCTTACAGAATGGTGCTATAAACTTGAATTCATACGAAAGCCAGACTGATCATACAGGGGCAAATCTCTAAACGCATTCTAATATACCTGCGGCCTCGGGGCCACAGCTTCAAAGTACTAGTACATTATTTTCGTTTTAGCTACAATAATGTTCAGTATCATTAAGAATAGATTGAAGTGATACTGGATACTGTGCAAAAAACAACTGCATCATCAGCAAATAGTAACAAAAATAGTTGTATGTCATCAATATTTATAATACCATTAATATTAGTATTTATATTATTTAATATATCGTTAAGAAAAAAGAGACACAACATACTACTAGTCGGATCACCCTGTTTCTCTCCAATCTGGAAGAGATCAGGTCAGATTTCAAGGATTTATGTACTTATGCATTCTATGTCAAAATGGCAAGTCAAAATTAATGTAAAAATATAATTTGTTACAAATATAACGCATGAAGCCATATACAATTGATTTTGTTTGAAATAGAACTAATTATAAGACTCTCAAATAAATACTTTATTAACATTAGTTACATACGTAAAACAGTATAACTAGTGAAATCCTTCTTTTGGGAAATAAAATGTTTTTCTCTATATCTAAAAAATAAGATGTTGATGTTTTTTATATGTACAGTTGGATTTTACAATTAATGTAAATATAGTTTTAACTATAAGACATATTTATCCGCGTAAATTTTGGCTTATTTGATCATAAACGGACACTTTTAACAGTAGATAAAACTTGTCTCGGGTAAATGGTTTAAGTTGTATAAAATATCAATTAAATATTGACAATTTTTTAACATTTATTTACTCCAGAAACACTGCAATGGTACGCGAACTATATCACACGGTATAACCGGATGAATGCCCTACAGAGTGATGACTACCCAACAGAGGTAAACACCGATGACGGGTGAGTAGTGGTGTTATATTTCTTACCAGCAATTCTCGAATTCGGGCTTTCTTTTGGATCTAAGGATATGTGAATGACCACGAAGGTTGAAATGAACTATTCAAACAGTCTCGCACGCTATCTTTGCGGAATAAAGCTGATAGCGCCTGTTTATACACGACACGCAGAAAATAATGCTCAAATCTCACATTTATTGCCCGAAATTAAACAGTTTGCGATAGTTTTGAACTATTTAACCTCACAGATCTAACGAAATATCATCTATGAACAATTCTGTAAAGTTACAACTCTGTCCATGCTCTTAAACCGATGTTTGACCCTTCCAAAGAGACCCTAGTATGCGCAAAAATGATGACGTTTACCGCCGAGGAGATTTTGAGAGGATGACGTGAACGACAGATAATGAAAAAATATGGATGACGTTCACGGCTGAGGAAAAGAATTAATGAAATTGCCATTTTGCGCTGTTTCAATCGTTTTGTACCCGGTAAAGCATGGAATCTTTGGAAATGTACATGTCAATGAGCATTTTTCAACAGAAAGTGTTGAATAGGATAGCCTAACACGTATATTATTCATATACATATGTACATTTATTCAATATATACCGTCATTCTAGTTACTGTAGTCACTCGAAGAATCTATGACATTTGCAAGACAAATCTTTATCAATTTGAATGTAAAGATTCTGAAATCTAGTCATATATTTTCAGCCTAGTTCTGTTCCGACATTACATACATACTCAGCATACTATCCAATGTAATTTAATGGTAAGTGAAGCTAATCAAGACTATTCCGTCATTTTACTGTCATTTAAACAAGCTTCCCGTAATACCGTTTTTATACAGACGGTAAAGCAGTCTGCAGTCTTCCAAATCTATATGTCAGGTGTGCATGATAAAAATATTTTAGCAAGCACTTTTTAAACATAAATTGGCTGGCACACATGTAAATGTATGATTGATAAAGTTTTTTTACAGAAATTGATATTTAGTTTTATTTTCTATTAGAGTCTATAGATGTGTAAATTTTACAAACAAGTGGGCCAAGATGGCCCTTGATCGCTCACTTGAGAACAAAGGCACTATAATTAATGACCAGATAATATAGTTTCCATCTCGTATAATCCATTTTACGTAGATTTTGAGATCAAAACCAACAATGAAGGAAACAAGCTAAAACGTAGCAAATTTCCTAATCCAAGCGCCCATAACTCTTGAAGTTGTGGTCCGATTCCACCCATAACTAAACTTGTCAAAGACCGTAAGGTCATACACATTCATTCTAAATATGATTAGGATTGGTGAATAAATGAAAGCGCTAGAGTGTAAACAAGCTAAACATAGCAAATTTTGTAAGTCAAGGGCCCATAACTCTAGAAGTTATTGTCCAATTTTGCCCATAAACGAACTTAGCCGAGACATTGTGGCCATATACATTGTGAGCAAGTTTGATCACGATTCGTTCAGAGCTGTGGATGCTAGAGTGTAAACAAGGTAATTGTGGACGGACGCCGGACATTCATCGATCCTAAAAGCTCACCTGATTTCATCAGGTGAGCTAAAAAACGTTTCATTTTTTTGTATTATTTTTCAATGATACAGTTACCTGTGGGCAGGAAGTATTTACTTGACAAACCAACATTACTCCGTCATATGAAGTCTAAGTCTGAGTTTCATGCTTTTAGATACCTTTAAAATCGTAATCAAATTAAAAGCATTTCTGTCATTTATATTAATCAGCTACTAATTTAATTTAGATACAATCTTCTACGTCCAATACATTTACACTTATCAAATGTCATCGATACTACATTTGAATTCGATACTAAAAGTTGCGTACGCACGCATTGAGTAAGACGTGATTGAGTATCACAAAAAACTTTCTTGAGCCTATCTTCAAGAAGTCATGCACACCTTTAGATATGAAAGACTGCAGACTGCTTTCCCGTCTGTATAAAAACGGTATTACGGGAAGCTTGTTTAAATGACAGTAAAATGACGGAATAGTCTTGATTAGCTTCACTTACCATTAAATTACATTGGATAGTATGCTGAGTATGTATGTAATGTCGGAACAGAACTAGGCTGAAAATATATGACTAGATTTCAGAATCTTTACATTCAAATTGATAAAGATTTGTCTTGCAAATGTCATAGATTCTTCGAGTGACTACAGTAACTAGAATGACGGTATATATTGAATAAATGTACACATGTATATGAATAATATACGTGTTAGGCTATCCTATTCAACACTTTCTGTTGAAAAATGCTCATTGACATGTACATTTCCAAAGATTCCATGCTTTACCGGGTACAAAACGATTGAAACAGCGCAAAATGGCAATTTCATTAATTCTTTTCCTCAGCCGTGAACGTCATCCATATTTTTTCATTATCTGTCGTTCACGTCATCCTCTCAAAATCTCCTCGGCGGTAAACGTCATCATTTTTGCGCATACTAGGGTCTCTTTGGAAGGGTCAAACATCGGTTTAAGAGCATGGACAGAGTTGTAACTTTACAGAATTGTTCATAGATGATATTTCGTTAGATCTGTGAGGTTAAATAGTTCAAAACTATCGCAAACTGTTTAATTTCGGGCAATAAATGTGAGATTTGAGCATTATTTTCTGCGTGTCGTGTATAAACAGGCGCTATCAGCTTTATTCCGCAAAGATAGCGTGCGAGACTGTTTGAATAGTTCATTTCAACCTTCGTGGTCATTCACATATCCTTAGATCCAAAAGAAAGCCCGAATTCGAGAATTGCTGGTAAGAAATATAACACCACTACTCACCCGTCATCGGTGTTTACCTCTGTTGGGTAGTCATCACTCTGTAGGGCATTCATCCGGTTATACCGTGTGTATATGTTTGTTATAATTATCATTTTCACTGTTATTCGGGATTTCTGTGTAATACTTTTGTTTGACTTGTACCAAATGCTTAATTTTCAAGTTATGTATTGTATTGAAAAATGTGTTCATATTGAGTGTTATGGAATTTACTCAGATGATATTATGTTCCTTCATAGTCACATGTATATTTATCTTTGTAATAGGAGGAAAATAATATACCCAATGCGAAGCTCGAACCCACGACCTCCTGCTTGCAAGTCAGATGCTCTACCAACTGAGCTAATCGGCCGGTTAATATTGACAACCACAATCTCTTTTGACTGGGGGGGGGGGGGTAATGTACCCGATGCGGAGCTCGAACTCGCGATCTTCTGATTGCAAGTCAGATCCTGTATCAACTGAGCCAAACGAGTTGCTACATTTTCATTAAAATATTTAAAAAGGCTTACTAGATATATTTATTTTCGAATCATTAAAGCATTCGAAAATCTTACGCATGGGTCGTTTTCAATGTCCAAATTAGAGTTGTTGCAGTCCAATACTAGTATATCGACTATACTCCAGTAACATTTAATCAACTCCCATATTCTCACAACATAGGACCATCATGGCATCAGCTTAACACTAAGTATTATAATTTCAATGCGTGCGTTACCAGACAAGAACACATTTCATGTATTGTTTATACTGTTGTAACGTGTTGTTAATGGTGCATATTGATATATAAAACATAATTCTACGATATGAATAATCCTTACACTGTTTATAGTAAGCACAGCTCAGTACAGTATGGCCTGCGAACAATGGCAAATAAGAGGTGAGATGACTTTTGGCCAGTATGTACAGGTAATCCTAATTTAGAAGTTTTTTTTTTGGTGCATCATATTATAAAATAGATGAATGCTAAAGAGTGACATAGTTCACAGGTGCTTATCTTTAACAGGTCATTGTAATTAAAATAAAGTTTGAACGAAATCTAGCAAAATAACTGGTTTATTTTTATCTGTTGTTTAGCAGTCTATTCGACAGCTATGGTCATTTCAGAGCCACCCTAGAAAGAGAAGGGAGGGAAGATACTGGAGAACTGGACATTAAATTTATATCCCTACTCATATTTCGATTAAAGTTTTTCCTGGTGTATGTCCGGTGTACAGTATCAATACACACCTGGCCCTTTTTCCTGGTGTATGTTCGGTGTACAGTATCAATACACACCTGGCCCTTTTTCCTGGTGTATGTCCGGTGTACAGTATCAATACACACCTGGCCCTTTTTCCTGGTGTATGTCCGGTGTACAGTATCAATACACACCTGGCCCTTTTTCCTGGTGTATGTCCGGTGTACAGTATCAATACACACATGGCCCTTTTTCCTGGTGTATGTCCGGTGTACGGTATCAATACACACCTGTCCCTTTTTCCTGGTGTATGTCCGGTGTACAGTATCAATACACACCTGGCCCTTTTTCCTGGTGTATGTCCGGTGTACAGTATCAATACACACCTGGCCCTTTTTCCTGGTGTATGTCCGGTGTACAGTATCAATACACACATGGCCCTTTTTCCTGGTGTATGTCCGGTGTACGGTATCAATACACACCTGTCCCTTTTTCCTGGTGTATGTCCGGTGTACAGTATCAATACACACCTGTCCCTTTTTCCTGGTGTATGTCCGGTGTACAGTATCAATACACACCTGTCCCTTTTTCCTGGTGTATGTCCGGTGTACGGTATCAATACACACCTGTCCCTTTTTCCTGGTGTATGTCCGGTGTACAGTATCAATACACACATGGCCCTTTTTCCTGGTGTATGTCCGGTGTACGGTATCAATACACACCTGTCCCTTTTTCCTGGTGTATGTCCGGTGTACGGTATCAATACACACCTGGCCCTTTTTCCTGTGGTTATCTTACCACAGTACTTATAGCTCGGTAGTTGGGATGGTGACACTGGTAAGAAGCGTCCCTGATATATCGGAAGGCGGAGCCGAGATTTGAACTATGACCTTCTGGTTTGTAGACCAGCACGTTACCACTAAACCACCGATCCGTCATCTATAGCAAAATAAACGATTGTGAATTGTTGCAGCACATTTTTGAATATTCAACGAGGGAGACTGAAAACAAAATAGTGACCGAGACGTTTCACAATACAGGTACATATATATATTGACATAAGGAATTCAGTTTTTGAAACGAACTGACGTAGCTGCAGTGTGCAGTGTCCATGGGATGTGTGACTGCCGTACACGTGTTAGTAGCTGTCACGTTTTCGCATGGAGAATTTTATGGAATGAAGATGGAGTGCCTGATTACATTGTGTCAAATTCAGTGCAAGTATGATCTGTTTAACACTTAATCGAGCAAAAGGAAACATAATTATACACCTCATTTATTACTTTTGTCATTCATGTAAACATGTCACAATATGTAAGACGTTACCTATGATAAAATATTGAAACTTATAAAACTAATTTGTTGTGAAACTAATTTGTCATGAAACTACATTGTATCGATTATGTTATGAAAATGTTATAAAACTGGTTTGTTCCTCATAAGTTAATTAACAGTAATGTTAAAATCTGTCACGCATATACATGACCTATAACATTTATAATGTCACCCGTGTTGTAAGAATACAGGAATGTGTGATACTGATCATTCATAATACTGTGGACAATCACGTGATTAAGTTAAGGTAAAGGGCATAATGTTCATGAGTGTTCGTTTATATAATATACATGTATATCGTTTAAGCATTAACGAAGTAGTAAACACCATTTTTAAGAGGCATTCCGATTTAACTTCATTTTTTCATACATGTTTTCTTGTGCTGGGACGTCATTGTCGTCACCGCCTTCTTCTATTATACATATCTAAATACATTGTATTGCAATATGGGCTAAAAACATCCAATGCAAAAACCGAAAATAAAAACAATGGTGTCATACATAATGATATATTATCATCAGAACATTGACAAACACGTACATTTTTAGTCCTTTCTTGTTTTGGATATTTTGGCCATTTTGCGCATTAAGATGATATTTTCTAGAGCATTCTTAGAAGATGAAATTGTAGATTTTCAAAGTACTGTAATAGGGATAGTGTTCCAAATTTCCGAAGATATGAATCATACACAGATGATTCAAGAATAAAAAGTTACACAAAAGATGGATGAATGGAAAGCTACAGGTCCCATGACAGTAATCTTTTTATAGCATTGTTAACGAAAAATTTTAATTTTCTAAAATATACCTGATTGGAAGGTTTCGTCGAGAAGTTTAAAACCGACGATATAGCCATGAGACCTCTGACAATGTCATAAATACGTTCTGTAGCAAAATGTTGCAATCATTCTAGCGATTTTTCACCGTATGGAATTTTAGCTTTTATCGCAATGTATTTGTCGTATGAATTATTCAGATTGTTAGTAGCTCTAAAATGGTTTCAAACAAATTCAATTCTCTATTCAACAAATCATATGCACAATGGTGTATAAATAATTTAGCAAAAATGTCAAGAGTTTATTCAATGTGATCAATTTGGATACGAATCTAGTAAAGAATGACAAGACATTTTCTACTTTTCATGCGTGGGATCCAGTAACATTTTGAACTATATTTACATATGGACATGTTGTTATTTATCATTAATGCATGCGTTCTGTTGTATATTTTAATTATTTTTGTATGATGTACGTTGTAAATAAACTTTGTGTAATTACATGTGTACCATTATTACGTCAATTTTGTATTTAGTGTACAATATATAATAATGATAAATGTTTTGGTTCGTTTCTACCATGCAGGCTGTTATGTCCTGGACAGGACATGTCCTATTTTGTAATTGTAAAACTTCTTGCATATACATGTACATGTATTTCAAGAACATATATATAAGGATGTGCCATTAAAGAAAGAGACTGTAAAAAGCAGTTGTGTGTAAAAACTGGTAGTTGTAATCTGGCGAAATACACCATGAAATAGGTGATGGCTATACTGACGGTTATAGAAAATAACAAGAAATGTTTCTTTAAAAAGATAATCGGCTTGTACATAGTTCAATTTTTAGGTCAGCAATGTTATTGTATACATGGAAGATCCCATTTGTGAATGTTTAGGTAACACGAATACTATATGTAATATGCTATGGAGCAATCTATGAAACATTATATTACTGTCCTCTGTGGTGCTGTTGGTAAAGCACAAAGTTTGTGAATCTATAGGACTGCATCTGATGTTGGATATCATTTTTTACTTTTTTATTTTTTAATAAAAGTTATCGATAAGACAATAATGTTTAAAAGTTTTGTTTTTTATCTTAATTGTTCCGTGAAATTAACAAAAATATAATATCCTCACATGGGTAATTAGCATTTATATGTAATATTTTAATTGTGGAGTAAATGTACAATAAGTAGAAACCGGTTTTTGTGTTAAGTATATATAGTACTTGAAATAACTTTTGTATACGCGATTTCGTGCAATAAAATGTATAAAGAAAACGATATTTAAGAAATACACCAGAGAACAAATGCATTTCTTCTTTCCCTTTTCTCTTTTGAAATACAAAAAGCTACAATTCAGCGTACGTGTATACATACATGTAACAAGAACAAACATATTTCAATGAATAAAAATAAAATGTATACAATAATTTAAAAAGAAAGTGCCATTGACTGAGTTCGAACCACTCACATCTGCTTCATCTTGTAAAAATATCATGCATTGTACATTCCACCTTATCCAATACACCATGACTTTGGTTTACGTGAATCGCTTTTTACTACGGATTTAAACTTATTTTGGCCATCAATTTACAGTGATTACCTTTACAATGGTATCGTCCAATATTCGACCTTGACTATAAGAAAATTGGACTTTATACAGTAGAAAATTAGTTCTTAGAAAACACAGTTTACATAAACTTTATGTGACACTCTTGCGCATACTAACAGTTAGCTATATTTTTAAACTATGTTTCGGTAAATTAGATTATATTATATGATATTTTATCTTACTTACTGTGTATGAGTCTACTTATTATATTTTTTCATGGTTTAAACGTTCTGATATTTAAAATATGTGGTTGTATTGATTTTTTCAGCTTTTATTATTGCATTATTTCAGAGGCAGTAAATCAAATAATTACTGACTCCGCCCTAAAAAATTATAACATCAATGCTTTAACCTATGAGAAAATCCTACTTCAGCTGAAGTTTTTCTATCAAACACTTGCATTGGTTACAAATGTGGGTCAAAAGCAATACTAGAATAGCAAGCCGAAAAATGATATTGCAACAGAATTTTATCCAACTTCTGAGCCAGAAATCACAAAACTTGTTTTCAAAACGAAAAATGGTAACACACATGAGTAATGACAGAACCACGCAGATAGAGACATAAAACTACAAACATGTCAAAAGGTATGAACCAAAATCTCTCTCATATTCACTCTTTTAAAGTAATCTCTAGGGAAGGAGCTAGTACTCCATTACTTTCCTTGATGACAGGACACTTTCAGGATCAATGTGTCAGTAAAGCATTTCTCTAACATTTAGAGATTTGTCCATAAATTACTCTCGAAGAAATCTAGGCACATTGCTATTTACAATATTATACAAATGTACATACTTTTTGTTTATTACTTTATTTTGGGATTAACGGCGGTTTTCGGTTATACTGTATTTTCATTTATTTTCGTTGGGCTCAATTTTCGTGGTTTTCACAAAAATGGCTATTTCGTGGGGACATAAATTCGTGGATTTTGATTTTTGAAAGGAAAGCCTTATCTCTGCATTTAAATTTGTGGGGATTTGATTTCGTGGATGAGCCGACCCACGAAATCCACGAAATTAAATCCCCATCGGCGAAAATTAATGATTCCACAGTACACGGCTGCTGATTAACCTAACGAGTTTTCCTAGTCGGTATACTAATAGGAACCGACAACTTCTCAACATCTGGCGGAAAATGAAGATATAACCTGTCGCGACCGGGAATCGAATCCATCGTACTAACCATGCATCACAGCGGTACAAAGTACTTTAAGATGTCAATGCTTGGTGTTACGACAACGATAAGTATCATTTGGTCAGCATTTACCTTTTAAGTTTAATACTAGCCTGTCTTGGCATCAACATGATGTTTTATATCATAGTTTGTTGCGAAAAGTCATCTACAAATGTATATGCTTAAATATTTAATGTTTTTAAGAAGACTGGATGATGTATTCATCTTACTTCTGTCGTACCAGATCTTGTGGTATCTTTCAAAACCATCATTCTGCTCAAAAGCCGTGGTGCATGAGAGCCTACAGTCACAGTCATTTACTACGACTGATTGTCTTTACTTGAAAAAAAGTAATTACGATACGTGCATGAATAATTAATATCTAAGTATTATATCATCCGTATGTTATAAATCTCAGATTTTAAAAAAAACTTGAATTAGGCGGGAATTTGTTTGTCACGAAACGGAAACCATTAGAGTTTACTTTTCAATGTCGACTACCAGGTTCGAAGTGTTGATAATCTAGAAATAATAATGACTGACATATTCCCATGTACCATATCCACAAGTTATGCCAAATGACTCGTACCTATAGAGTTAATAAAAAAATGTCGGAGAGGTTTGTAGCAAACAACGACGTATAGCTGCTTTACTAGCCGGTCAAGGTAATGTTAGAAAAAATGATTACATGTACTAGTTACCTTGATAGTTATGTTAACCATGAAGTATATCTCCAGAAACGATTTAAGGCACTGCAGCCATAAACGTACAATCATCTTCTGTAGCATTGGTATGCAATTATAATAATAAACTGATGGTAAAACCATAAAAAGCAAATCAGACGGTTTGTCATAAATAATAGATATAGTAATTTTCAAACAAGAACCGTCACCAGGTTCGCCACCTACCACATGAATAGCCAGTAATATGGTGTGATTTATTACGTCTAAAGTCAGACACTCGCTCATAATGATTTAGGAATGTAATCAAACTAAATCGTGGACGTGATGGATGCTTTTTCGAACTGTGTTGGAATTTATGGTATTTCATACGTTCGAGCACCGTGTAAGGATTTACATGGAAGCAGGGGTTGTACCAATCGTAACTACTCGGGCATTTTCGTAATACAAAATAAGCGTGGGTCCCGGCTTTCCTTGAAGAAGCTGTCAAAACGTTTAAAGTTGGGGCACACTACAACGAAAGCAAGGTTCCCGGAAAGCACGTGCAGATTAGAAGGAAAGCCGGAACCCATGCTTATTTTCGTCACTACCGTCAATCGAAAAGATGGCGAGTTCACTACCTTGGAGTATTTCATACACTCAATAAGGGAAAAAATGAAGATTTTTCTTTCGACAGATTTGCGTTGTTTGATGTGTGAAATTAAAAAATTTCGTCTGTAAACGTATAAAAATCACGGAATCGAGTGCCTATGGCTTTATATACATGCATACAACTGACAATGGTTTTAAAACCCAGATATACCGGAACAGACCATTCTGAGTGAATGAATCGTACGGTAAATATAACAGACATATAAACGATCCGGTACATGCGTCTTTTGACAGTTGACTGCTGTGTTACGTCTAGTTGTGAAGTATAGTACGAACTACGTATACCCCTCCCCCCTCATAACATGCCGTGATTGTGTTGTACTCATATCGAAGTTGACAAACAACTCTTACAATAAAGTGATACAAATAGTCGATGTATTATTACGTTTTGGAATTGCTGATATCGAGTATAAGAAAATCGCCCACGTACAAGAAAATCAATTCAGTGTATCATAGGGGTGCAACGATATGGCATAACCCGTATTGCGATATATTGCAATACAGTCGACCCATATCGCAATTACGTATTGCAATACAGAGAAGTAATGAAAACACAATAAAACTAAAGCCACTGTCAACTCAAGTGTTAACCCACTACTACATAGAGATATAACTGTATTAGGTTGTTCATTCATATAGTGTAACCAGTAGATGGCATATCAGTAGTATCAATAGATAAAATATTGTACCAGTACAGGTTTATTGGAAAAATGAAAAAAAGTTATTTAGAAGGATCAATCGGTTTTTTGTGGTCCAAAACAACACTAAAAAGTGTGTCTGCATTTGTTTAATTCAATGGATTATATGAGCTCAACTATTAAAGAAAATATCGCGGTACGTGGAATTCGTATCGCGATACGTACATATGGGCCCGACGCTGTATCGCAATATACTGGTATACCGTTTTGCTACTTGTGTATCATGATAAAACGACCTAATAATTGGCTTGAACTTACCACAGGAAAACACAACCCTTTGAAGTTCAGCACGTACTTTTAGGCTTTTGTAATTGGTGACATTGGGTGTTAACAATCACATACTTTATTCTCATTTATTATTTGATATATAATAACATCGGACGTTTGAGTATGTGTAGAGAAAATACCATCATATGTATCTTTCAGAGTTCAATTCCATACTGTATCCGTGGAGTCTTACACAGCATTCCAACATTGAAAGGTGACAAATAAAAATTCCCTGATTTTTCCTGACCAAAATTTCCCTCGCATATCTTAGTACAAAGTACTACCAACGCAGCAGATTATACGAGGCCCTCGTACATGTCATCTATACGTTTATTCTTGGCTTCCTTCCTCCCCAATAGCCAACATTTGCCTTCATGTTTTATTACACTAAAGCGTGTATGAAATTTCATGATAAAACTAATGTGTGGTAATATAATCAACAAGAGGGCCAAGATGGCCCTAGATCGCTCACCTGAGAACAAAGACGATAATTAATGACCATGTAATATAGTTTTCATCTCGTATAACCCGTTTTTACATAGATTTTGATCAAAACCAACTCTAATTTTCACGAATACTGGATGCAGGAAAATGTACATTCTGTGTAAATAAGATTATGATTATTGAAGAAATGAAGGTGCTACAATACTGTAAACAAGCTAAAATGTAGCAATTTTACTAAGTCAAGGGCCCATAACTCGACAAGTGCTAGTTCAATTCCACTCATAATCAAACTCATCAAAGACCTTTAGGTTATAAACATTCACTGTAAATATGTTCAGGATTGGTGAATAATTGAAGGCACTGGAGTGTAAACAAGCTGAAATGTAGCCGTTTTTCTATCCCAAGGGCCCTTAACTCTTGAAGTTCTGGTCCAATTTCACCCATAACTGAACTTGTGCAAGACACACATTCATTGTAAATATAATTAGGATCGGTGAATAAATGAAGGCGCTAGAATGAAAAATAAGCCAAAATATAGCAAATTTTCTAAGTCAAGGGCCCATAACTCTTGAATTCCTAGTCCGATTTCGTCCATAATCAAACTTGTCCAAGACCCTAAGGTCATACACATTCACTGAAAATATTATTAGGATTGGTGAATAAATGAAGGCGCTAGAGTGTAAACAAGTTAAATATAGCAAGGGCACATAACTCTTGAAGTCCTTGTCCGATTTTGCTCATAATCGAACTTACTCGAGACATTGTGGTCATATACATTGTGACCATGTTTGATTACGATTGGTCAAGAGCTAGTGGAAACTAATTGTGGCCGGACGCCGGATATTCATTGATCCTAATTAAGGTTTTCGAAGTCTAATACGAAGTGTTAAGGATCGTATTTTAAATATTGTCATTCTTTTGTATATCCATTAAGACACTTACAGGTGAATTTTTAAAAACTTTTACCGTCAGTTAAGAGAGTTACAACCATTTTTGTTCCTCTACCCCTAACGTAAAATAGTACCTCAAAATCAAATGAAGTCACCTTTATGAAAATCTCTCTAACAGATGATACAATAAATGCAAGAATGTGTATAAGTCTAAGGGTAACCAATGTTTAGTCAATTCAAATTGTTTATACGATGTTTGGAATTACTATGTTGCAGAAAAAGTAAAAAATGTAACCTAGCCCCTTTAAGATTTAGTCAAGATTTTAGCCTTTTACCAAAAAGTAACAAATTTATAAATATCATTAAAATAAAAACTAACACAGGGAAACAGCTGAAATTTTCTCAAAATTAACTACTATGTGTGTATAATGTCTACACCAAATTTAAAAAAGTTTCACCGTCCGGTTTTGAAAACAAATGTGTCAGAAATCCATAGTTACTTGATTTTCGTTAATTAACCATGTATAAATTGCAATAAACTAGACAAAAAAATTTGGAATAAATATTTTCTTCCATATTACTGTATAAATTCATGTTCTTAATACGAAACATTACCTAAAAACTAAAATAAAAAAAAGTATGGTCCCATTGGGGTTTGAACCCATAACCCTCAGGAATATGTCAAGATGTCAGTAAAATTCATGAAATTAAGTACTCTTCAAAATGGAGGTTTCGAATTAGAGATTGAAATCCTTAAGACAAAGGGCAGTTATTTTTCTCAGGAAGGTCAAAATATTTTCAATCACATATCTTGTAACCTTAAGTAATGTTTGTTTATGAAAACTATCTCAAATTTTGTTGTAGCTTTTCTTACTAAACTCTGTTGTTGTTTTTTTATATTATTAATAACCAAACTTAAAAACCTCTGAATAAAGGCCACCCTGAAAATAAAGGTCATTCTTTTTAAAACTGTCATTGAACAAAATGACCTCCAAATAAAGGTTACCTGTAAATAAAAGCCATATTTTGTCTTTTCCGAGGGCGACCTTTGTTCACAGGTTAGACCAGTGTATTTTATTAATGGAAAATGTCTTAGACTGACTCAAAACACCCCTAGCTGATGTGATCTATTAACATTCAGAGTCCACATAGTATCTTCTCAAGTTTCTAAATTCCTCTCTAGTGTTTTTTACCAATGATAAGTGCCTTTGGGTTTTAGTGTTTTTTTAAAATTCTATCACAACTTCCTTTTTGGGCTGAACAATAAAATCTCCCATTCTTAGTTTTATTTCTACCATTTTTCCAGAATTAACAATACACAATCCTGTTAAGTCATTCATTAAGTCAAGCTGAAGACAGCAACTTTGGAAGTTGTAACTGACATGTTCCTCTGTGACGTGAAGAACATAAGGATGGTTGTGCACTCCCAGTTTACATCTGAAGTATCTAATTACTGCTTGACTAGTAAAAACTCTTGGCTAATGACTGAGAGATTTGCAATTAAGTTTCTGAGCAGTTTAATGCCTCCATACAAAAGGGGTTTGTTACGAAAAAAAAATTTTTTTTCCATGTAACCCATATATAATTCAACTTTTCTTCAGTACAACGAAAACTTTGCAAAATGGTTTTAACAAAGACCTATACATACATAGATAAGCAACTAGTCTAAATCTCGCAAAGTCACGCGGCAGATTGACAAAATCTCGCAAAATCACGTTTGCTTATTGCTCATTTTCTATGGAAGACATATTGAAGTAAATTATATCTTCCAATAGAGCAAGACATTCCCTACGAAATGATACCAAGTTGATAAAAATCGGAGCACCAAAAAAAAAGTTTTATGCAAAATACAAAGGCCCCTGCATGAACCTTATAACGTACATTTTGTCATTTTTCTGCTATACTGGTTGAATTTAAGTAATAATTTCAAAGAAATTTCTTAACAAATCATATTAAAAATATTTTCTTGCATCAGAAAAATGAGTACTTAATGACATGGTTGAAAATTCATTAATGAGATTTGCACAAATTTTAAGTAGTTTGCAAAATTTAAAGATCTGCTGCGTGCAAAAATAGCATTTTCTACAGGTGCTTACAGGAGTTTCTTATCTATGTATGTATAGGTCTTTGGTTTTAAGAAGCCAAGAAATAACAAGTAAAATATCGATTTAATATCATTTAATGGAGAGAGCAGTACCAACAGACTAAGCACATGTTTAAGATTATTCAATAGTAATATAAGGTACAAAAACTAGATTCAGTGAATTTAAAGTTGAGTCATTGAACACTGTTCATTTGAAATCAGCCACTGTTACACTGATATCTGGAGTAGATGCTGTACTTGAGCCAGAATCTATGTTCTTCAGATGTTGAAACAGATATTTGCCTTTCTTCATTAAAGCTTCTTCAGATGTAACCTCATCAGTTTGTATATCATCGCCAGTGTTAGATATACGAGACTTTGTATCGGTCGGAATATCAGATGTTACATCAATGATGTCTTCTGTAACTTGAGTTTCTGACTGAAAATGGAAAAGACCAATTTACTCACAGCAGAGCCCAAGGAACTTGGGGATAGGGAGGGCTTAGCCCCCTCCCAATAATTTTGACTGAAATTGTTTGCTTAGGGCATGCACAGAACTATATGGAATGAACACACAGATTACATGATTGCTTAAGTAAAATTTGTAAAACTAAATCTGCTCTTATTTCAACTAGCAATCTAGGATTTAAATTTTGTTCTTATATCAACTACGAATGAAGTACAAGATTATATTTATAACTATATTTTCCAAAAAGATGTATTTATCTAAACAAGAGGGCCAAGATGGCCCTATATCGCTCACATGACAATCACTGTTCACTCATTAAAACATTGTTTTGAACCGGTGACCCTAGTTTTTGACCCCAGACGACCTATGTTCGAATTTGTCTTACATATCATTAAGACAAACAGTCTGACTAGGTTTGGTGAAGATACGATCAAAATTTGACATCTACAGTGTTAATAAGGTTTTCCTAAGATTTGACCTTGTGACCTGGTTTTTGACCCTAGGTGACCCATATTTGAACTTGTCCTTAATATCATTAAGACAAACAATCTGACAAGGTTTGGCCAAGATCCAATCAAAACCATGATATTAAGAGCTTTTACAAGATTTTTACCTAAGATTTGACCTTGTGACCCAGTTTTTGAACCCGGCTGACCCATGTTCACCCTTCACCCACATATCATTGAGGCAAACATTTTGACAAGGTTTGGTGAAGATCCAATCAAAACTGTGACATCTACAGTGTTAACAAAGTTTTCCTAAGATTTGACCTGGTGACCTTGTTATTGACCCCAGATGACCCATATTTATACTTGACCGTTATATCATTAAAACAAACGATTTGACAAAGTTTGGTCAAGATCCAATAATAACTGTGAAATCTACAGTGTTAACATGGTTTTTCATAAGATTTGACCTAGCGACCTAGTTTTTGACCCAAGATGACCCATGTTTGAACTCGTCCAAGATATTATGAAGACAAACATTCTGCCAAGGTTTCATGATCATCCAATCAAAACAGTGACTTCTAGAGTGTTCACAAGGTTTTCCAGCAATTTGCCCTAGTGACCTAATTTTACTACAGAAATTACCCATTATCAAACTTGACCTACATATTATTAAAATAAACATTCTGACAAAGTTTCATGAAGACCCAGTCAAAACAGTGATTTCTAAAGTGTTCACAAGGTTTTCCCTTATTTGGCCCTGGTGACCTAGTTTTTGACCCCAAATGGCCCAATATCGAACTCGTCCGAGATTTTGTTGATATTAACGTTCTGACCCAGTTTTGCTAAAATTGGGCTAAAAATGTGGCACCTAGTGTGGTCACAACATAAAGTTTGACGACGCACACCGCACGACGCCTGACGCCGGACGGAGAGTGATCCTAATAGCTCACTTTGTCACTTTGTGACATGTGAGCTAAAAATGAAAGAACAAAGAACACAATTCACATCAGAAAATATTTGGTTATCTCCAGTATTACACGTCAGAGTTGGATCTCATATTTCATCATGTGTGAATTCTTATTTCTACAAATATAAATAGTTTCTGTTGACAATATTTGCAGGTACAGTAATTTACAATAACCAAAATGTCAATAATGTATACCACTTAGTCTGTAATCAGTTTTAAAAGCTTTATCGCAGTGTGAAGGGTATAGAGTAACCTACGAAAGTCCGGCATCTGGGCTCATTGATTTAATTCTTAAAAGTGATCAACAAGTGATCAGAATAAAAAATCCATTCTTTATTAATTACTTAGTATTTAAAACTTGATTTCAGAAACAGTTTATTAATTATTGCGTACAAACCTTAGACGTATTATCCCCGATGCTTGTATTACTGGTATCCAGATCTTTAGGAAGAAGTGGATGTAATGAACATCTTGGGCTATCTTCATAAGTAAATGTGGGATATTTACAATCTCCATCACCAAAACTACATGGCCTGTATAACACCTGATGTGTATCACACATAATATCTGATTAACAGTTAAAGTTGTAATCTAATTATTGAAATGATCATGAAATATGACAGAGCCAGTTCAGCTAAATATCTGAACTATAAATGAATAACAAAATTAAAAGAAAAAAAGATTTAATAATAAAACAGCACTCACATTTATTTAAAAAATCTTTCCTATGAAAATATAAATATAAAGCATAGCAAGTGAAAGTATAAATATACATCATGTAAGACTTATTTTCCATGGGAATCAATTTATAAAAGAATAAACATATTGAATTACTAACAGTGTCTCAAAGTTAATCTGACATTGTCAAATATTACACAATTAGACAAATTTTCATGAAATACTATGCTTGAAGCGTATGCCAAAACTTGGTCTCAAAAAACTAACAATGATTGATGATTGCAAGACCTTAAGATATTTCGTTAATTATCAGCTTCTATTCAAATGTTATTATTAATCTTACATCCTATCTAAATCGCATGAAATACACACAGATAAATGTTTTTGTTTAATTTTGAAAAACTTAAACACTCATGCTCAGTACCATGGAATCAATATCAAGAGGGCCGAGAAGGCCCTATATCGCTCACATGACAATCATTGTTTACTCATTATAACATTGTTTTTAACCTGTGATCTAGTTTTTGACCCCAGATGACCCATGTTATAGAACATGTCCTACATATAAATAAGACAAACATTCTGACATTGTTTGGTGAAGATCCAATCAAATTTTGACATCCACAGTGTTAATAAGGTTTTCCTAAGATTTGACCTTGTGACCTAGTTATTGACTCCATATGACCTATTATCAATATTGACCTACATATCATTCATATAAACATTCTGACACAGTTTCATGAATTTCTAATCAAAACAGTGATCTCTCGAGTTTTCAAAAGGTTTTCCCTTATTTGGTCCTGGTGACCTTGTTTTTGACCCAAAAAGGCCCATTATCGAACACAGGCGAGATTTTGTCAATATTAATATTCGGACCCAGTTTTGCGAAAATGACCTAAAAATGTGGCCCCTAGTGTGTTCACAAGGTGAAGTTTGACTGCACACAACGCCAAACAAAGACTGATAAAAAAAGCTCACCTGAGCACAAGTGCTCATGTGAGCTAAAAACAGTTCCAGGACGGCCCTCGCTGTCCTGAAAAAAGTGAAATTTGACACAAGCTATAAAATTTATCATAAATAATAAATAGAAAGGATACGAGAGTTACAGTATTTGGTTAATGGCAAGGTTCTATTCTGACATTTTTCTCCTAGTTCAGTATGTGTACATCTTGGATATGCAGGGGGTTTATAAGTACTTCCTTCTGATGCTGCTAATCTTCTCTCCTTTGACTGACGGTGTAGTAAAGCTTCCTATAAAATACAGGTTCAAACATGAACTAGTGGTAACTTTATACAGAAACTAGAAGCCTAAGGACAACATGTCAGGGCTGCTATTGTCTAGAGATGTAGAAGTTGTATTAAAATGTTCTGAACAAGCTGTTTTATACAAATATTTGACATTTGACCTTTAAGTGTGACATTGAATTTTAAGCTACACATACAGGCTTATGCACAAAACACGATCTCAACATGGTGAACATTTGTGCCAAGTTAATTAACAATTTCCTCCATTTAATGACCAGAGTCATGGTCCAGACAATCATAATCTGAATGGATTAATATACACAGAACAAACCACTGCAGGGGTTTGACATAAATTAGGCACTAGACTTATGCTAGTCTGAAGTTCCCTAGATACAAAAAAAAATACCCTGAAATGACAAGAGCTCCGAGGTCGGAGACATATGCCACCAAACAGGGCCTTAATACAATGGGCCTCAATCCATTGACGAGTTATCGCTCGAACGATTCTCACACTCCATGACACAGTGACCTTGACCTTTGACCTAGTGACCCCAATTTCAAAAAGGTCATCTACTTCCAATGCACCTGCAAAGTATCAGGCCCATCAGTCAATCTGTTGACGAGTTATCGATGGGAAACGATTTTCACACTCCATGTCACAGTGACATTGACCTAGTTGTTAATGAAAAACTGATCTATTACTCGGCAATACATACCACACCAAATCTTTTATGGTATCTTTTCATTGTAGTGTATCGGTTCCAGTTCTCTTGACTTTCAGGATCCTTCGCATATTGACTGATACTACCTAGAAATGAAAGAATAAGTTGGTCACAATTTTTTCAATATCTAATCAAACACCAGAAACAAGAGGACTATGATGGCCCTATATTGCTCACCAGAAAAAAGACCCTGAGAGAAAAACTTCAGAAGCCTATGTAAAATCAAGTGACCCAAGGGCTGGGCCAATTTTTATCCCAGGATCAAAATATCTAAGCTTTAGGCCTTGCAGTTACTGACAATTTGTAATTTTTCTATGTAAGCATATACAAAATAGAGTAAACCCCCAGTCGGGGCCAATTTTGACCAAAGGGCCATAATTTGAACAAACTTGTTAGGTCCACTAGACAATGCTACATACTAGATATCTCAGCTCTAGGCCTGTGGTTTCAGACAGAAGATTTTTTAAGCTTTTTCTATTTGTTGCCATAGCAACCAGTTTTAATGAAATTTTTTTAACAACTTTGAAAGGGGTACACCCAAGCATAATTCCAGCAAAGTTTGGTCGCAATCGGCATAGTGGTGTAGGAGATGTTGTTTTAAGTAAATATGGACGCCACTTGTGCACATTGTGCTCCGGTGAGCTAAAAACGACAGAAACCAGTCACTCCTTACAAACAACAACATGAAATTCATGAACATGTTATACACTTTCTTGAAGATACAACAGGCATCAATGTGGATCAATCATTGACACATTGAACAGAATTGAGACATAAGTATACAAATAATATCATGTTTAAGCAAAGGTCACATATTGCATAGCACCAAGGCTTATAATTTGTGAGAATGTTGTGTATGAAATGTCTTTGGACTTCTACCAGGTAAAAAATATATTTGTTTTCTCAGTATCACTGACTAATGCTATAGTCTGCTTAACTTCTAAATCATATAGACCTCTAATCCTTCTGTATATTTCAGATTTGTATAGAGTGGTAAAAGATTCAGAATGATTAATACTGACTAAACAGTAAACTATTTGTTGAAAATGCTAACCAATACTCAATAAAACTGTACATTTGTGTAAACAATGATAATATTTACACAAACAATCAATTGGAGAGGTACAAGAAAATATTCAATTGATATTCTACTATAGTTCAAGTCCAGGAATCAACATAACATAATGCTTATCATCTGAAGTGAATTTACAGCAGTGCTCGAATTTAACTTTTTCTGCCACTAGCAATTTCTTGCTAGTATACAAACTTTCAACTAGCAAATTTGAAATCCACTAGCAATCTTTTCACATTTGTTTTTCAGAAGTATTCGTGTTTTAACAAAATATGTTGCATTTTATGTACATGTAATTGTATTACATAAAAAGATAAAGTTATTACAACACATGCAATTCCACTCGCAAAAAAATGCTAATGGTCATAAAATGAACTAGCAAAATCTATTTTTCACTGGAATTTTGCTAGTTTGCTGGTGTTAATTCCGAGCCAAGTCCCAGTCATAAATAATGCAAAATTGTCATTGAAGTCAAGTGTGTACACTTGTAGTTCATATATTTAAACTTCTACCTGGGGAGTGGACAGTGGGGAGTGGTCTGTGGGGAGTGGACAGTGGGGAGTGGTCTGTGGGGAGTGGTCTGCGGGGAGTGGACAGTGTTTAGGAAGTAACTTACCCAATGCTTCTCTTTCTGAGCCCACTGTATGTAAATATTTTCTTCTTTTTTCCTTCATAACATGTTGCAATCGTTTAAATTGATCAATATACAAAGATTGAAGTCGTATCAGTTTATCTCTCATAACCAATGCTACTTCTTCGGCCGTGTACACCCCAGCATGTCTGCATAATGTAGAGAATTATAATATATAAAATTAAATTCATGATATTATTTTAGTTTATGCAGGGCAAGTTCACAGCAAGTCCAACAATGTTTCACTTAAATCAATATATAGACATAAGAAAACATTTATTTTCCTTCACATTATCATTTTTGTAGCAGTGATCTCCCTTTATTTCTATACAACATAGTCTTCATTTTCCATACCATGGATTATTCGAAATAATATTTTAGTCCCGTTAATTTTGGACATACTCAGGCAGATTATTTTTAATAAACAAATTCTTCTTCAAGATTATAGAAAGAAGTTTTGATTTCACAACCAAATAAATGCATTAATATACAAATTTCCTGACTTGAGTGCCATAAATCTCTTATTAAAACTGATCTAGGTAAATATGAATGCAACCCAGTGCAATAAAGCAGACTATTGTCTTACTTTAACAGATCCTCTTGTTCACTATCTACACTTTCAGCATCACTATCACCATCTCCTCTCCATGCTTGATCAACAACAGGTGTCTCTGCATCAGAGTCACTGGAACTTGCATATTCTGTAAGATACAAGTACAATTAGCTAAAACCATTTATACACAATGAAAACATACAGCTACTGTGAGTGTATTAGATTATAACCCTTCCTTTATAAATCAGGGCTCGACCGAGTGGGCCAATTCTCTCTAAAGTGGCCCCACTTATCCCTGAATTGAGATAAGGGAGAAGTCGCTTCTCCCTAGAATTGGTGGCTAGGTTGAGCCCTGTAAATGTATGACAACAATGTTATCAAAGGATTTCATTTAATCCCACAGATAATAGCAGCATCCAGTAATGTTCATGCAACTGAGTGTACCAATATAATAATGCACAAATGACTATAGACGAAGACTGATAAAAAGTTCACCTTGAGCGCTAAGTGCTCAAGTGAGCTAAAAAATAATGTAAATTGACGAAAATGATGTAAATTTATAAAAGAAATTCCTTCATAGTTACATACCTAAGGCTTTGCTAGCAATGCTATGATGTTTGTCTTTATGATTGTCATTATGACCCCGTCCGTAACTTGTATAATGATCAAGTCCTTCTAACAAGGTTTCTGGACTTTCTTTAGGTCTTCTCTTCCTAGCTGCTCTCTGTCTTATCAACATGGCACGTCTTGAATGCTCCAAACAATAACTGCATGAAAGAACAAAATGGCATCAAAGCATTGAACAGGCATTTTTGTGTGTGAATAAGGTATATGAAAACAATGAATAAAATTCAAAATACATGTAAATAATTATGAAGAACCGTTATGTTACATAAACTTTTGATTTTGAATCACTCTATTCTAAACAACTGACTACCTTCACTTGATGCTTTTTTAATAAACAAATTAAATCAACTACATGTATTAGATTAGATGTATGATTCTATGAACTTGTATCCATTAATCCAATGACAAAATTCCGACTTTAAGTTGCAAAACTTGAGATGTTAACAATAACATTAACATCAAGTCACAAGATTATTGAAATTTTAGACTTACCCATCTTTCTTGTCTGATTTAGGGGATGCATTTGTACATCTTTTACCACTTTTTCCCGATTGATAAGTACATTGTTTGAAAGGTGCATTCTTGTCTTCAAGAATATGTTTGAGACAATATTCATAACCTTCTAATCTATTCTGCATACACACACGATGGCTGTACATACAAAATAGTCCTTCAACAGGTACTTTAGAACGTCCATTATTAAAAAATGAACTCTTGTTAGAACGGAACATGTTTCAAAGTCTGAAAGAGAATGAGATTAAATAAATATATCATCAAAAGCGACTGTCCTACCATTTAAATTGTCAACAATTCAAATTAAAGTGTAAGGCTGTGTTAAGAAGTGCCAAAGAGTGTGTTTTTGTTCCGATGCAGAACAATTTTCCACCTAAGAACTGCTGCAATTAGTAGGTTGGTGCAGATGTATGGACTTCACTAGCAAGATCACTATGGAGAAGCAAGCCTTCACCAATACAACTAGAAGTTTGTTTTCGGAACGCAAACATTGTATGTCTCCCCCACTTCAGCTGTACGCTGGACTATGAGTTAGCCGTTCTTAGTTCATATGATAACATGACATCGTTACACACAAAACATTGTCTAATGAAGGTCAACAATTGTCTGAAGTTGCGTATCTCCAAGCATGACCTTGTGGCTTGACCATGAACATGGGAAAATGAATTTTGGGCACAGCACATCATAACTGTTGATAGTGTTGGACAATTGTGTCAAGTTAAAGTTATTTAACTATTTATGGCCCGGACTTGAAATATGGATAGACTAAGTCACTAACTAACTATTTCACCTTTAACTGTGACCTTGACCTTAGGGAGCTGGCTGTTGTGTATGACACACAGTGGAATGTTAGTGAGTAATAGTGCCAAGTTATTTTACAATTGTCCAAGAGACTTACAAGTTATGACACAGACACAAAACATGGACAGACTAACTTTAACCTCAAAGCGCGACCATAACATTAACACTAGGGAACAGACTGTTGCGCGTATAATGCCGTCTAATGTTGGAAAGTAATTGTGCCAAATTATTTTACAATTGTCCAAGACTTAGAGACTTTCAAGTTATGGCCCGGACATGAAATATGGAGAGACTAAGTCACTAACTATCTTAATCTATTTGAAATCCAAGTGTGACCTTGACCCTAGCAAGGTTCAAACAGCCAGACTGGCAAAAACTTCATGTAATTTTCAAGGATATTTAATTTATCCAATCACGCCATTATTCACAGCGCGTAATAGCTTTCACATGTGCACGTAATTTAAATAACTAATATATGTAATAGACTAGCAATCGTGTGGCTATGTAATCACATGCGTACATAGTAGCTATCGGGTTGGCATGATAAATGAAACAAGATGTGTTTTATAAACACCATGCCCTCTCCGGTTGCCCTTTAACTTGAAAATGTACAGGTCCTGTAGAGATTGTCATGATGAACCAAGATATGAAGTTTGATGATTGTAGGTGGTAGCCTTTTGATTTTATAGGCAAGGTTTAAGTTTGGTACAGGCAAACAAAGGGCCTTAAATCTGCTAAAAATGATCGAATCACAAAACCCTGACAATATGTGCAGGGGAACTTGGTGACAATAGTTCTATCAAAGTTTGGTAAAAATCCCTTGAGAAATACAGAAGTAGTTGCAAACAAAAGAGTATTTCTATATATATTACATGATATGCACAAAATAAACAAAGGGCCATAAATCAGTCAAAATTTATCGAATCATAAAACCTTTACAACATGCATTGGGTATCTTGATAACAATAGTTCCATGAAAGTTTTATCAAAATCCCTTTAGAAAACAAGGAAACAATAGTATTTTGCTGTTACAATCGCACAAAATAAACAAAGGGCCATAATTCCATTCAAATCACAAAACCCGGACATAATATGGATTGATGAACTTTTAGAATATCTTCTGAAATTCTTCTGTAATTATCAATGCTTATTTTTTTTTGTGAGTGTATGTCATTGGTCATGTTATCAAAAATCTGAATCACACACATCTGTCTCACATACCTCAGATCAGAGACATGTTATCTATGTCTCTGCTCAGATAATATATAGACACTAGACCTAGCACATGAGTATCGAAAATGTATGTTTTTATACGCCCCCTAATCACTAAGCTGTCTCATAGCATTTATCTAGGTGACTCAGATTTTCGAAAATAAACTGCGTCTTGCATCAAAAAACAATAAGACACCTCATGTTTAAATGTGTGCTCACTTTCAATAAAGCAATAGCCAGATTGTTATATGCTTTTAACGATGTCAATACATGTAACTTACCTACAAATTTATTAAATGTCCTTACACACACCTTCAGTTCAGACAACTACTGATGGATTGGTATTTTCGGCAAGTTGACCTAAATGGAGGACTTTCTAAACGTAGATTATAAAAATAAAAAGAATAGCAGGTTAGTCATTTTATTTTTTGAGGTTTATGATTTTGAAAGGAAAAGGAACTAAAATAATTTTTAAGATAATTACATTTTATTTTGAACAAATCAAACGCATTTCATAAATTCACTCCGACTTATTGCGCATGCGCACGGCCTGTCATTTTCATCTCGGTGCTGGGGAATGGCGGCTTCAAGATGGATGTTTACGACCGAACAACTTATGAACACTCCCAGCCGCAAGAATGGGATAGATGCCGACAAAGAACTCTCATATCGTCAACAGGCTGCGAATCTCATTCAAGATATGGGACAAAGACTCCAAGTGTATCCTGAACGATGCGCTTTTTTGACGGATAACCTTCTTGGTTGTTTTCGAGGATTTTTTCCTTTAGAAAACGAAAGAAGCCCGTCCACGCAGCTGTTTTCATGTTATACATGGGCGAAGTAGAGGTCTTTTCGGCATTTAGGGAGTTGTAATTGAGTATATATGCATTTCTGGGACGATATGTACGCACCGAGAAAAGTCGCGAAATGTCGACCACATGGTCGTCTAATTACGAAACAAAAGAAGCGCATTTTCAATCAAAAAGCGTCTAGTCTTCTCCTTATTCAAAATAAACGTTTTTATTTTGATCAATTGCGAGTTTATTTAATCATTATTCCCATATATATATCTAAAATTATATTAAATTGGTCGGTAAATTACATAATGTATGGTGTCTTGATGTAGGGACTGTGTCAAAAGCATTTTACGAAAATGAAATTAGTAATGTTGTAATTGATAGTCAGACAATGTTCACCATTCAGATTTATTTAAAGAAAAGGCTATATAATAAATGTAAGCAAAAGTCACAAGAACAAAATTTATTATATTGACTGTATTTTTGTGAAGTAAGATTCTTGTAAATTAGTTTGTGTCTTTCGTGAAAATTTTCTTTGCCAGCATAACTGCATTATAATATATTTATTTATTCAATTATTAGTTTATTCTAAACTGCCCCAGAAATGGACTTTATGATACTTCCATTGTATTGTGATCATCTAACCACTTTTCCGAATATTGTAATGAGAATTGCATTTAAAAGTAATTCAGAGATCCCATGGGAGAATAATGAAAAGTTTTTTAAATATTGAGGAAAAATCAGAACAGATATGTGTACAAAATAGTGATTTTAATGAAACTGAGCTGTCAACATGTGTTGATGTCTGCATTCATCAAACAATATTTTAAACTGTAAATTGGCCATAGTTAATTGAGATTCCTTTTATGTATAGATGATGTTAACTAATAAGAACTTGCAGTAATACTAGTAGTCTAGTTTACAATGTGTTAAGACTTTAAGTTGTTAAGTTGTTTTTTTTCCAAAGAAAGTGACTCTTTGTTGATCAGTGTCTTCCCCTTGGAAATTAAGCTTTTTTCCAAAAGAATATATTCCTCCATTTGCTTTGAAATTGTTAATATTCCCTAATTTGTCTCTTTCAGTTTCATGTAATTTGTACCCCCTTTATCCAATATTCCCTAATTTGTCTCTTTCAGTTTCATGTAATTTGTACCCCCTTTATCCAGCGCTCGGCATCTTCCCCTTACATTAAAAAGCCCATGGTATTATAAACTGGACCAGCCTGACTTTTAAAGTCAAAATGAAGTCTGGAATTGGCAAAAAGCAAAAAGTCCAGAACTTTACTTGCAGAAAATTTCTAAAGTGAACCCTGTAAATTCATTATTCCTTGAATGTGATAGTAGATAATTTTTTCATGTCTGTTCATTCTGCAATAATTGTAATGATGATATTGAAAGATGGTATGTGCTATTTAATATGGTCTATATAATACTCATATTATACCGAGAAGAAATACATTTTTTTTTTCAAATCTATGACAAGCGTTAATAAAAATTTATTGCTTCTGTTAAATGTGAAAATAACTGCAGTCTGTACTGTGCCCAATATTGTTAGCATAATGATGTACCAATATTTGGTTGATTCCTTGTGAAGAATTTATTATCCCAGACTTCGTGAAAGGCAAAAAAATGCCAGACATTTGGTCTTGACAAGCTTGAAATTCTGTCGGACCGAAAGGAACTCTGTTGGACTGAAAAAAGTAAACAAGTATAAATGCATATATACCTCAGGTAAATAAGTCACCAGTTGGACTGCTGGACCGAGGAGATAGGATTCTTTACAGGAACAACCAACAATGTATCGGACGAGTCTCTGATCAGGCACTTTCGCAAAGTCTGTTATCCCATGATGCTAGTGCTTGTCAATTTGTATAGGTAAAAATGTGGCCCGTTTTTGTTCAAATTCACTATTCAGTGTTAATGAAATAGTTAATGTGTTATTTGCTGTGGGTTCATTTTATCTAAATTATTGGGAGTTGTTCTTGAAATGAAGTTCTCAGTTCTTTCCTCATTGTTGTGGTTAGTTTTCTTAACTCAGACTTTCAGTGAGCAGCTATGTATAAATACAGCCATTGTTTACATGCACAGATTCTATATGTTCCGATCCTTCTCAAGATTTCCTAGAAATGTAAGTTTATTTATTGGTTCTTTGTAACTTGTTTTAATTATGTGTAAGTTTTCTATTTTATTGTAATTCCTGAATTGTTTAACTTTACTGATAAGTTGTTTATCCTATAATCATTGTTTCATTTTATAATTTTGTACTTCTTGCTGATCAGTCTGCAAGAAATCAGTCCCAGGTATTTTTTACCTGATGTAAAAGGTACCGAATTCCCGATCTAAGACAAATCATACCGAAAATTCAAGAATTACATATGTATGCCGTTTTACTCAGTCTACTGTAATCCAGAGTAGTTATTCAGTAATTTGAACTGAACATGTCTGTTTCTGTTATGTATTTTCTTGACCCTTTATAAAATGAGAAATTGTCCTCAGGGCCCACACTGGCCTGAAAAAAGTTGGAGCCACTTTTTGTGACGCGACGCTACGCGTATTGCAAAGAAGGTACTTAGGTCTTTAATAAATTATGTATACCTTCACAGCTTGTAGTGTATTACAAAATGTAGTCATTAGCAGAACCAACACAAGATTACATTTCAAATACACTCACCACTATTAAAGTCAATTGTTGTTAACATTAACAAGCACAAAAAGTCAATCATATTCAAAAGTAACTCATCTTATGTTTTGAATTTTATTTCATTCACTAACCAATTCAAAAAATAGACACACTGCAGGATAAAATATTTTTGTTTTATTATGACGTTTTTCTGTAAAATACATGTCTCCGTATGACCGGAATTGGACCGTGCAGCGGGCGTTTATCCATGATTATGATAATTCTTACTGTAATACATCAATACGTAAAGCGAAAGTAGGTTTTCGGAAAATGATTACTTAGGTCATTTGGTCGACGCGCATTTTCATTAATCCGACATATACGCAGAGGTGCCTGTGCATATACGTGCTTAATTGGACAGATCAACATAAACAAGCACTAACTGTGAAAAATAAGGGTATAAAACCAAGTACAGTCGATACCTCGCGGCAATCTCATTTGTTAGAGGTGCGAAGTTGGTGATGCACATCGCAATCAGGATTAACAATCATATCTGACACGCGACTTAAACAACTGATATTTGAATGACTTAAAATGTCACTGAGGACACACATAAACCAGTCTATTAAACTATTCCGGAGGTTAAAATTGAGATTTTATACACTTACGCCACTCGTAAATCTTTGGAGCCACTTTGGTCGACCTTTCACCAATTGGCTCAAGTGGCGATCGACAGCGTGGGCCCTGGTCCTTTAAGCGTAAATAAATTGTTTGCTTCTGGTTACAAGACCTACCCAAATTTTTTCCTGCAGCCCTAGACTTTTTATTTGGCCTGAAGAACGTTTAATACATGCACTGTATGATTTTTGACCTTTTGAAACGCTTTCAAGTATGATAAATCTGAGAAAATTCCTTGGTACCAATGGTAACCAACCCTATTTTTAATGAGCATGTATCCAGAAACAAACATTTTTATGTTTTAATGACTCTGGATACATTTTGTTATTTTCCCATAAAAATGCATTGATACCCGACTACCAGTTTAATTCCCAAAATGTGTAACACACTTCTTAAGTGCTGACTCTAAGCTGACAGAAAAAAATGATTGGCTAGGCATGATCTTATTTGTGTTTAATACTTGTTATTACTACTGGCAATACATTTTCTGGTTGTTTCACATACTCTAGTACTTATTAATGTTATTATGTATCTTTGATTGTAGGACATGGCACCTGCTTGTTTGTTTTTGGCGGCCAAAGTTGAAGAACAGCCACGTAAGCTGGAACATGTTATCAAAGTTGCCCATGCCTGCCTCAACAGAGATCACAACACTCCAACTCCAGATCCAAAAACTGAGGTTTTTATTTGTTTTATCAAAATTATTATGTATTGATTACTGCTTTCATAGTTAGCACTGAAATATAAGATTTAGTTCATGATTAAAGATCAACCAATTTTACTTATGTTAAAATTTTATAAACCTTAAATATACATACAGACTGCTGTTAGTAAATCACTACATATCATGTAGTTGAATGAATTTCACTTTAATCACTTGTGGTTAGTGAGGGAGTAAATTGCTTTGTCTGAAGCTCTGTTTGATGTGTTTCTGATGTGATTGAAGAAAGCAGTATTATTCTTCAACAATATTTTTCAGGCATACTTGGAACAAGCCCAACAACTAGTCATCAATGAAAACATATTATTACAGACCTTAGGTGCGTTGGTTCACTGTGGTCATTATATGCTGTAATCTGATAACTAGTGTATGCTTACAAATGGGCTATAGATGTGGATATAACCCTACTAGTGTTCAATAACTTGTTTATCAATTCATTCATAGTCTAGTTGCTACAAGTACAGCTATTGAGATGATTTGAGGCATACATTTTTTTTGTTACCTGAAAATTGTGTTTTTGACATAAGTTAATATCTATATTGGACTGTTTTGAGTAGTGTAAAAGGTTCTAAGCTGGCTTTATTTTCGAGGGGATTATTGCATTATTTGGTTAAGTTTTTTCCTGAGGAATGGAGTGAAAATCAACCAAATAGTCACTAGTTGAACTAGTAGTATTGTCCGACACCATTTGTTATTTTCATTGATTTTAAGCAAATATTTTGTTTTCAGGTTCTGTGTCTATCTTTCTCATCTGATTAGAGTTGATATAAATTGAGAATTTTGTTTTATTTCTTGTATTATAGGATTTGAAGTAACTGTTGATCATCCACACACTCATGTTGTTAAGGCCAGCACTGTGATACTTGCTAAAGGTGATAAGTTTTTCTATTATACAAGTTGTAAGCTAGGCTTTCAGCCTTGAAGAGTGTGTGTTATTTTTCTTCGAAGCAATTATTTGTAGTAATGATACTTTGTGACCCGCCTCTGGGGTCGTGTGGTTAAGGTCACTGACTTTAAATCACTGTAACCTCTCACTGATAGAGGGTTGTGGTTTTAACTCAGCTACCTTCCATGTCTCTCTATGTGAAAAAGTAGGCAGTTGCTTACGGAGGATGGGAGTCTAGTACTGGTTCTTCCCAGGAGCAATTATTAGGTGAACTGTCCACCTCATATGACTCTTGACTGTTGAAAAGGGGCGTAAAACCCTATATAAACAAAAACTAATACTAATGATGTACTTACTGTAATACTTGTATGTTAAGAAAGAGTCCTAAGAGCTCACTGTTTATATATTACCATTACAGCAAGCAAAGATTTATCAAAGACCAGCTACTATTTAGCCACAAACAGGTAAATACATGTACATGATTCATCCCTGATTTAAATACTGTAGTATGTTTTTGACACTACTATATTGCATGAGGCTTAAATTAAAATTAAGTTTGTTTGCCCTTTAACGACCAACCCGAAAAAATCATGCCGACTCAAAACATTTTATTGCAAAATCTGTGTGAACTTTATTTTTATACTTGGGAAAATATACATGTACTCAGTGCTTTCCATAAACTTTTAAAGTGGGTATCATTTGAAGTAATGAAGGAAAACAATAATGTGTGTTAAGGCACTGAGAAAATGTTTATCATTTATGGTTGATTAAAGCACACAATAAATGGTTGTATGGTAGCAGAATACATAAAATGAATACAGAATGCATCTAGATAGAAGTGTATTTTCATGCTAGGTTAAGGTCAAATTCAGAAATAAAATAAAATATTTTTCCTTCCTACCTCTTCTAAAATTCAGGGTCGGTAAAGGGCAAACAAACATATTTTTAATTTAGGCCTGACAGATTCTTTGCAACAGCAAAGAAGCATCTTTAACACACCGTATACCCCGAAGATCCGAACACAGTTGATCAGGCGAACACAGTTGCCGATAAATTTTACAGTTTCGAACGGAAAATAAGTATCAGCTTAATTTATAGTTATCTTGAAGGATCCGAACAAAACCAATCATGTACAATTATTCGCTATTGAAAAAGGAATAAATACTCCAAATTGTGAGGAAAACCGTGCATTTACCAGCGAGAAATCGCTAGAAATGTCTGATATTTTTTAAAGAAAACGCGTGATCTGATGAATCCAGATCCATAAATGCATTTTTACACAAAAGTGAACCTTTTTAAGGATACCACCATTTACTCCAATCTATTTTCTCTCAATATGCGAAATTCCAGCTTTCCATTTCCATTTTCCGCAGTGATATTGATGCATAAAGTTGGCCTGTCCTCGTATTTTTGCGAACGTCAAGCACAGTTTATTGTAAAATTTGCGAACCTCGAATACAGTTAGAACGTTATATATGATAACGCTTAACACAGTCCCAAACACTTCTAACAGCATCCTTTTCTATCGTTTAATGATGTATGTTTGTTTACTGATATTGATTTAGACCTAAAAGATATACAATTACGTTACATATAGCATTTAGAAATGGATTCTTTTTAAATATATAAATCAATTTAAGACTGAATGCCAATAATTGGTAAGTCTATACTATAGTATGTGAAGATATATTTGGTAACCGGACTATATTCGTACTGTACGTATTTATAGACGGTCGAATATAACAGTTTTACAGGAGTGATGAAATTACTCACAAAATGCTAGACCCTATATAATTTACTTTTTATTTCATTGCACTGAATACTCATATATGTACGAGTACACCGCTAGGAAGAGGCCATTAATTATTTGGGCACTTTCCGGGAAAAATCATTGAAATTATGTTTCATCAAAAAGATCTGAGGGAATTATATTGCTTTTTCCCTGGTTGTCTGTTGTTATGTCCGTCCGTCTATCTCTCGGTCAGTCACAGATTATGTCCGCTCTGTACAATAAAGTAACTCTTCAGCCTTTCGGAGGGTGTTCAAGTAAGTTGGCTTAATGTGAACTATATCAAAAAGGTCTGTATAATACATTCAAGTTGCTTGCTTTATTTAAGTCAATGTTAAGATAATTGTCAAATGTCTTATTGCTCGATTCTTTTGCTATAACGTTGTTATTAACGAATGGACTGCCTTCATACTTTGAGACATTAACCCGATGGACAAGACCTTTAAGAAGACCATAAATGAATTTGGCCTTCAATGTCCAAATATTGAATTTTGTTGGAATATTTTTTAGCTCACCAGAGCACGAATGTGCTCAGGGTGAGCTTTTGTGATCGCCCGGCGTCCATCGTGCGTCGTGCGTCGTTACGAATACGTGGCGTCCATGTTTACTTAAAACAACATCTCCTCCTACACCCCTATGCCAATTGCAACCAAACTTGGCTGGAATGATCCTTGGGTGGTCCCCTTTCAAAGTTGTTCAAAAAATTAAATTTCATTAAAAATTCTGGTTGCTATGGCAACAAATTGAAAAAACTTAAAAAATCTTCTTGTCTGAAACCACAGGGCCTAGAGCTTAGATATTTGGTATGTAGCATTGTCTAATGGAACTCTACAAAGATTGTTCAAATTATTTTCCTAGGGTCAAAATTGGCTCCGCCCCGGGGGTAACTTGATTTTACATAGACTTATATAGGAAATTTAAAAAATCTTCTTGTCAAAAACTACAATGCCTAGAGCTTTGATATTTGGTGTGTAGCATAGTCTAGTGGACATCTACCAAGTTTGTTCAAATTATTGCCCTAGGGTCAAAATTGGCCCCGCCCCGGGGGTCACTTGATTTATATAGACTTATATAGGAAAATTTAAAAAATCTTCTTCTCCGAAACCGCAAGGCCTAGAGCTTAGATATTTTGTATGTGGCATTGTCTAGTGGACCACTACCAAGTTTGTTGAAATTATGGCCCCGGTGTCAAAATTGGCCCTGCCCTGGGGTTTATTCTATTTTATATAGGAAAATTTAAAAAATCTTCTTCTCCGAAACCACAAGGCCTAGAGCTAAGATATTTGGTATGTAGCATTGTCTAGTGGACCTCTACCAAGTTTGTTCAAATTATTGCCCTAGGGTCAAAATTGGCCCCGCCCCGGGGGTCACTTGATTTATATAGACTTATATAGGAAAATTTAAAAAATCTTCTTCTCCGAAACCACAAGGCCTAGAGCTAAGATATTTGGTATGTAGCATTGTCTAGTGGACCTCTACCGAGTTTGTTCAAATTATTGCCCTAGGGTCAAAATTGGCCCCGCCCCGGGGGTCACTTGATTTATATAGACTTATATAGGAAAATTTAAAAAATCTTCTTCTCCGAAACCACAAGGCCTAGAGCTAAGATATTTGGTATGTAGCATTTTCTAGTGGACCTCTACCAAGTTTGTTCAAATTATTGCCCTAGGGTCAAAATTGGCCCCGCCCCGGGGGTCACTTGATTTATATAGACTTATATAGGAAAATTTAAAAAATCTTCTTCTCCGAAACCGCAAGGCCTAGAGCTTAGATATTTTGTATGTGGCATTGTGTAGTGGACCTCTACCAAGTTTGTTCAAATTATGGCCCCGGGGTCAAAATTAGCCCTGCCCTGGGGTTTAATCTATTTTATATAGGAAAATTAAAAAAGCCTAGAGCTAAGATATTTGGTATCTAGCTTTGTCTAATGGACCTCTTTAAAATCTGTTCATATAATGGCCATGGGATAAAAAACGGCCCAGATGGGTCACTTGATCTTACTTAGACTCGTATAGAAAACTTCAACAATGTTAATTTCCAAATGACCTTTTCTCCTGGTGAGCATTTATAGGGCCATCATGGCCCTCTTGTTTATTTAGATTGCCATTAATTTTGTTAATAAAAACAGATATTAGACAAATATTTGAACAAAACAACACGACATTCCGCTTTCTCTTGTTTTCAAAGCTACAAGCTTCTCCAGTTTCCATCACCACAACACAAATGAATAATTTATTGCACATTCCATACAATATAAAATAATGCGATGATTTACATGTCACCGAACACGACAAAAATGAAACTGTTCATAAATTCATTCATAAAAACAACATTTACAGTGTAGGATTTACAACCTGACCATGCATTGTACAATTACGGCCCTTAGGCACTGCACTTTCTTTCGCTGGTCTCATTCACTGTGGTTTCTAATCTAATTTCTTGAATACTTAACGTAACTGAAACTCACAAGACCTAAATGTTCCACCCTAACCCCACAACCAACATCTGGTGTGTACGAACAGACAGACTGTGACGGACAGACGAACAGATTAATATTTTTACTGTTACCTATTATCCATATAGCTATCTAATATTCATCCGTTCGCTATGACGGACAGATGGATGGACAAAGCGGCATCTATATACACGTATTTCTTCGCACGCATGCGAGGATGGTTGTGGGGTTAGAGTTAGGGTTAGTACATATAGGTCTTGTGGGGTTCAGATACGTACAAACTGGACTTGTGGGGATAATTTCGACTTGTGGGGTGCGACTTGTGGGGTTAAAAACACCGAAAAGATCAAAGGGATCACCCCACAACATACGTCTCATAAGAACGTCCGCCCGGACAGAAGGACGGACAATTCAGCGACTATATACTCAGCTTTCAAGACGCATAAAAGTATATGCCTAAAACATAGTATCTACTTAGGCAGTTTTCATATACATGGAGTTTTTCTATCAGAAAAATGTGTCTATTCATACTACGTATAAGAAAAACACAATGAAAGTCGCGCTTCATTTGGACAGTATCAATATATCATCTTTGTAAAATGTATGTACGTACAACACAGTTAGTCGACAATTTTGGGTTTAAAAGTCTAAAAAGGATGCAGTAAGAAGTGTATGGCGACTGTGTCAAGCGTTATCACATCTCACGTTCTAACTGTATTCGAGGTTCGCAACTTTTACAATAAACTGTGCTTGACGTTCGCAAAAATACGAGGACAGGCCAACTTTATGCATCAATATCTCTGTGGAAAATGGGAATGGAAAGCTGGAATTTCGCATATTGAGAGAAAATAGAATGGAATAAATGGTGGTATCTTTAAAAAAGTTCACTTTTGTGTAAAAATGCATTTATGGATCTGGATTCATCAGATCACGCGTTTTCTTTAAAAAATATCAGACATTTCTAGCGATTTCTCGCTGAAAAATGCACGGTTTTCCTCACAATTTGGAGTATTTATTCCTTTTTCAATAGCGAATAATTGTACATGATTGGTTTTGTTCGGATCCTTCAAAATAACTATAAATTAAGCCGATACTTATTTTCCGTTCGAAACTGTAAAATTTATCGGCAACTGTGTTCGCCTGATCAACTGTGTTCGGCTCTTCGGGGTATACGGTGTGTTTAACTAGTGTTGGACTTCATTGAGATGTTGCAAGTCTGTATGTATATAATTTGATATTTACAGAAATTATGTATCGAAGTGACTTAATAACTTATTATATTATAAAGTAATGAAAATAACATTAGGATAGGTTTGATAGTTAAACATTATTTGATTATTTCTTTTTCAGTTTACACATGACAACATTCTGTCTACAATATCGACCTACTATTGTTGCTTGTTGCTGTATATATCTTGCTTGTAGATGGGCAAATTATGAGGTTAGTTCTACACTTCTTTTAAGATTATTGCTAGAAAGTTTGTTATATATGTTACATGATCTGAAGTGTTTTGTTAGGATGACACATTAAAAAGTTATCTCAGAAACTTAATTCTGCGGTCACTCTCTATCAAGGCTCAACAATTTTTTTCAGGCTGCTTAGAATTTTAAATGGTTCTAAAGGAATTACAACTTGTCCTGAGTTGATTTTAACTCGTAATTATTATCAGAAATGGATTTTTGCACCCTGTCTGATCTGTGCATTGTTTTGTTTCCTAATTATTTAACTATATTGTTCATTTGAGGCTTTGTACAGGAATGATGTTAGATAATGAACTTCTACCAATATTATTTTTTCAGATTCCTCGCTCAAATGAAGGTCGTGAATGGTTTCATTATGTAGATCCACGGGTAACACCACAAATTATTGAAGGTATGATCTTAACTTATTTCCTTTGGCAGTGAGTTTTTCTGATACTTGAACAATTGTTTGCTTCTTTTTTCTTTGTCTATTGTTGGTCTTAGTAGCCACATCTCTGCATTTGAATCTGTTAATTCATTTCATTAGATCATTTCTATGTTATTGGAGGATATTTTGTATCACTTATTTCAATTATTTGTATTTTTAGAGTTGTATAATGAGTTTCTGAACATCTTGGACAAAAGTCCAATGAAATTGAGAAGAAAGATAATGGGTTGGAAGGTAAGTTTTTGTTAAATTGAAGAACTAAAGTGTTTGCATTTGGCCTTCACTGGCCCAGATGGCAAAATATTAGGGAAAAAGAAATATTTCTCTTACTAAAGATGACATTCTAACAAAACAAGATGTGTTTAATACATTTACATAAAATTTGATTGAGATGTAACTATATTTAATGTCTGTTATTATCAAGTTATTTAAGTTGTGTCAATTCATAAAACATCACTAACTCCACAAATCTTTTCAATAGACTTGGGTCTCTTACCCTTTGTCAAACCTATTTGGTAAAGCCTAGCAATCAAAAAGTGAGCAAATAAAGTGTTTGGAAATATTAATGATTATTCACCTTTTTTTTTGGCTTTTATCAATTAAATTATTATTTCTAAAAATAGAATTGTAAATCGATTAAGAATCCTAATGATTATGATTACCCCCTGTCAGACGATAACATTTGTTGACTTCATTCCTGTTTTACCAGAAGCCTTTGTTGGGTGTGACTTATCAATAAATAATGTTTGATTTTATTTCTAAACAAAGTAGTTTGCTGTCTTTTATCAACATAGTTTTATATTGTCAGGCTGGAGGTGGTGATGGTCGTGATGAAGAACGTCCAAATATGTGTTCCCAGCTAGAACCAGGAAGATCTACCTCTTCACATCCAAAACATCCAAGTCAAGATCAGCGTGAACGACCAACAAATCATGACCGGCAGGATGGGAGTGATGTTAGTAAAAATCTACATAAAGAACAGAAACATTCCCACGAACAGAGAGATAATCGCTCACATCACAGTAAGGATGTTCGCTTAGATAAACATACAGTGGACCAAAGCAGGCAGGGAATGTCTTCTCGACCTTCTGATAGAAAACCATCAGCTCAACATCCTGATACTAAAATGAAAAGAGAAGAACGAAGAGAAAGTGCTGCACATTCTCAGTCATATAGAAAAGATGTTTCCCATTCTTCTGAGTCAAGAGACAATGCTCACCAATATGAACGTCATAGAGATGTTGCCCAGACAAAGCTTGAGGCAAATATAAATGGTCGCACTGCTACTGGAAGTGCCTCACATTCAGCGAGTAGAAGCCATCATGATAGTATTAAGACTGAGGAACCTAAAGATTCCACTAATTCTGGGTCTGAGATCTCTCAGACTTCAGCTTCTGTATCAAGTTTGCAGCAACATTCTTTGTTAAACTCTAGTGTAATGGATGGAGTGAAACGATCTAAAACTTCAATAGACTTCTCAGAATATATAAAACGCAAAGAACTAGAAAGAAAGGATAGTGATCGGACTGATAGGGAAAAGCTTAAGCAACGAGAGACTGATATAATGAATAGAACTTTTTCTGAAACAAACCTTAAGGAATTAAAACATCGCCCACCAAAGTTAGACATTAGTTTACCGTTACTCGAAAATATGGATCACAAAACTCACTCTAAGGACAAGTCTGAGCGACCTTACTCAGTTAATATAAAGAGTCCAATTAAACCTCATCATAATATTACTGTGAAAAGTCCCATCAAAAGTTCTGATCTAAAACAGCCTAAATTAGAAATACCTAAAGTGCAAATAACACCAGAGAAAGATGGCAGTGATCCATTTAGTGTGAATATTAATAGTGACCCAGCAATAAGAAAATTAATGGAAAATTCAAGACAAGAGATCGGTTCGTCTGTTGATAACTCGGATGAACATGATAGCTTCCCAAATCTTAATGACAATAATGATTTAATGAGCCATATTAAACAGGAACCAAGTGGTGACCTTGAGCCAGGTGAAATACCTGATCCAGTAATTGCTTTAAAACCTGAACATTCTGTGGCTCCAGACTTTAAAATCAGTGAACTTGGATATGATCCAGATAATTCTAGCTCAAGACTCTCACTTCTGAAACAGGAATCCACAGGATCTCAGGTTTTAGATCCTAGCAGTGGTTCCACAACTCCATTAAAAACTAAATTACCTAGTGGAAATTCACCATTGAAAATAAAGATAAGTACGAAAGGTTTATCTACTGATAGTGATCACAGCTCTGGTAAGCATAGCTCTCCACATCGTCACAAACATAAGCATAAAGATAAACATAAGTCACACAAGCATTCAAGAGATAAGGAAAAACATAGAGACAAGCATAGAGAAAAGCATGGCTCTGATAAAGGGACCAATGGTCAATCTTCTTTAAAAATGAGTATAAAACTCTCTGATATTCCTAGTGCATCTGATGCTGGTGGGGAACATTGGTCAGTGAAACATAAACATGACAAGCAAAAACACAGAGCTTCTGTGTCGGATCCATCATTAAACAAGAGTGGTAATTTAACAGAGCAGGAACGCCAGCAGCCTTGGTCGATGTCGGACTTGATCACAAATTCTGGATCGGCAGCCATGTCGCCATCAAGAAAACGAAGACGTACACCTACTGTTGATGCAACTGTTGAGCATACTTCAAATTCAAAGGCTGCAAAAACTGGGTCAAATCGTATTCGACGATCATCGTCGTCACATTCAGTAGTTAGCATGGAATTGTCAGATGGTGAAGACGGTCAAATAAATGGTCCTCAGATTCAAACAAACCAACAATTAAATTTACTCAATGCCAGTCTAATGCAGGCTATTGCTCAAACGAAAAATAATATTCTAAAAAGGACTCAAGAAGCAAGTGGAAAAAGATCTCATTCAAATAGGAACTCGCCGCGTGAAGCTAAGCCTTCAATTGACAGACAACAGTCTGGCTTTGATTTGGAGGGTATGATGTGGGCAGGTAGTGGAGTGAATGAAGGTCCCCCACTACCTCCTGGTAATCCTCCTCCTCCTCCCCCAAAACAAGTTCAACCTCCACCACCTCCAACACGTTAGTGAATTATTCAGGATAACTTTCTTTAGTATGAGTGGTTGTTATTACTTTGAAAAAAATATTTAAGCATGTGTGATTATTTTGCCATTTTATATTCACAATCAAGAAGCTTGTTATATGTATATTTCTTTGATAAATTTTATACATGTGATTTTTCACTCTCGGCTTGCGGGTCTGATGTAAAATGATTCATGCTATTTTTACCACTGTATGTATTGCTTGTGATGTCCTGATTATTGCATCAAGATTGTACGTGAGTGATGATCAGTGTTAAGAATTTTCATGCATTTTTTTTTATGAATTTTGTATAATCCTCAGGGGTGTGGAAATTTCATATTTTTCTACTTTTCTCCGGACAAGCAGACTGGAAAATCTAGGTTGTCCTGAACAAAATTCAACTTATCCAAATCTAAAGCATCGAAGTGACTTCTGTACTATTAAATCTGACTATTAATTATGTTTTTGAAAGTTAACAAATATTTTTTGCTCTATATTATGCTTAAGAGAACATGGTATAGCGATTATGATTTAGTAAATACTGCAGTGTTAACTTTATTTATTTCCACTAATGAAGTGTATGAAAAATTATGATGATTTCACGCAAATGAAACTCAACTGACACATTGCTAAATTTTAAGCATTTTGTAGAATACTGGAGCAATGGATTTAGTACTGCATTCATTTAGTTTTAGGTTTATATTACTGATAATTGTTTTTGCAAATTGCTATTCATATGTGAACAGCTACCACAGAAAAATCTACTTGTCTGATGGGGAAAAGTCCTGTCTTGCACAAGTCTGGTGTAGGGATTCCCGCACCCCTGATCCTACGTAGATTATCAACTTAATTGAAGTCACATTTTCTCCATTATTTCTAGAAACCTTCACCTCACATCTTAATTTTCAGTTCTGTATTTCATTATATTGTGCTGTAAATTTTAGTTATGCTGCATGTATCAGTATTCATGAAGATTTGTAAATAACTTAAGTAGTTATTTTTTCTGATGCAAAGGGTATATAATTATACACATATATATATGTAGTCATTAATCTGTCATTGAAAACCATATTACTGAATGATTAATATTTACTTCCTAATTTTGCTAATTTGTTCAATTGAAATCTGGAGGACTCTTTAACATAAAAAAGTAATGCATAAGGAGAAGATTAGTAAGTCTGCAAGATATATTTCCAAACCATTAAGTTCATTATTACAGTGTGGTATTGTGGCACTATGTATTTTGTACAAACTTAATCATAATGTCTTTGCAATAAACTGTGGCTTTAACTGCTGAAATCATTTTACATTTAACCACAGTAGAGTGTTCGTGTGAATTTTACTTGTATCATTTATGGGCAGGTGTCTGTTGATACTGTGTGTTAAATTAATGGCTTAAAACCTGAAGTAATTTATTTTAAAACAATATGTTGCTTAAAGTAACTATGAACCATAGAACTTGTTTTTCTTTACAATGTTATCTTTTCTGTAGCTTATATAAGCAGTATCTTCATTTTGATGCTTAGGGGACATTAATTGTGGTCCTAGATTAAAGCCACTATGTTTGACCTGGAATGTTCTCTCCTTGCAGCACTCACAGATCACAGGGGTTTTTCTCTCTTCATTTGGAATAGGCCTTAGCCCGTTTATTTCAGGAAACATTTTTGCTAAAATTGCTGATTTTGGAAATAAAATGGCTGGTGTAAGTTGGGACGTATGGGAAAACTGCATAGTTTTAATGAAATTTTCAATTTGGAAGAGGCCTTTAATAGACCTCTATTGTAGATGGTGAAAACTCCTTCAGAATTGTATATTGATCAGTGTAATGTTACTCCTATTAAGTCAGTCACAATCATTTGGGCATTTTGTATTGAATATTTATGTACTCAATACTAACTTGGTTATGTGTAAAAATAACAAGAAATACCTCTTAATTACTGGTACAATTTTGTCATACTCAGTTTAAAAACTAAATTAATTTTATATCATGCTTCTGAACTGTAGCCTGGTTTTCTTGTACATGTTGATATTGTGTGATTTCAATTTGTTTATTATGTTGTTTAATCATGTCATTTTATTGTTCAGTTACTGATTGTTTTCATTATGAATTTGAGGGTTAAATGTAATTCTGTCATTTATTTGTGATTATTATACCCCAACAACTGAAGTTTTTGGGGGTATACTGGAGTCACATTTTCAGTCATTGGTATTTGCATGCATGTGTCTCTCCATCCATTTGTTTAAGTCCATGGGTGGATATAAAAATACTAGGCAGGAATGCTCATTAGTATGAGCCAATTTGTCCCACGAAGACTTAAGTTCCATATCTCCAAGGTCACGCTTGGAAGATTAAAGGGTGTTAATTTTCATGTCTGCATTGTGACTTTGTAATCTATGGGTGGATTTCGCAAAAACTTGGCAGATATGTACACCATTATGTTCATGTGGGGGATGTGTCTTGTGAAACACCCAGGTCAGTACCTCCCGTGGTCACACTTAGAGGTTAAAGGTAAAAAATGGGACTTTCATGTCCGCTCAGTAACTTTTGTCATATATGAATCTCCGAGATATTTGGCAGAAATGTTCACCATCATGTGACAGTGTATCCTTGGTAAGACCAAGCTGGAACTGCCTCTCGAAAAAAATCAAGTTCGCATATACAGCCAATAACATTTCTGGAAAACTTTTAAACATTCTGAGTCCTGCACCCTGTGTGGGTATTCGTCACTTGTGTGACAAAGCTCGAGGTATTTATCTGTTCTGAAAATAGTAACTAAGGCAACTAATTATTGTTTTAGAAACTAATATCAGCCTTCACAATTCAGTATCATTTACTAGAAATGATCATCATATAACATGAGTTTGCTTCCAGGTGTTCCAAGATCTAGTTTGGGTCTTAAAGCACACTAAATCCCCTTATTATTTTATTTCAAATGAGACTACATTCGACTTTCGTGATCTGTGCGAGTTCACTGTTAATTGTGATTAAATAATGGTGTTGTTTGACTTACTGATCAATGCCTGTCTTTTTTTCATTAACTTCCATAATGGGTTTTATGCCATGTTATTTTTATAATAGTCATCTTAGAACAAATTATTTTTGCTGCATAGTTACTCTATATCCTATGTTGTATGTGTTGATGGTTTGTTGTTCAAAATGCTGTATGTATGTTGAAAACTAGATTTTGATATGTATCCATAGCTTTAATAAGTAGAAACTCCAGTCTGGTTGTAACTGATGCATTGTTTTTAGCTCACCTGAGCCTAACATACTCGAGGTGAGCTTTTGTGATCGCCCTCGTCCGTAACACATTCTACGTCCACCAAGTTTATACAAATCGTGGCCTTGTAGTCAAATTTATGGTCACTTGGTTTTAAATAGACTTATGTAAGAAGTTCTTAAAATCTTTTCCCAAGTACAAGGCAATAGGGCTTATAGCATGGGGTAGTTAACCTCTATCAAGTTTGTCCAATCATGGTCCCAGAGTCAAAATTGGCTCATTTCCAGGGGTCACTTTATTTTACAAAAGCTTTCATAGGAATAATTGGAAAATCTTTTCAAAAAAGTAATGTGTTGATAAATTATCTACCCTATTTTTCTCTTAAATGTTTTCTTCGGTTTGGCAGTGTTATACTTCCCAAATCAATGATCAAGATGAAAGTGGTAACATCTTCTCTAAGGTGAGCAGTAATAGGGCCATAATGGCCCTCTTGTTTAAGCATTGTCATAATACTATATTGCCATCAATGGTTTTGTTTATGTTCAACTTGTGATTTTCTTTTCTGTGATCCGGGTTCTGGGTTAATGAAGTTGATCATGGTGTAGACTTTTCAGCTGCTTGCAAATATGAAAGGTCTGTGTGGTATGTGAGAGCTATAATGTTTCTCTTTCATTTACTGCTTTAGTGAAATGATGAATATCAGTTTATAATCTGTGGAATTGAAGTATTTTGAAATAAAAACAATTTTTGACAAGCTTTCGAATGATTTTAATTAAGTGATTCATGAGAATAGATAGCTAACATCAGAAGTATTATTTATGTGCCATAGAAAAAAATATTTAATATTTATTATTCGATTCCAGTTAGCCACGTTTATGTTTATAAAGATATTGGGATATTTCTTTAACAAATGCTGCAGTAGTCACATTCCTAACACATTGAGTGAGATTGTAACTGGGTAAAAACTTGTTCATATATTAAATAGAAGAATCAATGAACTCAAAATTTATTTTAATCACCTTACTGTGTAGTTTGTGTTAATGGTAGAATTTCATGATATTATTCAAATTTTTCATGCGTGCTTACAATCTTCATAAAATATATAGTCGCACAATAAATGCTTTTTAAGTCAAAAATAAAAAAAGAACCTTTTATATGTTCTCATTATACCATTGTGTCATTGTGTGAAGAAAACAATGTTTTCAATTAAGTTCCTTTTTTTGTATATTTCCTATTTTTTTATAACAAATTTGTTAGTATGTAATAGTTGTATTAGTCATGTAATTCTCATATAAGCTGTCCTTTTGTTCATTACTGTTAATTTTGTCATATTGAATGCAGGAACATTTGCTAACAATTTATTTCTAGAATGAATGGTGTGTATATATATTTTGTCTAGTTCACTATGCTGGTGCTGTTGTGGTCTTGATAGAAACAAATAAAAGAAAATGAAATACCAAATAAAACAGAAAACAATGAAACAACTGAAGAGTATTTGTTCTATATTTGCCTATGTTTATATTTGTTATACCCCAACAAAAGAAGTTAAGCAGGGTATACTGGAGTCACCTTGTCCTTCCATGTGTGCTTGCATCCGTTTGAATAAGTCTTGTCCATGGGTGGATTTTAAAAATACTTGGCAGAAATGTTCATTCATATGAGGGCAATGTGTCACATGAAGACCATACCTTAAAGGGTGTTATTTTTCATGTCGGCTTTGTAATCTAAGGGTGGATTTCACAAAAAAATTGGTAGTTATGTTCACTATTAATAGGCGATGTGTCGTACGCAATACCCAGGGCCAAACCTCTAAGGTCAAAGTCACACTTAAAGGATAAAAGTAAAAAAAACGGTATATTTTTCGTCTGCTCTGAAATTATCTTATCTAAAGGTGGATTTCCGAAATACTTGACAGAAATGTTCACTAATATGTGATGATGTGTCATGGGGAACCACCCAGGACTGTACCTCCAAGGTCATGGTCACTCAGAGGTTAAAGGTCAAATATTGGTATTTTGTGTCCGCTCAGTAACTGTCATCTACAGGTTGATTTTAAAAAATACTTGCATATAAGTTCACCAATATGTGGGGATGTATCTTGCAAAAGACACTGGTCTGTACCATTATGGTCACACTTATAGGTAAAAAATGGGGCCTTTTTGTGTCCGCTCAATAACTTAGTCATGTATGGATGGATTTCGGAAATACTTTGCAGAGATGTTTATCAACATGGTGACAGTGTCATGTGTAGACCACACACTTAACATCTCTAACAATCAAGAAAACTTAGTACTCAAGTAAATGTTAATACTACGAAGAATGTTGGTGGTACCTTTTTTTGCCAATCTTATATAATGCTATCGGGCAAGTTTGTAGCCTATACCTACCACTATAGTTGGCTCTTGACTGACTGATTTCAGGACTGCTTGACAGCTAAATAAATATCTCACTGTTTCAAATAGTGACATTAGTTGAATTTGTAAATCTTCAAAATCACAGCAGATACACTTGTTGAATGGAAAGGAATACTTTGATATGATAAGTGATGTCTCAACATGATGTCTTGAGGGTCATTTAGACAGATTTATGTTGGGCATAAAAAATGTTTGTTTCTGCCAAGTTACACGTTCAGTAAGTTTATGTAGGTTGTGACTTTTTTTGGCTCTAGAAAGCATGTCGAAATGCTTAAAAAAGTGGATGTGCTGTTCCTTGTGCCTATTAACAAGTTAAGGGTTAACTTTCATTCCGGATACTGACATTTAGCGATATTCCACCTGGTTTCCGGAAATAATGCGTTTAGGCTACCGGTAGATGCAGAATCGGAAACCAACGCTATACACGTGATTCAAGATGGCGCCTCCCGAAGGAAAGACCGATTCATCGATCTTCGAAGGTTGGAATAAGTGGCAAATAGCGCTTGCCGTTGGTGCACCAGTTTGTCTTGGCCTAGCTGGGCTTTGGTACTACAAGCGAACCAAAAAATCGGATGGTGTTAGTCCTGATTTAAAGAAATCGAAAGTTAGTCCTACCGAAAAGGTCACACCGACAGGCTCGAACACCAAAAACACATCTGGGAATCAAGCTGAACCAGAGAACAAGGTAGCTAGTCAGTCATTGATACATGTAATAATTTCACCAGTGCACGATTCGATCTCATTAGTAGACATAATTTCGTCTATGTTCCCGTTACCTATATATGTTTAATGATGGTATTATTAAAATTCTTGGAAACTCGGTTTGGTTCTTCAACTTGTCCATGCATGTAAGACCTCTTGCTGTCATTTTTCAATATAATTAATATGAAAATAGGCCAAGCCTATCGAACGGGGAAGTCGAGTCTTGGAAAGGAATGATTACTCGAGGTAGAGATTGGTCGAGCACCTTGCGTACAATGTGTACACTATGGTAACGCTATGCACTGACCGGTGTTCTTCTGCTCAGAGTATTATGGGAACTACATACAAAATGGAAGTTATAAACAATAACATAGCGTGACGCACCGTATGGTACACATTGGGGCCAAGAGTACTTTCACATTGCGTTTCATTGAATAATTAGTGTTATTGACGAAAGCACAAGAATAGAAATGGTGTAGTACTTATTTTACACAAATAAATATATTTTGTTAATAATATACAATCAATATGGTTGTTTTGAGATTTAAAATCCTCCGCGGAACTATACTTTTAGCGTATGTATAACTATCTAAATGTGGATAGTAATCAGTTCTATGTATAGAGGTTAGACAAACGTATTGACGTCACGCTATGTATAGAATGCCTTGCATAAACAAAAAGTGACATCATTCTACTTCCTGTCAAGCGTTTATGCGCACACTTTATGCAGACGCTTTTCACATGTAGTTAACCAAAAGCGTTCGAAAAACTTTGAATATTTTGCTTTCTATTTCTTGTAAACAGATAGGAAAAATAAATATAAGTGATTAATTATATTACGATGTAAAAAAATGTGCCAACACGAGAACAAGAACTTAGTTGTTACAAACAAAATGGCGGCCTCCATGATTTGGAAATGAGAATTTTGGCAATAGGTAATACATTTGAAATTGTTGTAATTCACATTGAACCTTTTCATGCTTAAATATTTATAGCATCATTAGTTTCATATTTAAAAAGTTGATCCCTTTATAGTTGTACTGGTTGGCGACCTACAATTTCGGACGACCATCAAATCCAGACACCCGCCTAAACACTTTATTTTGGTGTTTACATAGATCATTCGTTGTCGATCTCTCAAGGGCTTTATTTTGCGACAACCAAGATCAACAACTTCAATGAAAAGCAAGTATATTTGATAGAAATAGGACATTCACATTATCCGCCGGTTGTTTACATGTGTGTTCGCGGGGGAAGTCTAATATAGTGCATTGCGCATGTGCAAGTATTTCAGTGAGGCTCGGATAAATCTGAAAGTGTCAAATATTTTAACATAAATGAAGCAGACAAACATTTCCAAAAAAGAGATAACTGCAAAAAAAAACTTAAGCACATTTTGATGATATAATACAGTACACGTTTATTTTTTTACATCCTTTTATTTAGGGAATAGAGAAAAAAAAATTATAAGTAAAATATTTAATAAATTATTGATTGACAGTAAAAAAATTCAATGACATAAAATTTAAATAATACGGACATGTTACGACTACTGACTAAGTGTCTGGAAACATGGTACAGTTTTTCAATTTAATGATCCCAGACCCCACGTCGGGGCCTCAGAATTTGTGTTCTATGTTTAGAAAGAAAAATAAAAACATGTGGTCGTACTGGATTTCAACCTAGCTTCCTTTAGGTAAAATATCTAGTATCAAATGTCAACAGTTTTTAAGATATTGTAAAAAATGTGCGAAAAGTGTCCGGTTGTAGGTTGCCAACCAGTACAGCTAAAACCCTGTAACCATATCATATTGAAAGACAGAAAACCGGTGCAAACAGATTTATTGATATTTTGATTCAGCCATAGGAATTCAAAGTCTCATCTTTGTTCCCATCTTTTATATTGTGTTCTGAAATCCTAACCCTCTGAAATTAAACCACAAATTCCGAAAATAAAAAAGAGACAATTTTTAGGCCGATTCCATGTAATTTATTTCTGAAAATGAACAATGCAAGACTCTGTGGCAAGGAATTATCATTTACTATTCTTTAATGTTGAGTGTTTATTTTGACATTCATAAGAATCACAATGTGTCAAATAAATTTTCATTGCCAAAGATCTTTAAAACTAGAATGTTATTGTATGAAATTATAATTACCTTGAAAATAATCAAAACACCATAAAAATGGCATAGGATTGAACTGTTCTTGGAAAACGAAGAACAGTAATCAATATAATTCATGAGCCTTTTTGTATTATGTTAGTATGATATATTATAATTAAGCAACTGATGTTTAATTGAAGTAATTAGTAATAAATCAGGGTTTTTTCTCGGTATTTTGGGAATATGACCCATACCCTTGGGATTGGGAATTTTCGCGGTGTTTTGATCAAAATTGGGAAAAATGTATAACTACAATTTTTGCAATGTTCAACTTTTTCTACTTATTCTCCCATAGAACAGTAGCAGAATAAGGTATTTACTACTAATAGTGATGTTAATGAACTTATAAAATTATTTTTATTTTTTTATTGGGAATATTTGTCTGTAATTTGGGAAAAAAGATACTATTTTCCATTGGGAATATGACCGAATTTCAGCTATAAAATCGCCCCCAAAAAATCCCTGTAAATGAAACACCTTTCCTTGTTCATTCACTATTAACATTGGAAGACCGTACATTTCCACAAAAACATACTTTTCGCTAGTCTAACAGGTGATTGGTATTTAGAAGTTACACAGTATTGAAATTTTGTATGAATACATTTGTACTTAAAAATGACGTCTTATATTTTAGGACACCCCTCTTAGTAAGGCTCAAGAATTTAAAAATAATGGAAACAAATTCTTCAAACAAGGCAAATATGACGAAGCAATTAAATGTTACACACAGGCGTTGGAAGTTTGTCCCAAGGAAAACGTTACAGAAATCTCTACATTCTATGCTAACAGAGCTGCTGCTTATGAAAAATTGGTGAGTGCTTGTAATAAGTTGCAGGGCTTTCATTTGACACTTACAATGTCATTTTGATTCAAGAAACTGGCGAAATCAAGCTTCTTACTCATGATAATTTGCTCCAAAAGGTAAAAATTATTACTGAATAAGTAGATTATACTGATTCTTCAATTATTATCAGCAGGGTTCTCTATAACAACGGGCCGCAGGCTGATTTAGTTGCTTAGAAATAAGTTTGGGCCGGTTATAAATCTTGAAGCTTTAAAAAATTGTTGGAAAAATGCCTGGATGCCTGTACCCCCGCCCTAGCAGGCCTGTTAGAGTTTTTGGGCAGCAAATTTATCAAGAACCCTGGCTAAGGGTCAGGTTTAACCCACTACTTTTGACGTCTAGTGAGCACCCTGAGTTTTATCAATTAAGATGATGAAAATTCAGTAAAATGAACAACACTTGTTAAAATATTAATGAAAGTTTGTGCTTAATAATGTCCTGTATGCAAACAATGTGTTGTTGTGGCTGTTGTTTAAAACTTATTGTAAAACAAGTGGCAATATCTGAACCTAAGTTCATTAAGTATTCAATACTCTACCCTATTAAGTTTCTACATGAGGCATTTAAATGTAATGGACTTTAAATTATCCTTCTGTTGTAATAATTGTTCAAAAGCATAAATTGTTAGCGTCAGCTTTAATGTATTTGCTATATATTATGACAGAGTATTCAAAATCCATTTATCAAAATGTCTGATTTTCAATTTGCAGAAAAACCCCAAACTTGTCCTGGAAAATTGTACAGAAGCCATAAAATTGAACGGAAAATACACAAAAGCTTTGGCACGCAGAGCAAATGCTGCCGAGCAGCTTGGCAATTTAGAACTTTCTCTGGAGGGTAAGTTGCATTAGGAAATTTATATGTATCATGAGATACAACATTTGCAAATCCAAGATTTACAATGTAAGTGATTGATAATACAGTCAAACCTGTGTTAGTGACCACATCTGAATAAAGCTCACCCAGTGAATAAAGGCCATTCTTTTAAAAACCGTCATTGACTAATTGGGGAAGAAAAGATCAGCCATCTGTCATTAAGGCCATTTCATGTCTTACCCAAGGGTGACCTTTGTTCACAAGGTTGACTGTAGTTCTAACTAACTATGTGAGGACAGCCTGTCTGAAGCCATATATAAGTTAATGCCCTAGTTTTCATAAACAGATGTGTATTGCTACCCACTACATGTGGTGAAAATGTACTGTGGATATAAATACAGTACAACCTCTGTAGAGCAACTCCCAGCAGGAGCTACAAATATTGGTTGGAGGTTGTTGATCTACAAAGGGCCGCTCTGGAGAGGTTGTACTGTATGTGACATGTTTTAAGAATAAAAGCCATTTGTGACAGGTATTATGAATATAAGCAGTCAGACTGATTTTTTTGTTATCAGGTTAAAATATGAGTAAAAATTATCGTGAATCTTCATAGTTGTGTGTTACTACATCGTCATGTATATATAGACTGAGGCACATTTCATTACAGATGTCACAGCAGTGTGTATATTGGAAGGCTTTGAGAATCAGTCTACATTACAGATGGCTGACAGAGTATTGAAAAGTTTAGGCAAAAATAAAGCTAAAGATGCATTAAAGGTTTGTTACTTAAACATACAAATACAATTATACTGAGTCTTGACTAATTCACAATTAGTAGCAGTTCTTTGTTCTGTGTAGGTTTGATCATGTTAAATCTATTGTTTGGTTTATTTGATAGCACCATCTTAAGAAAATTTGATCATTATGAGATGAATTTAATGTTGTGTAAAAATATTGTTTGTTGTACACACATCTTGAAAGAATGTTTTCTGAGTCAACTAAAATGTTAATTGTGTACCTCATTTATTCATGTATCATGAAATGAGCGAATAAAAGTATTTTGACTTGACTTGACTTGACTTGAGCATATCTTGTTCAATTATCTCTATGTAGAGTTAAAATGTGTATTGGGATTATATCATGGCCAAGGTTGATAATCAGCAATAATCTCCTGACACTCTTAATCTCGGCCCCAGGTTCATTAAACATTGATGAAATAGATATTGTCTAGTATCATTACTTGAGCAGTTTCCACCCAATCTTCACCAGATAAATTTAATGGGGTTTTTATGGTGGTTTGGCACTCTTGTGTTTTTATGAGATGAATTTACTTGTAAATTCTTCTCATATAGCGATCACGCAGACTATGAATTTCAACACTGCACTGTTCTCTATATAGCTTTAGGATTGACTTCGTACTACATTTTTTCGGTCTTTTTTGTTACACAGTCTCGCTAACAGAGCGGTAATGCACGCAGTTCAAACACCCATTCACACACAGTCAGTAAGCAAATACCATCGGTGCTGTAACTATATCGATTTTCTATTTTTAGCGTTTAGGACCCAACTCTCTCGGATACTTCATTTACGCACTCTATCGGACACTTCATTGGTCATTGTTGTTATACATACTAACTCGCTAACAAGTCGAAAATCAGATGATATCGAGTGGCGAAATATCTTTTAAAAATCATAATGGTCACATTTTAATTATCTACCTAAACATAATACCCTAACAAGTCCTGATTCATTCAATAATCAGTTGTGAAAGTCAATAACCGCTTATCGTAGTCAATCTTAATTCACACTACACTGCAGTACGCTCTGCCTCCGAATGCTACAGTGGGCCGTCGAATTAATCAATCACAGCCAATCGCAGCGTTCGTTGTAACAACTTATTATTATCAATAATCAGAGTGCAGTTTACATTCGTAAACCGAATATCATGAATGTCTGCTTGACGAAGATTTTGATAATTGTTGAAAAATGACAATAAATACCCGGCGTGATGTCAAAACAACGGTCCGATCAATAGATAGTCGGTCTAATTGATGCAACTGACATCTTTTTGTTCCGATTTCGTTTTTTGCCGACCCTAATTGACCGAACATAAACTTGAGAGGCGACCTGTTCGCGAGTTGAATAACTGTCAGGGTAAGTTTTGCAAACTGCGAAGAATTAATTAATAACAGCCATCTGTAATCAAAACTGCTTCTCCACAATCATTATGTATTTACTATCCATATTGAAAACACGTGATTCAAAAATGTCGCTTGGTATCTTGGTTACAGGGCAATTTGTGATGTTTCGACTTCATCATGAAAGCGAAAGTCGATTTTCGGAAAATTTAAGTAGGTCAGTCGGTGTTCGCGGCAAATAAATAAAAATCTGATCTAGATCTATGATAATTCTTACCACTTGGAAATTTAATTACCGTTAAGTGGTCATTTTTGGGAAAACATGCGACATTGACACATGATTTATGCATCATTTGTAAATCAAACCGAAAATAGGTTGTCAAATCTACCCAGTGATCTCCCTTACTTTGTTACAGCGAGTATATTTTATTCTTTCGATAAACGCCGATGTAGGTACAAAATCACGAACGATATAAAAATATACTGTAGCTAACAGCGGTCCGAGTGATGTCGAGACATACTTTTTGTAAGTTGAAGGGCTTGCTGCTCCAGTTCAGAACAATATATTCATAAATATAACATTAAATGTTGCATAAAGAAAAAGCATTTCTGCGTCGTATAAGACCATCGTTTAAAAATCGGTTTTAAATTGGTATATCACAGCCTTGATGAACACGATTGGTGTATATTTTCGTGATTTCTAGACCCAGGAGTTCTTTAATATTAAGGATATGTTACAAGGCCTTGATAATTCATATGGTGAAATAATTCTTTTTAAACAGGCAACATTGCCCTTGTACATTAATATTTGATTGAATAAACAGTAGCCTACAGTACTAGGTCCTTGTTTCGGACAGAATTATTGATAATTTTAAATTTTGTATCGACTCAGAGAGATCCCTGCATCACAAAATTTATCTCATTTCAGGCCTTCAGGCCTTTGATTTTAGTGTTAACATTTATTTTTAGAACTATTCCAATATTAACATACATTCATTTTTTGTGGACCATACTGAAAATTTGTTTTATACTAAATATGTCACGTTAATTGTAAAATATGATTTTAACATTGCAGAACAAAAAGCCAACTATGCCTTCCAAGCATTTTATTAAGTCATACTTTGCATCATTTACACAAGACCCTGTACAGAAAGTGTTTGATGAGAAAGATGAAGAAGAGAAGATATCAAATCTTCCAGGTTTGTGTATTCATGTACTGTAATATGTCACTGGAAAGTTGTGTATACGTGTACTGTTATAGTTGACTGGAAAGTTTGTGTATTTTCTTCTTTCTGTAGTTTATTCATTTGTAAGACATTGTAATACTAATAAGTTAAAGCTGGAAAAATAAAGACAAGGTGTCAGGAGATGTTTTCATGGCAGGAGATTTGATGTTCACTATTTGTTATTTTTTAATTCATAATTTTCAATTAAGCAGTTTTATATTGATAATACAGAATTGAAATTATTTAAAATTCTGGGTTAAGTGTTGTTCTAATTTTATATTGTGATATCATTTTAATTGAATTGTTTTAGATGAGATTAGTGAACAACAAGTAGAAGAGATTGAAGGTGCAGGTGATGGACCAAACAATACAGATCCAGCACTAGTGAATGGAATAAATAAAGATGTACCAAATGATAGGTAGGTGTATGTACATCTGGGTATAGTATGTGTCTGATGTTGATGATGTGCATAATGAAACATTTAGTGAACCAATGGAATTCTGTAAAATACACATTCAATCGAATCAAAGAAATTGGAAAACGTGCCCACAATTCATCTTTCTCTCATGTGAGTGACACATTGTATGCACTGGTCATCAAGGTGACAATAACTTAATGATTTATATGGATTTAAGCTGTATTAAGTATATCATAATCCATTTGGAGCACGCTTTAGTAAGCACTGAATTAAAGAATTCTGTTCTGATGTATTCTTTCAGTGCATTTAGAACGGCATATGAAAAGGTAAAGGAAGGTGAATATGAAGATGTAATCAAATTCTGTACCAAGGAATTAGATGTTACCCCACCCACTCACTATTGTCAGTTAGCTTTACTTCTTAGAGGAACCATGTGTTGTCTAATGTCGCAGTCAGAGAAAGGTTTAGAGGACTTAAATAAACTTCTTAATACGGAACATTTAGATAAAAAGGTAATAAGTGCATGATTTCTGTACTTAAAGGTTTGAATTACTAAAGCATGTAGATGTAACATAGTCTTGGTTAATTAAGAAACTTCCCATTTGACTGTGTTGACTTTGTTGTAGATCTAAAGAAAGATATTGTTAAATGTTATTAAGTAAGTGAAATCTTTAATTGATAAGCTAATAGCATTTTTTTAAACTATATATTTATGATTTCATTATATTCTGTCAGATCAGTTGTAAAATCATTGAATTTAGTTATCTTCATTCAACGCTGGACTTATCTGTGTATGTATGTGCTGAACCATGCATGTATTTCTTGTAGATAAAAGTGAATGCATTGATAAAACGTGGATGTGTACACATAACGCGAGAAGCTCAAACCGAGGGACTCGCAGACTTTGCCCATGCCGTTAGAATAGATCCAAATAATTCAGATATATATCATCATCGCGGATATGTGAGTATAGTGGCGGTTATTTATCCTACAGATATATTTTATTCACATTCTTAACTTTTCTGATCAAATATTAACAAAGTGAAGAGAGTACCTTATATCAGACAAAATTTACATGCATTTATTGCTTTTTTGGTCTCGAATTGTGGAATCCTTCGATAAAAACTATTTTCTTTATGAAGTTAATGAATTTGTTTTAAACTAAAATAGGCCAGACAGAAAGATGTATTCTCGGTGGCTTGACTGAAAAATTGGGATGATAGGCGGCAAAAAAATTCTATTTATGTTTCTTAACATACATTTTGCTTTCCATCTCCAAATATTTTCATACTTCTGATTTGCTGTTTAGAAAATTAGGGTAACCTTATACATGACTGCTTTATCTGGTCTATTGAAATATCAAGCTGTTTTAATTTCTAGATCATTGGTACGGATCATCTAATTACTTACTTGTATCTTTTTTTCAGCAAAATATACAATTAGATAGACTCGAGGACGCATTACGAGACTTTGAAAGTAGCATTGAATTGAACCCAGACTTCCCTAACTCATATATTCAAAAATCTTATGCAGGTTTGTTTTTGTGTGTTCTCTAAGGATAGCTTACTTGTAACAATCTTATAAAATGTACAACACTTTCTGTTAAATTGTAAGGTTGATATAAGTTTAGTAATGAACAATTTTGTACTAATTCTTCATGCAGGCCATGTTAGAATATTTTGTGTATTACTGTTACGTAGAATTGTAGGAGTAAGAATTCACACATGATGAAATATGAGATCCAACTCTGACGTGTAAACTGGAGATAACCAAATATTTTCTGATGTGTTCTTTTATTCTAAGCTAAATATGTCTGTTTGGTGTAAATTGATAATCTTTTGATGTTTGGTCTTCAAAAGTTTCTGTTTGTTGAAATATTATGATTGATTAACCAAATTACTTGCCAGAATGCTAATTTACACAAGTTGGCCAAAAAAGGTTTGGTAGGAGTGTTTTTGATGGATAGGTAACGTTACCCCAAACAAAATATTTTTGAAGAATGGCCTTATGTAAAAGTGACTTTAAACAATAACAATGGTAATCCTTTCTAGTGTAAACTTTATTTTTTTTCTTCACAGAACATAGAAGAGCTGCAGCTGAACAGAGTACATTGAAATTAGAAAAAGCAATCAAATCATATGAAGATACACTAAAAAAGTTCCCTGATAATGCTGATGGTCATGCTTTGTATGCCCAGGTACATTTAACATTTCTGTAGATATCTTACAAATAGTGATGCGAATTAGTAAGCCATTATAGTACTAAACTTTGAAATGAAAGTTTAATCCTGTTATTTTCAATTCAATTGTTTTATTCAATTCTTACAAATGTCAGACATGAACGGCTAAAACTCTTCAGCTGGTAAAAGTAGTCCGTCAACGATGTACAGAAACATAAGGTTTCCGATTGAAAAGGAGTTTATCAAAGTATAAACTCCCTCCACTGACCAATCAAAATGCGTAGATTTGTAAGAATTGGAAATAATGTAACATAATCAATAATCATGTGCTACTTTGTTTATATTGTATAGAGAATAGAATGGCAAGATTTTAGGGCAAAGTCACTTTCACCAGACAATTCTGTATGGGGAAAGTCAGAAAGCTCAGGGCAAGTTTATCGCTCACAAGAGGCCTAAAAGCTATACTAACATGCCTGCTGGGGGGGGGGGGGTTCCTGGCATTTTTGCAGCAGTATTTTTGAAACTGAGATTTCTAATTGGCCCATACTCGTTTCTATGCGGCTAAATTAGCCGGCAGCTGGTTGTAATTGAGAACCCTGATAAAGGCAATGATTCTATTAGATGATTCTATTGATATTCTCATATTTCTTGTATATTTTAGGCTTTATGTGATTTGGGAAGGTTTGATGATGCTGATAATGAATTTGAAATGGCTATAAAACTGGAACCAGATAACGCTAACACACTTGTGCACAGGGCGTAAGTATAAGTATAATCAAGAGTTACATTTCTTTGTAGGAAAATGTTTTCTATGTAGAGTTCTGAATGGGTTTTGAATTTAATGATATTTTTGAAAATTGATTTCTTCAAGTATGAAGCCGACAAGATATTACCAAAGTTCTATTCTGACAGTGAGTCATGTATAAGTTAGGCTAATATGTGAACAATTTACATAAGGCCTAAAAATGTCTCTGGTTACATGCTCATTAAAGTAAGATAGGTGGGTCGGGTCTGTCGAATGCGTGTGGAAAGGTAAAAAAGTGAGAAAATGGATGTGTACCATTTATCAGGCCAAATAAAAAGTCTATGGTTGCTGGGAAAAATTAGTGTTGATCTGGTAAGCAGAAACCAAAAAAATAATTTCTACCCAACTGTACATGTAATTCTAGTTTAAATGCTTAAAAAAAAAAAAAAAAAAAAACCCAACCTTTGTTTGCATTTAATTGAACAGATTGCTGAAGTTGCAGTGGAAGCATGTTATAGATGAACCTATAGCATTGATAAAACAGGCGATGGACCTGGATGAAAAATGTGAATATGCTTATGAAATACTTGGAACTATAGAAGTTCAAAGGTAGGCAACTCTTTGTATTTTGGGATTCGATTGAAATTGTGAACATCTTTTAAAAAGTCCGACAAAACAGGTTATTATCACATGTCCCTTAAAGTCTTGAAGCTTATAAATTTATTGGTCGTAATAGTTTCTGTTCATCCTATAACAGGTGAATCTGGTGTGTTTTCCATGTATATTTCTATAGTAAAAAGCTAATGGGACTTTAATTATGAAGGAATTTTTTGTGACTTACTAGTTTTTATATGCTTGTGTGAATACTGCCTTTCATCTCAAAGGATTGATATAAAATCTTATTTCTCTGAGGTGACATAATCTTATTCAGCATATTATTTAAGTGCTGACAATCAAAATGTTGTATTCTAATAATAGATTTATTAAAGTGAAATTCAAAATGAATAAAAAAAGTAAGGGTACATATCTGGGCCCTCTTCATAAGTAATCAATTGATATTATATATTCAACCAACAATTTATAGTTCAGTTTTTGATGTAGTGCCTTGCTAAAAGATGAAAGTTAAATTGTAACTCAAATTTGATTTTAATTTTTCTTTTACAGGGGAGATATGGGAAATGCAGTAAGGTTGTTCAACAAAGCAATAGAATTGTGTCGCACAGAGAATGAAATGTCCCATTTGTTCTCTTTACTTCATGCTGCGAAAGCGCAACTGAAAGCTGCGGAAACACTCGGAATCCCTCTACCATCAAACTTCACACCTATTTAATGATATATACCTTTATTGTATCAATTAGTTTACTGTAATACGGTATATATACTGTTGTCAGGATATGTTTAATTACTGAATGCTTCACAACAAAGTCTTCAGCACACAGAGGATATAGTATGGACAGAATGCAGAATAAATTTCTCTTGTTTGTGTGATAAAAGTTACTATAAGTAGTCTGTGATAGACATGTATTACACAGTTCAACCAAGGCTACCAGTCACCTGTGAACATTTGCCTCTCTATATCACACTCTAATTGATGAATTTGGCCAAAAAAAACTGAATATTGGCCAACTGTTCATAGAGGCCCCTGTTCTTCACTAACTTGGGTGATTTTTCTTTACACGTTCCAACTGTAAATCAAGTCATTGAATCTATTTCTCTACAGGAAATGTACCTGATTTGTTGTATCAGTTCTTGATACTCTAAAAACTAATACTGAGAACTTTGAAAATTATCATTTTTTGTACATTGAGAGGATATGATAAATGATACAAAACAAGGTGATGTATTAGTATATTCTGTAGCATTTTCACATAAACTCATATACTAGGGTTGTGCTTTGAACATTCCATCTTATTATTTCGTACTCAATTGACGTCTGTAGCATCATTTCCATCATAGGGATCAGACGGTGTGGTTTTATCAGTATGGTATGCTTATTGTTTAGTGTTTTGTTTAGGCCAAGAATAGAAATAGAAATGTTTGCCCTGACGTGACCGACCCGGAAAAATGATATCAACCCAACCAAAAATTTATCACAACCTAAATTATTATTTCTTTATAACTTTTCTGCCTAGAATATTTTTTCAGTACAACTTCTGCAAATAATCATTTCGATCTGCTTTTTTCTCCACAATGAGTCCACATTTTAAACAGTAGGCTATCTGCATCTCTGTCTAGACCTGTTACACTGTATTGTTAAGCTTTATATTTTTTTGACTCAGTCTTGGTTCAAAATGACAAAAATTATTATTTCCCTTCCTACCAATTTGAAATTTAGGTAGCAATAGGGCAAACATAGAATTTTTTTATTTTGGCCTTAACATTTTATATTTGTAATTTTTATTATGCCCCTGCCATTCGAAATAACATGTAACCCCTGTCTATCCATTTAAATTTAGGTTTCCGAGCGATAACTCGAGGAATATGTCATAGATTGGTTTCATATTTTACAAGAAGGTGTAAAATAATAAAATACAGGTCAAGTGTGATTTCCGTTAAGATCCGAACATTTTCACAGAAGTTATGGTCCTTTTTTGACTTAGCTCTCAGCGAGGGCGTTTCTTGAATAAAATGTTTTTGGGGCATACACAAAGAACATCAACAAAAACAGGTCCATCACAACACTGATGAAAAATAATCTTGTCATTAGAAATTGTATTTTTGAAAGTGTATACATTTTGTAAATTAAGGATGACTTACAAGGTATCTATTTATATGTAATTAAATATTTTTTGTGTATTTTACATTTTTGAATTACTCATTAGAATTTAGTTTTGCACTGAATGTATGGTTACCAAGTCTTTGTTTTTGTGGTGCTCTTGTTTTTGTTCTTTTAGCTTATAAAGTGAAACTTGATTATTTGCAAAAATAGGAAATTTTTGAAATCAAAATCCTTACTTATGACTTCGCACTCTTCTCCCGTACAGCATGTTCATTCTGACATGATTACTTTTTTCTTTGCTAGTCATCTTGTTACAATCTATCATTCTATAAAATAAAACCATGATTTGCTAAAAACAGGGATGCGTTTGAGGTTGAAGTATGAGAACTGAAATATATTGGCTAGGGATTTGGGGGCCATTTAATAGTTGCATTTCCTGTTGTTACAGGAAGAAGCCATTACAAAATGCCCAGATGTAATGAATTTGAAAGGTTTGTTTTGATTGGACCAGCCAGAGACATTAACCAACTGTTAATCACATCCCGGCAAATACTGTATTTTTTTAATTGTAAGACCATATTACATTACATTCATTTGTATATCTCTGTCCCCCTAACAATGTATTGTTTGTATATATAAATTGCATATTGAATGGTGTAAGGTTCGCTTTAACTAAATATTGGTATCAAATTGTAACTGAAATGTTTTTCCTGTGAAATATGCTTTTCTGATATATGTACATCAACTACCCCTATCATTATACTGTTATCATGTAGGCTGGTAGTTTGAAATGTTCTTTGATTGGAATGTGTATATGTGACTAGATTTGTATAGATGTGTTTGTATGTGATCTTACTGTTTGTTGTAGTAACTAGACTGAATATCTGAGGAATCAGTTCATAGAATAATTTTGTGTTTTAAATATTTTTTTTTATGTATGATTAATACAACTTTGTTACTGAATAAATAGATGAGTCTTTGTCAAATTTTAGTTTTCTGCTTTGAGATATACCGTGAAACCTGCAAACAAAAGGCACCCTTGGAATTTATTGACAGGTGACCTTTATTTGGAAGTCATTTTGTTTTCAAAGAATGGTCTTATTCACAGAAGTTGGCCGCTAACACAGGTTTGACTGTACTCTTAAATCTACATAACCAAAAAATAGATGTTTATACATTTATTTTCAAGTATTTCCATTCACTAACACATGGTTAACCAGCTATTATGTCTCATGTAACTACACACTCTCATACACTGACAGTTTGTACAGCTAAATGTATGAAAAATTAGTAATGTGTCGACTTAAACCGTCATTCAATTATCCAGCACCTGCATAAAAATCTGATAATAACATAATGTAACTTACAATATAGATAATCCTAGCTAGCTGCCTTAACTGTGAAAAAAGAATTAAGGTTTCATTTTGAAATACAGGTACTTGGTTTACACAGGGACCAATCCTAATTACATTCTTTCAAACATAGTGAATAAATTAATGATTTCAATAAATACATCAGTTTGAAACATGTATAAATGAGTGACATAAGTGCACAGAAGAGCATTTATCCGTTACATATGCACAAAATAAACAAAGGGCCATAAATCTGTCAAAATGAATGAACCATAACACTTGGAAAATATGTGCTGGGCTACTTGGTGAAAGTGTGGTCGAAATCCCTTGAGAAATGTATGAGGAGTAGCACTCACAAGAAATTCTGAATTAGAATGCCTGCCAACATTCGCCAATCTAAAAACCAGTGTTAAGGTTACAGTGATTCCAGTCATGTAATTGGTTCAAACTGAACAGAAATCAAACTGCATTATTTATATTCGTAAGTTAATAAAATACAAAATATCTGAATGGAACAGCAGCACAAAAAACAAATGATGATCTACCAGTAATCAATCTAATATGATGTATGAGATAGTGATAACCAATGAAAATGCAGAGTAACTAAAAAGTATATGAAGGAAACTTATGGAGTATTTTAACACTGTTTCTTTGCAGCATTTTTGTCGAACTTTCTCATCAATGTGCAAAAAGGTGAAATTCCTCCCGATCATTAATTTCATGTGAACAATTTATTTTTGAGTCAAATAACATCAATCCTTCCCTACTGACCTGTAATGTTCAGAAGCATCAATTTCAAATAAGTTAAACTGAAATTACATGGTGAGGTTACCCTGGTAGTCATAGATAGTGTAATCCTACATTATAATTACCATAATATCTAACATTAAAAAAAAGTTGGAATCCCACAGAATGTTTATTACAAGCCAGGGCTCTTATTTGACCCTTAAAATGGCATTCCGACCCTTGTAATTAGCAAATTCATGCTTCTGTCTCCTGAGAATTTGTTATAAGAGATCAAAATCACTATTACAGTAGTAGGACATTTTGTTGACTCTTAAAATTAGCATCGGCTAAGATTTGTTTATGACCCTCCATTTTTGATGTCTAGTGAACACCCTGCAAACATTTCATAATATCTTAACAGAACAATGCTGTTCTAAACACACAAACCTGAGCTAGAGCATATAGAAAGATGACAATATATCATTTGAGTGAGTATTATGTAAAGCAACACTGTGTTACTGCTGTATGGTGTTACTATAAAATTTTACAGAATAATTTCCGTAATTAAAAACTAATCAACTGAATCTAATGACTCCATTTGCGCTTGTTCTTCAAAATTACTAATAACTGATCGGAAATATGTTATTAAAACCTCCATCAATTAAATGATTATTGTCATGAAGATAAAAGCAACTGATGATCTTATCTGATTAAATAACACATAGTGTTGAATGTATATGTGTACATAAAGACAAGGTATGAATGTGAGAAAGGTACATGCAGATTAAATACAATCCAGACTTAAAAACATCTGGTTTCGTAACAATAAATAGACAGATACACACATGTGTATATTAATATTCATATAACAAATAAATAAACAAATAAAAATCTTAAAAACAATGCACAATGGATGGTGAAAAACGTCCATTATCCACAGTAACCATTTTCTCACTAAATTCTAGTTTCGGATAGTTGTGTGCACAGATCATTGATATGACGGTATTTTTGATGCGAGATTAACAGAAACGAGTATTATAGCACATATATCTAATTATTATGTGATTTTGATTAAACTGACAAAGGTAAATAATTACACAGATGGCTAATTGTGAATGCGATGATAGTTTTTGTTTATTTTACTTGTAGGGAATGTTCCATTCTGCATGTTTATATAAAATATTATGTAGAACATTGTTAAATTCATATATTATCGTCAACTGGTGACACAATTATTGTATAACTTACTTAAGTAATAGAATCTCACCGAAGCTAAAATAAATGCAAACATTGACCAAGAAATTCTGCAGCTTTGACAGTTTAATAAAATCTCACAATACCCATTATCAATTTCCATTCTTTAATTCACAACCTGTCTGGTGATTTCTTTTATATGTTAACTTCAGTAAATTCAAGAATTTCAAATACAAATAATTAAATATTAGCAATAAGAACACTTTGTCCGGACACTGAACTTGGACTTGATGAAGACACAGCTTTCTGTTCTCCGCTTGATGGTAAGATAGTTATAACATTAGATAGATTTGATGGAGTTATCGTTAAAACATTAGCACCAGGTTTACTGGCAGTACTGGCCATAGGTATGATTCCTTGTTGTTGAATACCACTTATAGTGGGCACACTAATTGTCGTAGGTGATGACACAGGCACCGATGGCGAGGAGGTACCATTCCCTGTGGGAACATTAATGTGTCCAATCATTTGCATTTGAGAGAAAGATGAAGAAGGATTTATTCGTTTCTCTTTTTGTCGTCTGTTACAAAACCACACCCGTATCACTTCTTTTTCCATATTTAGACTGTCTGCTAAAACGGATATATCATCACCATTAGGTTTTGGATTGTTTAAGAAACTTTTCTCTAAAGTTACACGTATCGTGGTTTCGATACTTGTCCGTTTTTTACGACGTCTTGCTATAGATTCTGGCGTCATCGGATCATTATCACCGTCTGCTTCCGTTCCTTGAGAAGAACTAACAGAATTAGCGTCCTCCAACCATTTACTAAGTAAAGGTTTTAATTTACACATATTTTTAAAACTAAGATTAAGGGCTTCAAATCTAGATATTGTTGTCTGACTGAAGTCATTTCCATATAATTTTCCCATAGCCAATCCAACATCTCCCTGAGTGAATCCTGAAATATATCAGTCAGATATATACATTAATAAACATAATAATGGTGTCTGTGGTTAGGTTTAAAGTGGCCTTACTGCAGTATTTCAGTTCAATTTGCTGGTTGTTACATTTATGTATTACAAGTGCTTCTAAATCACCTACCAGTAATAGGATGTTTCAGAATTTTACCACAATCAGTTAACAAGTACAGTAACACCAGTTTGATGACATCTTCAGTCAAATTGTCACACTAACCAATTTTCTAGTAACTTAGAACCGCCCCACCCCCTCGACATTTCTTATAATCTGAATTCTGTACTATTGCACAGAAATACAATATCAAACCTGCTTGAATCACAGGTTATTTATCTATATAGATTAAATTTCAACCTACCAAGTTCTATCCTTCTTCTTTTAAATGATTTAGCAAACTGTTCTAATTCTTCAAGGTCAATATTTTCTTCCTGTAACAATTAAAACACATATTAACTATTACAAGTGTTATATAAATAGTTGTTCCTCTACCAGTAAATTAGTAAATACTAATATTGTAATTTGATAAAATATTAAAACTTTCAGTGAAAGTCATTCAGTGTAATAGCAAATGACTGAAGTGTTTACTTAAACTATATATATGAGGAACTAGACATGTTTGTAAAAGATGACATGGACAGATAGTATTACCAACACAATCATTTACAACAAATGTACATCCATAGTGTTTATCAATAATTTACTCATTCAAACCAAACTGACAGTTATACAATACACATACAACATTGAAATTCCACAGTATTCTGTAATACTTACAGGAGCTAAAAGGGAAGGTAATCCAGCAGGAGATAACTCTGTATTGAGTTCAGAAGATGCTGTATTTGTTCCTGGTTTAGTAATTCTCTCCCCTGAATTCAAAGTTTGTTGTGTAGATGCTGATATGGTAAGTTGGTTCGGTGTGACGGGAGTAGAAGCTACAGTAGAGATGGTGGTAAGTTTCACTGGCGTTACAGGTTGTGTAAGTGATGCCGGCAAAGCTGTAGTTAGTCCCGGTAGCAAAAACCCTCCCTGAAAATAAAGTTTTTTAATCAATAATACAAATACATGGTAATATCAACATTTCAAACATTCAAAACATGTACATTTATGACTGTAACTTGGTGACTAATCAAAGACAATCTGGTTTCATGGCAAACAATAAACAACATGAACTAGCATTTATGTTCAACATTATTTATTAAGACTTGGAGATGAAGCTGTGTTAGCTTTCAGCACCTATTGAAATGAGCCCGGTTGAAGTTTTATCAATTTCTGTGACCGGTTGCCCAAGTATATACTTTGTGAAGGAAACTCTAAAACTAGGTTGTACCCCGAAAGACTTAAAGAAGGGAAAAATCCTTTCAGCAGGGGGCAACCCATTAATTCAAAGACTGCTTTAACAATATTAACTTAAGTATAAATACAAAGCAGCAGTAGGATCTTATATCTAAGGTATATTATCACAGTTGTATCCCGCAATATGAAGGGTCATGATCACTTACCACTCCAGCAGTAGGTTGTAACATTATCTGTGGTTGTAATGTAGTTAGTTGTGATGGATTCACCAACAATATTTGTTGCATCCCAGCCACTGCAGGTAACTGTGCTGTTTGTATGGTAGCTTGTCCTTGGCTCTGTGCCTGGGCAACAGCCTAGAGAATAACACATCAAACATGTATATAATTAATTTAAATTTAATTGGCTAATATATAAGTTAAAATATGAAAAGTAACATTACCCTGGAATTTACCCATGCTTACATCAAATGACAAAATCAATAATATATGTTGTTTCATTAGGTAGTAAGATTACCAGTATGTAATTTTGGTACAAATATCACTCAGCATCATAAATTCATAACTAACTGGTTACATGCAGTTTTCTGACAGTTAAATCAGCAATGCATGTTACGTAATTTACTTAATATCAAACAACTTATATGACGCAGCTTTTCCTAATGTTGCTCTTCTTATTTAATCATTAAATGCCTGATTTAAGCTAATAGCAGAGCACATTCAAGTTATATCAAATATCTCAACGTCATTTTACAGTAAATATGTAATAAAGCAATGATTATGACATTAATTATCATACAGTTGATTGCTTAACACTGTTTATTGTTTTCCTCAATGTTTTAGACTTATATCAATACTGAGTCTCTTGTTATTCTTATTATAACTAAATGTTTTTGTGAAATAGAACAGAACAGAATAAAAGTTTATTGATGTAGGCCATCAGCTCATATCAATACACATATATGTATATATACAATTTATCATGACATTAAACATGGTGAATTGTTAACATTCTCATATAGCCTAGATGTTAACTGCATGACAAATACTTCATGATGGATAATATCAGATAGATTTTTGTAGATCAAACAGAACAAATGTGTACCAATCACCAATGATACATCAATATGTTACCATGGTTAGACCATTGAGCTTATCATACATCATTACACATCACAGACAATAGTACACATTTAAAGCGTTACACTGTTTATATTTCATGTGAAGTTAATTTAATAATAATGTTAGTTAACAATTTTTATGCCCCCCCCCCCCCCCCATATTGATAGATCGGGGCATATTGTCTTTGGCCTTTCATTTGTTTTTACCAATTTAACCTTGTCTATAAAATAAAAAAACTTCCACCCGCAACCATCAAACTTCATATATTAGTTCAACATGACCATCTCTACAGGACCTGTGTATTTTCAGGTCATCCTGAGGGGGTATTGTGTATTAAAAACACATCTTGTTTCGAAGTGATTTGTCATCTATCATAAATCAGGACAGGCCCAGCAAACTGTCACACCACCTATATCTGTATAGAATACAAAATTACATGTAAGGATATATTCACCTGTTGTTGAAGATTCTGTAAGGCAGTCACTGTTGCCTGAGAATGAGGTTGCTGTAACTGCTGCTGAAGTTGTTGTTGTTGCTGTTGTTGTTGTTGTAACTGTTGTAGTTGTTGTTGTTGTATCTGAAGCTGAATTTGCTGCTGTAGTTGTTGTAGATCAGCTGTTGACAACTGTAAGTTACCCTGTAGAGGATTTGATACAGCTGGTATCTGTACAAGAAAATGGGACTCAATTACAGTCAAACCTGTGCACAAAGGTCACCCATAGGAAATACGAAATGTGGCCTTCATTTACAGGTGGCTTTTATTTAAAGGTATTTCTGTTCTAAATAATCAATAATGGGTTCAAAAAGAAGTGCCTTTACTTACAGGGTGGTCTTTATTCGAGGTGACTGTTAACACAGGTTTTACTGTATTTCCAATCTCAACACATCTCATTTTTCCCTATCATAACTTAAACAATACAAACTTTCTTTGCACTAATTTTTTTTTTAAATTCAACAACACTGAAATAATGTAATGGTAAAGTCATGTTCTTGACTACCATTTATAACCATTTACGTAAGCATTATTACTAGATTGCATATTTTCTTTTTGAACATAAGTCTGTTAAACTTGCAAAAACATGATAGCCAACATATAGTCTATGTTTAAGATGACAAAATCTCAGAATTCATAGCTTGATTTAAAACAAGCCATTCTTTTTGTTAAATGCAGCATGAATGAAATAAAGATGTACTAGGACAATTCAAGTAGTATACACTTGTCATGGAATGTTCATATAAAAGTCAACTCACCACAGCCGCTGCAGTTTGAGCACCAAATGGACTCTGTAATATAAATCCACCTTGTTGCATTCCTGCAAGTGGTAGATTACCTAATGTTAAAGGTTGTATTGATTGTTGTGTTGGTGTGGATTGACTTGATGTGTTCAATCCCGTATTCATTTGGAACTGTAAAATATCAACAACAAACAATAAAGTTACCTAACCACCATTTACTTATCAGATTTCAGCAACATCCAGATATAATTTAAAGAAAAAAATATATATAAATAACATGAACATTTTATAACAGAAATACTTGAACTGTTTATTACAAACTAAGGGATGTAACTGAGGTTGAAGCTGAGGGTCTGAAATAGATCTCCGAGGGGCTAGGGGCTATCACCTAACGCAATTCACAGAAATGACCCCTCGCCCCTTGGGCATTTCAATCTGGGGAAATCTAAAAATCCACAGAAAAATCACATCTCTATAGCAGTACAATAAACAATTATGGAAGGAAAATAATTCTAATCTAGCTGATGATGACTCTGTTGGGAAAACTCAGCATCATGCTAATGGGAACTTGAAGACAAATATTTACCATGACTAAAAACAAACTATTATCACAAAGTAAAATATAAAAGGGTGAACTCTGTGGTCAAGTGGTTATGGTCTCTGACTAGAATGAGTTCAAATCCAATCAGGAACCACATTTCACATGTAAAGAAGCTTAGAGAAGGTTGGCAGGGCTCTCTTTTGCCCCTTCAAAAGGCATTTTGACTCTTGAAATTTGCAAAATCAGGTTTTTGACTCTTGAGAATTGGAGCCAAAGGGTCAAATTTACTATAACATTAGTAGGAAATTTTGTGGACTCTTTAAATTTCTATCAACTAAGGGTCATTTTGACCCCCCCCCCCCAACTTTTGAAGTCAAGGGAGCACCCTGGTTGGTGGATCTACCCTGATGTGCACCTGGGGTCCTCCACCACAGTTACCGTAGGCTTGAAAGTCACAAAATGACCCTGGCTGTTAGTGAGGAGGTAAACCCCAGTGAAAATAAAACTTTATAAAGATTACCTGAATTTTATTATCAGACAGGTTGATATCATCCTCCTTCATTTTTCTGTAACTAAAATATAAATAATACAAATTAAAACAATATATCAACAGTGAACAAACAAGAAATATACAAACACACAGTGAGCTGAATTTAAACAATTCAGGATTTAAATTTTCTTGATATTTCTACAATTATAAGAACAAACAAGATTACCGCAAGTGGTGCAAACACTAGTCTGTTCACTGTCTCAGAGAGATCTATCCACATGAAGTTCAATGTTGCTATCTCTTATAGTTTCTGAGTTATGAGCTACATTAAAGTTTTTGCACAGATGCAGCTGACACAGTGATCACAATAGCTTAACGTTTTCTTCGAAAACAGCCGAGCTAAAAAAGAAGTCCTCCAAACATATTCATTGACTTAGGTTTCTTTCTAAGAAAACTATAGTTTCAAAAGAGATGCCTGAGAACATAACTAATTAACAACAATCAGGGAGTAAAATCCTTCGATGACAAAGTTTCATGTACAATGTATATCTAATTTAATGATTGGCGAACTACAAAATACTATGTCCTAACATTCGTCAAGGAAGATAATGCAATAAAAGCTATAGATTCTTATAAATATTTTTCAACTTTTTACCTTAAATATGTATGTCTTAAGTTTAATTAAGTCAGCATTACAATTTTAAACATACCATGTTTATATGCAACAGTAACTTTTATTTATACTCAAAAAACATACAAGTTTTATCATCACATTTAGCATGTAAATATTAGTAAAACATGATGACAACAGACATGAGTGTCAGAAGTCTCAAATTTATAAAACAAAAAGTAGAGGATACATTACTGTTCACAAATTTACATACTTTTCCTACACAATGACTGAGCATGCAGTCTATCATAAAATCCAAACTTTTATTAAAGTTTGTACAAAGCACAGGAGATGTTTTTTAGAGTCACAAAGCCTACCAAACACAATCCACAGTTATTATTCAATTTACTTCTCCACAAATTGCTTCACTGAACTATTTTATGGCAGGCATTCAACACCCTGATACTAAATTCATTAAATTTGCATGTATGCAAATCAGGCTTAGATTTCACATTTTTAGGGTTCACAAATAAATCATGTTCATTAATATTCATCTAATTAGCATATCATGAGACTAATTTTCATTCGAACGAGAGATAAAACTAGATATCATATTTGTATTAAGTTTCTCTATACACCACAAAAATAACCCATCATACCGTAAGTAAAAAAAACAAGTACCACTATGTTTAACTGGTTAATGTGAAGCAAGTACGCTTAACTGTTTAATGTGAATTCTATCATTAATTATGTAAAATATTCATTTTTCACACAATAACAATGCAGCTGTTTGAAACAAGAAACATTTCTTTAGAAGGTAAATTTACACCAAAATTTGCATTCTGAATAATAAGTAGGTAAGTTTAATCACAATGACATATTATAATATTTCGTCTGAAAGACTTTTTAAATGAAGAAGATAATACCAGAATACAGGTTATATTTTATTTCACATACTGAAGGCAATACCATGAAAATATCAGTTTCATGTCCTGCACAAAACCAGATAATTTCATTTTAGTGTCTCTGACAGACTGTAGTCAAATGTTTGTGGAATCTGACTAGTAATCACTAGCCCTTAACTATTGTGAGTATGAATCTGGGATTGAATAAGGGGAAGGGCGCGGCGCCCCGCTGTAAATACCTAGACGTAACAGTTACACTAATCCCACCTGGGACCAAATTTGCAAAAGGATGCTGTCGTGCAAGTCGTTCCACCCAGATGTACACTTGCGGGACTCAGGGCCTTTTTTCCTTCTTTAACAAAGGCCGAAATTCGGTGGCCTCCCAATTGCAAAAAGGCTGTTTTTTCCCAATTTGAGGCAAAAAATTCCCAAAAATACAATGCTATTTTAACTTGGTTGTCTAACTTTCTCAAAATTTGGCCAAATATTGTGCTTCAATTTCCCAAAATTAAAGGCTAAGGCCCCTTCCCAATTTTTGGAAAAAAGACCATGGGACTTCCTCCACTGTTAAAGCATGAGATGTTCACAAATGACCCTAGCTGCTGATGCAATGTTACAGATTTATTTTCAGATAGAAATACAGACAGTTAGAAATTTGGAAAGGCTTTGTACATTTGTAAAGTAAACATACTATGAATGCTGTCTGAATCGCATTGAAGACAAATAGATATTCTTCATAAAAAAATTAATTGTACTGCTTCAATTAGCAATTTATCTTTACAATGATTTAAAAATTGGTTTAGGAGACTCTAGAACATGATGTCACAACCACCTTATGGGATTGTCATTTACTCATTAGCAGTACCGGTACTTGTTTATGTGAGACATTATAATGATTATATTATTTCAATTTATTTGACATGAATTCACTGGTAAAGCTCATTTCTGAACAACTTATTTGTTTAAATATATATCTGAAAATGTGTATACAAAGTTCTGACAGTTTCAACAATTAAGTAAAAGGCTTCTGTTGACATTGTCAAGTTAACAGTTAATTTGATTAAATCAGGGAAACAAATTAACAGTATGACTTCATAGGATTCTTCCAGTCATACTTAATCATCCAATTGTAATGAACAACATCATTTCTCAACAGGTCTGTTATTTCTCTGTTTAATCAATTTTTGTCCAAAAAGTAGTATTATAATTATACTTTAAGATAAGGTAATGAATTCTACATAGCATATAATGGATAGAACTCAACTATAAATAGTAAATACAATGTGATAGCAAGAAAGTCTTACAAGTTATTTCTATTTTATCAAGATATCATGAAAGGGATCATGACCAACTTAAAGTTAAGTTATACACAAACACACAGACACCTTACACATATAGTTTGACAACAACAACAGACTGGCACTTAAAATCACTTCATTTATCATAAAACAGTTTGCTCTTACATATACATGTTTATTGAAAGTCCCTTTATTACATTATCGGTACATGTATTTGATAACATAGAAAGTATACAACAGACCATACGCATATTCATGTATGTCAGGGAAAAAACTTATCAAATCATCATACATTATCATTATACTATGTATGACCTAGAATAAAATAATACCTAACCACACGTCAAAGGAACTGGATATTCAAGTTACTTGCGTAGTGTTAGAAATAAGAAACACTCTAATATTACAAACTGAATACAATTTGCATAATAAATGCTTGATTTCCATCCAATCTACTTTTTTGAAGGATATAATACATGTAGTGTAGCATTCATGCAGAACTTAGTAAAGAAGCAATGCAAAACTTTCTTTGCTCAAAATCTAGCATAAAATAAACATATGTCATGATTTGATAATCAAAAAGTACTTCACCAAACAAATCTATAACAGTAAACATAGATGACTACTGTACATAACCTAGTATTACCATAAAACAAATTAGTGAAGTACACTGTAATAAATAAACCTGACTTCATCAATTTCAAATTTGTAGTAAATCTGTTTACATGTGATGTACAAACGAAGAAACTGCATTTCAACAATCTTTTGCCTATCTTAAAAAATTTGATAGATACTGTGAGAAAATATTTGTTCCTTATAAATCAATTATTAAATAACTTGTCATCAAATCATATCCTATAGGATGCATTATTAATTAACTGTTCAATAATAGGCACGTTTTCACTTCAAATGCTGGGCTGATATGAAGTTCACCAAGACATTATGAACACAAAACTCGGCCATTATGAAAAAACTCGGCTATTATGAGATTCGGTCATTCTGATTGGCTGTCCAGCTTGGCCATTATGAAAAACTCGGATATTATGAGATTAGGTCATTCTGATTGGCTGTCCAGCTTGTCCATTATGAAACCACTGCTATAGTATATAGTTAATTAATAAGATTGTCAATAAGCAAATATTTTCATAATGGCCTTGTTATTGGCTTCAGACAGTCATATTAGCCCTTGGCCTCAGGCTAATATGACGGTCTTCAGCCCAATAACAAGTCCATTATGAAAACACTCACTTATTAACATTATATTAATATACATGTATACCAGTACTTTATAATTCAATTTCCCAGTGTCTTATTTCAATCAAAGCATACACAGGTGCTTTATTATTATGCATATTTGAGAAGTCTATTCTCCTACTCTTCCATTCTATTCATTATATAAATGGGACATGAAGAGAACAGTAAAGATGAAGTATCAACACCAGTGATCGTAAGTGATAGGCTATATGCAAATACTCAATAATCATCTGAGTGACATTTAGATAGTGATCATTGACTTCACTTTGCAACAACCAATTTACTAGTTGTCAACAAAATTCAAATGATCTTGTCATGTTTTCAACATCATTTTCAAATTTTTTTAAGGAGAAGTACATGTAATCATAATTCACTTTCTTTTCTGAGTCTTGTTATGCGCAGACACCCATGTAGAAACAAGAAACAGATTTACTACAAAACTGTTAAAATGGATTCCAACAATCTTTCTGCAAAGTAATTCCAAGAAATTAACAATCTCACTTAGAAGTTTCATTTCAGTGTGCTTTAAGTGCCGTTTTTAAGGCTTTTTCAGTAATAAACTGCAGCCATTTCACCTAAGCAGTTTTCCTAGACTGTATTCTAAGTTCTAACCAGTGCTACCTTACCCTTCCACAATGCGCTGGCAACTTCTCTATATAAGGAGGAAAATCAAATTTTTTGTCAAATTTTCATAAAAAGGGTATATACCATCTGCCTCAACTAGGACTCAAACCTTCATTGTCAGGTTACAAGTCCAGACAACTATCCACTGGACCACGGCCGCTGCCCCTACTCTTAGAATTATTATATTATCACTGTTACTATCAGGTATATAGAATTTAGTCTGTCAGATTTGGGGGGGGGGGGGGGGTCTTTTTATATACAGTGTAATAAAAATAACAAATTTGTTATTCAACATAAAAAAAAGTACATGTATATATCTTCACAAAGTATGTTGTATCGCATTTAATTCAAGACAAGTACCGGTAATTAAAAATAAGCCCACATCTGATGTATATTACTACAGTACAACCTCTGTAGAGCAACACCCTGTGGGAGCTGCAAATATTGGCTGTTGTTTAGAGGTTGTTGCTCTACAGAGGTTAAATTTATAGAAAATATCAGTTAAGGGAAATTTTTAAGGTGTTGCTATAGAGGTTGTTGCGCTACAGAGGGCTGCTCAGGAGAGGTTTTACTGTAATTTACTATGCAGTTACTTTCTGAGTTAGGCTAAGGAAAGAAATCACTTAGTGAAGGTTAAAAACTTATCAAATCATTGCATAAAAGATTCCATACTAGTTCTAGTATACTATATAATTCTTACAAAGAGTTAACTAGTATACTCCATACAGGCATCCTAAATCAGGCATTTTAACAATTTTCTTAAATTTGTTGCAATATTTAACGAACACATTGGAATATATACTTAAAAATTCTTAAAAATACGAATTAACATGACAGCAAAATAGAAAACCGCTAACACGTACACATGTGATCATATCAATCACATTATTCATACCAGTTTGTTAGTTTCAACTTATAAATATTTATAACAATGTGTCATATATATGCAGCATATGAATAATTGCCTCATACATATTAATGAGTATTCCTGGCTAGAAATTAATTCCCTGATAAAAATGCAAATCAATACATCACAGTGTGTATGTGTAGTGAATTTGTGGAATTCATACCAAATCATTCAACAGAAATTTTCTGAAGAGATTACTGTCAGTTAATGAACATGTAACATTACAAAAGACTTGATGAATTAGTTCACTGAATTAGTGAATATATGTTATTGAACCGAAAAAATGACACAGGAAATAATTTATTATAGCAGAATACTATAATTACCAAAGTCTAGTGTTTAATGGTTAATTTGAAAATAAATAGAACCTGAGGAAAGCGATAATGCCGATTAAGCTTTAACAAATACAACAACAACTTTTTTTCCTATAAAAGTTTTCTGGTACACTGACAAATGTATGTGAATTATTTAGTTGATTCATTACAATTGATGAAGACATACCACATGTATCACCAAATAAGATCTAAATAAGCCAAGTCAAAGGAAGAATTTTCTGAGTGCATTACATGTAATTAATTAGAGTACCAATATGCCTGATCTTAACTCCGATCAGCAGAGGAAGCATTTCATGAGCAAACTGCTACAAAATATGTCAATCAATGTAGGACTGGAGTAGAATGTTTCCACATTTTAGAACATTAACTCTGCATACAAAACCGAACTGAACCAATTATTTGGTAGCTATTTTGAAATCACAATGCCTCTAAGTTAAAACTCATAAATACAAATGTATGTACATACATGTATGTTCAAAGCAAACCTTCAATGAATCAAGTTAGAGAGCTAACTAGGCTAATTGGACAATTTTGGACAATTCCCTGACTGGTTATCTAATTACTAATTAGAGTGAGATTGTTCAGCAAAAATCTAATAAAAATTATTAAAAACTGTTTACCAGTAAGTTCAAGAGGAGACAACCTTTGTTCTAATTATGTAACCTAACAAAAAATTGAAGGCTATCACAAAATGTGTCTCAAATGTCAGGTAAGGCAAATAAATTAAAAAAATATCATAACAAAAAACATCAAATCCAGCAAAGTATGTCTCTATAGCAACAAATGATGAGTCATGACAGATCAAAATTAGCAAATGAATCAATGCTATTTAGGAATATATATCAAAATGTAAACATTGTATAGACAACTTAAAAACTAGATGGACACAAAGGACCTGAAGGATATACATTGTATATATGGGATTAACATGTCATAAAAATATACAACTAGCAGTACGTGGCATGGGTCTAAAATAAAATCTGAACTGACAACAAGAAGAGGTATGGGTCTAAACTAAAATATGCACAGTTAGTCAACTAGCAGCATGGAGTGTGGGTCTGACACATGAGATATGTATAATTAGCAGCATGGTCAGCATGGTGTGTGGGTCTAACACATAAAACATCAATAATTAGCAGCAATGTGTGTGGGTCTGGCACATGAAATATGCACAATTAGCAGCATGGTCAGCATGGTGTGTGGGTCTAACACCAGTGATTTTTTTCCAAAATTGTCTCACTACCCATGCCCATCAAAAGGGGAAATTTAACACACCAAATTTCAAATTTGGGAATATATAATACCATTCATTTCTATAGAATATGTGATTATTTAGTTGTTTAGATCATAAATATAATATTACTTCACTGTAATTGGTGACAATGGTGTGAAAACTGAACATTGTATTTTTCTTCTTTTTACATGATCATTGGCAAACATTTTTGTTAGGGGGAAATTCTGGCCATTTTAGGGGGAAAATGAAGGAAATCTTACTAGGGGAAACTGCCCATATTCGGCAGTAAATATAGCGAAAAAAACACTGAACACATAAAACTTTAATAATTAGCAGCAATGTGTGTGGGTCTGCACATGAAATTTTTTATATGCACAATTAGCAGCATGGTGAGTCAGTCTAACACATGAAATATGTATAATTAGCAGCATGGTGTGCTGGTTAAACACATGAAATACATGTATGTACAATTAGCAGCATCATGCAGCATGGAGTGTGGGTCTAACACATGAAAATACATGTACATACAATTAGCAGCATGGAGTGTGGGTCTAACACATGAAATATGTATAAATTAGCAAAATGGAGTGTGGGTCTTAGTTCTAACACATGAAATATGTATAATTAGCAGCTATGTCACGCATGTGTGTGGGTCTAACACATATATTAATGTATAATTAGCAGCAATGTGTGGGGGTCTGACACATGAAATATGTATAATTAGCAGCAATCATGTGTGTTGGTCTGACATATAAAATATATGCACAAATAGCAACATGGAGTGTAGGTATGACACATGAAATATGTATAATTAGCAGCATGGTGTGAGGGACACATGAAATATTCGTGTATAATTTAGCAGTATGGTGTGTGGGTCTGACAAATGCATTTCAGAAATATGTATATTAAAACAATTTAATTAGCAGCACAAAGTGTGGATATAACACATGAAAGTGTATAATTAGCAGCATAGCCTATATATGGTGTGTGGGTCTGACATGTGAAAATTTATAATTACTTTTTAGCACTAGTTAGCAGTATGGTGTGTAGGTTTGACACATGAAATAGTCAAATACGTACAAGTTACTACAAGTAGTAATTAAAATACAGTGTTTGGGTCTTACAGAAATATGTTCAACTAGCAGTATTGTGTGTGGGATTAACTAGTGTTTCCTCCAGGCCTTTTTAGGACGGCGCTGCGCCATGCCTCAAAGACAAATCGCCATGCTGCCTTTATAAATTGTATACAGGACCAATTGCCATAAATATGCCCCTTTTGTTTGGCCTGATGAGTCATTTAAGCAATATTCATTCATTAGCAGCACAATCAATTCAGACATAATCTTGCACAGATTGCTGTGATAGCAAATTATACTATGCAGTGACAAGGAACATCACAAACTAAAGGAGTAATCTGGCAAGTTGCCCTGCATGGTTCGAACTGCGCACTGAAAGTGCCCTTTTAGCATAAAAACGCCATACCTCACTAAAACTCTGCAGGAAACACTAATTAACAGATGAAATAATTATTTATAACCATGGGTCTGTGAGATAGTGAGACTTTTAAATGCAGATGTTCACATTATCACAAGAAAAAAGTCAAATATTTGAAATAATATCCAGAATTATACATTGCTCTATATTAAGATAAGGAGCTAGAGCAGCTGATGTATGTAAATTTTGTGTATGGTTCAGTAAATAAACAGAATGATTGCAATTAAAGTCATGACATTGATAGAAAACTTAATTAATGCATTCGACAATATCTTATTTATTAATTTAATTTGACTCCTGGTTATTTAATTTTAAATTTAATCAGATCTATTATGTATTTAACTTACACATGATGTAGAAACTTCATGCAAATATAAATATGGATACATGTTTAGATTATGTTATGTCAAAACCCGCAAAAAGCTATTTAAAATTAAAGCGCACTGTATTTTTTATGATTGGCGAGTAGGGGACAATTTTTATCAACATTGTCACGGTCATATAATGATATTCAATGACAGTAAGCAATTACATGACTAGAGAGTGATTAATGCATAATCATAATCGAAAAGGTTATCAAAGAATCGAAGAACTACAAAATATTATGAATATGCACGATTTCATTATTCACAAAGAATCTCATTCGGGAATGCGGTCAACCGTCGGCCATTTTGAATAATAATTTTTGGCGTATTATTTTCCGTCATTCGCGAAATCTGTGGATAATGGCATAGTTTGACGTTACCCTTAAGTGTAATTAGACAGATAAGTAAATGACTTACTGAGGATACGCAAAATCACCAAAAATCAATCGTAACAACTCACAAATTAGAGTTTTTTTCAATGATGATGTCCGTCTAACACAAAACAACGAATTTTACGGAAATTGCCGAAGTTGTATTATTCATTATGCTTCGAAACGAATAAAACTGATGCGGTACAATAAAATGGTGCGGTTCATCAACATCCGCAAGTTTCAAACTTTTTGTTTAGTTTCATTTTGTTTATTGGTTCTATGAAGTCTATTATTTATTTCACGAAACGTGATAAATGTTTATTTACTGTTTTGAATATTTCATTCAGACTGTAACGTGTACCGAGCGCAATACACTTAATACAATAATCACCAACCCTATAACCGGGCTGTAACTCAATATATACAGTAAGATATACTAATTTTCCTCGGGCCTACCTAGGCTAATTGATTGGTAACAAAAACAATATACTATACATACAATATTTACAACGAATGGATGGAACTTCACTATATAACGTAATTCATTACACGGGGCCAAACTTATAAAACTAATGGCGTTCAACACGAACCACTATTCAGAACTACATGTATCCTCACATAGACGATCAACTAAGTCTAAATGAGTTAGAGCGTAACAAGATTTGCGCCACAACTTCTATACTACGAAGCTCGTAGCTGACGATAAGTTCCAACTCAGCTGTATCTTTCAACGACGACCCGGTATATCTACCAGCCTATACCTACTGTATAGAACTATATACCCTCAAATAGACTATCAACTACAGTCTAAATGAGTCAGAGCGCAATAAGAGTTGCGCCACAACTTGTATACTACAAACCAGTAGTTAACAATACAAGTTCCAACTCAGCTGTATCTTTCAACGACGACCCGGTATCTAGACTAGCTAATCTGTAACTCTCTCACGATAGCTAAGCTTTCTATGAGAACACGAGTAGACAGATTTCGTAGTTGTAATACGGACAAAGCCCCCGTCAATTGAAACAGTGATGTTGCTTTCACGTGAGTATAAACGATACTAAAGAGTTTCTCCTGCGAAAATGGTTTATATACCACCTGCAGCGCTTCCATTGGCTAATACCGTTCGGTAACTACCGCCAATCCTCGTATTTCTCCGTGACATATGCAAGCGCCTACCTTGCACAACTTTTAATAAGCGTTCAATAACTGAACTTTCGTGTACGAGTTTTCCATCACTCGTACGCTATAATATTATCAGCCTACGTCGAATCATTCGCTATTTAAGTGATTGTAAATATATCTAGCCATATATATGCTTTTGGAAGGTTCTAAAACAAGGTCCGAATGGTTTAACTCTAATCTATTTCGATACGAATTACAAATGCTAATTTAACATAAAGGGAAGTAACTGAATATGAGATATGAAAAAGTACGTTCCGGCCGTCAGCGTCACACTACCCACGCCTCCGGTTTCATGCGTCCCGCTTGTATCATATATACAACACACTAATCAAAGTAACTATATATGTGTCAAAGTCACACACACAAAAAACAACAACATCAATATCAGTCTCATATTTCTAACTATGTAACTCAATCAAAACATACTTTCAACTAAAACATAATAATTAAGTTCCATCCTCCACTATCTGTGAACTATAAAACTAATATACATTTTGTACATTTCTACAGTAACATTATTTACAACATGTCAAAGTTACATCTTTCACTACATGTGATAATCAAAAACAACAATTAACTTATCATAATTCTATCAAATGCTATATATATATATTTTTTTTAGTTTCTTTTCATACTGAAAATACTGTACACAAAATCTTGTAACTATACAGATTCCTTAACTTTTCTACCAAATCTGTTGGTAGTTACAACTCTCACATAACCGGGAGAATCGTGATTCCTATCGGCTCTCTGAAAAGCTTCAAGTTCGACAGCGTGTCTCACAGCTTCATTTAGAGATGCTGGTCTAGCTTGTTTGATTCTTAGCCTCATATCTTTGCTTACCAAAGAGTCGATGAACTGTTCCATCGCAAGTGTTTCACGCACATCAGCTGGAGCAGACGGATAAGCTAGATTTGCCAACCTGCGGATGTCTTGTCCAAGCTCCGACAATGCTTCTGTAGCACGTTGTCGCCTATCTCGTAACTGTGCTCTGTATAACTCGGTTTGATTAGGAGGAGCAAATCGTTCTTCAAGTGCTTTGGACAATTTCGCATAATCTTGCTTATTTCCGTCTAAATTTCCAAAAACACCCTGAGCTTGGCCACGTAGTGATACAGCTAAATATAACCCAGCTTGTGTCACCGTCCAACCATTTAGTTCAACGCAAGCCTCAAAATGTGCTTTATAATCTATCCATGAGCTCGACCCATCGTATGTTGCTGGCTTGATAAAGTTCTTCGACTTTTTGACGCTGTCAGTGCTTTGATTGTTTACAGACGCAGTTTCATCCATTCTAACTACTTTCGGCCTCTTTGTGACAAATTCGTCCCATTCATGAACTGAAGCCTCAGCATTCATTAGCTCTGACTTGTTTACTGGTGTTGTTACTGTCGGTACATGTTGTACCTTACTTTTTGAACTATTATCTTGCTGACCATACGGCGTACTGCTAGCTTGTGGGTGTGGGAAAGATACTTGACCCATGCTAGTTGATACTTTTGGTTGGGGGTATGCATCTAACAGTCTCATTGTTGTATCAACCTCTCTTTCCAACGATTCAATTTCTAACTTCAGACTAAGCACCCTGTTTTCACGCTTCAACTCCGCTATCTGACGTAATGAATCAGAAAGATCCATAGAGTAATCTATATCCGACATCTTAGTTTAACTACTAAGTATCTAATTAATATAAACAATGACCTTAAATAAATGCCGGTCAGTACGTGAGTCCTAACTTACAAAGTTAGTTGTATCCCACCGCGCTGCCACCAATTGTAACGTGTACCGAGCGCAATACACTTAATACAATAATCACCAACCCTATAACCGGGCTGTAACTCAATATATACAGTAAGATATACTAATTTTCCTCGGGCCTACCTAGGCTAATTGATTGGTAACAAAAACAATATACTATACATACAATATTTACAACGAATGGATGGAACTTCACTATATAACGTAATTCATTACACGGGGCCAAACTTATAAAACTAATGGCGTTCAACACGAACCACTATTCAGAACTACATGTATCCTCACATAGACGATCAACTAAGTCTAAATGAGTTAGAGCGTAACAAGATTTGCGCCACAACTTCTATACTACGAAGCTCGTAGCTGACGATAAGTTCCAACTCAGCTGTATCTTTCAACGACGACCCGGTATATCTACCAGCCTATACCTACTGTATAGAACTATATACCCTCAAATAGACTATCAACTACAGTCTAAATGAGTCAGAGCGCAATAAGAGTTGCGCCACAACTTGTATACTACAAACCAGTAGTTAACAATACAAGTTCCAACTCAGCTGTATCTTTCAACGACGACCCGGTATCTAGACTAGCTAATCTGTAACTCTCTCACGATAGCTAAGCTTTCTATGAGAACACGAGTAGACAGATTTCGTAGTTGTAATACGGACAAAGCCCCCGTCAATTGAAACAGTGATGTTGCTTTCACGTGAGTATAAACGATACTAAAGAGTTTCTCCTGCGAAAATGGTTTATATACCACCTGCAGCGCTTCCATTGGCTAATACCGTTCGGTAACTACCGCCAATCCTCGTATTTCTCCGTGACATATGCAAGCGCCTACCTTGCACAACTTTTAATAAGCGTTCAATAACTGAACTTTCGTGTACGAGTTTTCCATCACTCGTACGCTATAATATTATCAGCCTACGTCGAATCATTCGCTATTTAAGTGATTGTAAATATATCTAGCCATATATATGCTTTTGGAAGGTTCTAAAACAAGGTCCGAATGGTTTAACTCTAATCTATTTCGATACGAATTACAAATGCTAATTTAACATAAAGGGAAGTAACTGAATATGAGATATGAAAAAGTACGTTCCGGCCGTCAGCGTCACACAGACATCTATACCGATGGACCATGATCAGTAAAGCCTCAATCACATAATATTCTCTGGACGATGTCCACTATAGGCCTATATATGATTTTAGTAAATTATTGCTCTGATGAGTCTAATGACGAAACCGGTCGCCTATTAAATAATATATAATTTATATGATACCTATGGAATGTTGGATTTCTTTATATATATACGATATATACTGAATATAGCTCTATTATCAATGCATAAACGAAATTTAATTTAAGAGATAATTCATGCCTGTAATATAAACGGGTGACAGTGGTTTCGTCAAATCTCCGGTTCGTCGAACTTAACTTTCTGTACAAAATAGGTTACATTCTTAACAAAACTGACATGTCAACACGACAATGTTGTCATGAATTGGACAACTAGATTAAGATTACAAAATAACATAAAAAAAAACATATAGATCTAACTGTTACAACAATTAATATTTATGTACTTTATGTCTTTTACTGGTACTGCCAATTATTATTATTATTACCATATGTTTATTACATGGGTCTTCACAAGTATCTACCAAACGTTTATGAATTTTGTATAGATTTTACACGCAAGTTATATTTTTTGCACAAAAAAAACAATGTAAAAATGTTGTCTTTTAAAAGTAGAAAGTTTGTCATGAAGAAAAGCGAAAAAAACTTTTGAAATGACTTTTAAAGAGGTATAAATAATAGATACAACACACATCTTTTACGATAGGGGAAACAGAGCATTTGTACAGATATGCTATTATATATACTGTCACTCGTTATCATTTATCTTCATCCTCCAAGCAATTGTTAAACTATACTTAATTGTAGTTCCCGTTTCATGTTGCAGTGCAGGTCCATATATAAGTTCATTTTCCATGAATAGTTTTAGTACTCTGATTATTACTTCGTTCCCTTTGGATTTTTCGACAGCGTCGTATAGTATGATCGAGGCACGTCGATACCAGAACAATAAAAAATACAACCAAACGATTGGAATAACGTCGTTTTCGACGTCAAAACGGTTATTTTTACTGTATTTATAGTGTCTCTCGAGATCTGGAAATACCTATCGCTCTATCAATTTACGTAGATATTTTAATGAAATAACAATTTAATAGCGGAGAATAGAATTACCTACGCGTAGGTATAAATTTCATGCTCGTGGTTTAATTATAAGTGCGAGTAAAACGATTTTAAATGTAAAGTTGAGTCATTTTTTCCTTCTCACTTCCAAACTTAGATTATTTTTATTAAAAATTTGCCCGAGGGATCTTTTTTTATTTTTGTCTAAAATGAAGTTTGATGTGTTGTCTGTTGTTCTCGTAAATTTTAAGATCCTATCGTTTGTTGTAGATTTCAGCAAAGAATTTTCATACATGAAGTATATACATGATTATATGACATTAACTTCATTTTTACAAAAGTGTCATAATATAGTTTATTATAGCTGTTTGCGAGTATATAGTGTAGTGTCTATTACTAGTTTGGCTAATCCTGCCCATTTGATTGGCTAATGGTGAGGACTGAATCTATTAATAGTTGACAGGTAAGTAAATCATGTAGGCATATGGTACGATATAAACATGTGCTTGTGAACTACATACATGAATGTATTCATTTGTCAAATACTCATGATTGTCATTATAATATGTATTACTCATATCATGTAGATATTTTATACTCTCATTAACGGAGAATTGAATGAAATATACAGACAATTTCCTTTATGAAAAAAAAGCAACTTCTTACAAAAAACATAAACCAATATGCTTCTTGTAATTCGTCTACCTATCACGTTTTGTTATTGTTTTTCTTGTTACGACTATTTTGTATTGCTCTTTTACGATATTGCATAGCCACCTGATTGTGACCTATATGTACGTAATATTTGAATTTGTATTTATGCCATTGACTTGAAAAATTGGAACTACGTTCCTAGGCGGAAGGTTAATGGAAGCTGTTCGGTATGCAGAAAAAAAATAAGACTGAGCGATTGTTGAAAAATGGTAAAAACTTTATTGTTCGTACCGAACAACAAAAATGTAGATTATTTACGATATGAGGTAATTTACAAAAACATTTACAGATCCTATCGGACATTTCCCTCTTTGAAATTTTGTGGCAAGATATTTGGGAAGAGGAGAAGAATATATGTTGCATTATATAATGACAATTAAAGGCCTTAATGTACACACCTTGATCATAATACTTCAGATGTGATTCATTTTCATACTAGCTGAGTGTTTTCATTATCACATGAATGTACTGATTTTTTTCTGTTTCAGAACAAATATTGCATACAAATTTTCGCAATCGATCACATATTCAGTTCCAAATCAGATCAGCCGACATGAACAAGGCTTTAATGATTTGTGCGGAGAATTTAACAGTTACTTTCACTTAGCAATGTTGGCATTGACAAATCTAATACGTGATCGTTGCCCTAGTTAGTATATAATCTGCCAATCGGACTATATAATGTTATATTTAACATGCAGTTATTTAGTTATTGACTATTATTTAATATGATGTGAGTGTCACCAGCAGAATGGCATATTGACCGATGAGTAACTAGACAACAACTGTTTTATTAAATGACATATAACATAGCATCTTGACAGCAAGTATCGTCCTCTGGAACAAGCTCCAACAGGTCGCTGACAGTCAAAGCATCTTGGCAGGTTTTCAGGCAGCTCTGGTAGGACAATACAACTACTAGCTAGACTCCTGCTTTGTTTTTAACCTGATTTTAAATTGTAAAATGAGACGTTCATTTAAAAACTGTACATAGAATTATAAGAGCCTGACGGCTGATTGTGAATAATTTCACAAACATCGCTAGAATACTCAAAATGAGGGATGCGATTACTGAATATGACGATGATGAACAGTCTGAAAATTTGAGAACATTGATAATATCATTCTGATTCAATATAATTTTATTTTTAAAAAAATGCAATACACACCAATCATAAAGAAATATGAAAATATCACAAATAATTTATAATTTTGATTAACCTGATTCTATTCTAATCCGAAATTTCCATTAAATAGCAAGTTAATTATACACGTACGATGGATCAGGCTTTAACCAAATCCAAATGAGTTTATTTATATATCATACTGATATGAACGGGTGGCAGTCTTTCACCACAATACGTTTCCTGCCCAGACGTTTCACTCCTGGACTCCCCATTTTGGGAGTGAACTGTCTACATTAAATGAGACATTTCACCCCCATATTTATATTTGCTATTAAAAGTATAAACTTAAAATATGTCCTTACATATATTTATTATTATGAATTTAATTAAAGCGTTAAATCATCACAACATCCCCACTGATTGTCGTGATTTACCCACTAATTCATTACGACTAAAGGGAAAGACATATACAACATATTAATGTTAATCAAAGGAAACACATCATTAACAAATAAAATAAGTCATCAAGTTTATATTATTATGTAGCATTAACAATATATATACGTTTGCACTTTCACAAATTGGGAGTTTAAATAAAGTTTAAACTATATTGGGAGTGAAACGTCTGGGGAGGAATTAAACGTCTTGGGGTGAAACGACCGGTATTTATATAAAATTACTGAAAAATAATACTGAATAAATGCTTAAGTTGCCAATCTGTTGTTTTTTATCGCCTTTCATCCATTCAACTAAATTCCGTTGGCTTCTCGTGCAACATATATAGCTGAATATGGGATCAAAATTGCCATTTGGCGGGATTTTTTAGTTTCGTTTATTTCTAAATTTGAGAAAAGATGACAGTATCCTCTTTATGGAACGGAAACATATTTCCCTAAATCGGACTGCACAGGCAATAACAGTACACATGCACAACTACAGTTAAATGACTATCTTCCTATAAATTGCGCAAAAACACTTGTATAAGGGGAGATAATCATGAATCACTTAATTGAAAAACAAGAACCGAAATCATTTTATCCTATAGATAATCGCTTTCAACATTCATGATAATGTCATAAAATGTCGCTTTGGTGCGCCCTAGTAGTACACACAGGCGTACTTTTGTATTTGATGTTCCCATAGATAACATTCATTTTACAGAATATATACAAATTCACAGAAGAATGAACTTAATATTTAACAAAGATTTACTAGACGACCTTGGAAACGAATCCGAGGCTAATGATTAAAATTAATGACGTCACATTAAAATGGCGGCCACCAAAGTCGTACCTAAACGACTGGTTGTTGATCGTTTAAATAATGCGATGATGCGACACCGATTTATATAGATAGAGAATAAAATAGTTAGAGATGGATAGTTCAGCCACGACGACACCTGACAAACATGGTATACCTCTGTTCTATTATCACAATACAATGTTGTTATTCCTTTGCTTTTTGTGGGATAAACAATTTTAACAAAAAGACGGTGTAGAAAGCTAATTTCTTTACTTAATGACTGATCGCTTTTATGTGTGATGATGTGATTGACTTTTAATGACGAAATTTAATTAATTGCTTTGAATTGACGGATGCCTAATCATGGAATTAAGGAATCATTGGCCCATCCCTCTTCTGACTGTTGTCCCACTATGCACTAAGCCCAACTAATTCCACTGTTTGTGACTGTGAGACACTTCTTCGATCTGGCCCTGTCCCGCACAGTCCAACAAAGAACTACATATTTGTGTGCAGAGAAGTCCCAATTAAAGCCAGTTGAGCATGATAACTACAATATCTGTGACCAAAGTGAACTGTTTGTTAGTCGCAACTAATTAGACTGTTTGTGACAGTGAGACACTCAATTTGACCCCGTCTCGCAGTCTCACAAAGATCTGCATATTTGTGTGTGTAAAATCCCCAATTAAAACCTTTGGGCACGATAACTACATTATCTGTGACGTAAGTGAACCATTTGGCAGGTAGAAAACACATTTCTATACTCATATGAGCATAAATTATTAAATGTTTTGTTTCTCCCCATTATTTCACAAGTGAAAACGAAATCGGTGTAATGGCGGATAGATGCCGCTGCTTTGCCGCAGTCTTGTTAAAAATCGCCTATTCTAGATAATTTGCTATGCAGATAATTGAAGTACAAGTTTAAAGACAGTAGCTGGCATGTCAACGAAATGTTGGCTTGTTAAACTAAATCAACTTTCATGTACCCTAGGTAACCACCAATACAGACTGAATATGCGCCATTTACGATTTTTTTGCGCCATTCCCGCAAGGGCGCGGTCTAGTATGAACCCTGGAGGATAAGAGCCAAACCTTTCATCAGTCTGTGAATTTAAGACTTGGAAATACTTGTCCGAATCACCAAAAGTGAATAGTTTTTCTTTTATACTCTAAAAATAATTACCGCATTTATAGGTTATTTGTCCGAATCAATAATTACTTGTCCCGGACAACTGGACAAATGCTAATTTCTCAGTCTGTTTCATATGGTATTGTTCAAGCATACATCCAAGACAGTTTGACAGGGGGCATTGTGCTGTTAAAGTTTGAATAATAGCAGTTTTTATTAGCTTGATGTGATAGATTTTTTTCCAAAGGATTTATTAAAATCAAGTAGGGTGAGATCGGTCTTCCTTGTGTAAGTATAAGTACTGGTTAGAATACAGTCCTGGAATACTGGTTGGGTGAACTAGTCGCTGTACATAACTGAAATGTCATTGAAAAAAAAAGGCTTTAAAAGACTGAAATGAAACATTGTCATCAGTGAATATACAGATTGTTTTACTGTCACTGTCTATCATGTTCTATTGTAAATGCTAAATTAACTTAGTTCATGTCATTGTTTCATTGTCATGCTACGGATGGCCTAATGCTAACAGCCTATACCACCAATTTTAAGTTCGTCTCATAATTAAGATTTATGAAATATTTAAGTTACTTTTGCTCTGCATTAAATGATTAAGTGCCTAACATTAAGTTGAAAGGCCATTATAACCATAAGTAACTACTAATGTTTCATTGCCATCATGTGTACTTCAGTTTCATTTTTATCACAGGTTGGTTTTAGCTTAACAAAACAATATCTTATAATAGTTGACTTCATGAAAGCCATTTTCATGATTAGTATGACCATTATAATATTCGATTTATTTTAAAGCTACAGGTTGTTATTATTTATGTTTTTCTTGTTGTTTCAGGGTCTGAAACATCCCAATCAGTCAATTCTTCTGTACAGAAAACTGATCAAGGGAAGTAAGTAGCATTTGAATTTTTTCTTGTAATCTGAATTGAGTTGGGTTAGTATGACTGACTTGAGTGGTTTTCCTTCATTTAGTTACTCAGAGTCAGACTTGCACTGTAAGAAATCATGGATACTTAAGTTACCAGATAATTTGTAACTCAATAAAATACATGTTTACAGTAATTACTTTTATTATTGGCATTAAGTAATTGTTAGCTAACTTTCTCAAAATCTGGACAAAATATGCTTTTGAAAATTAATTTCAATTATTGTACTTCTCAGGATAAAATAATTTCAGTGAACAATTTAATGTTTTATATTAGTAGTAGTATTTGTATGTAAATTCTGTTTACTTTTAAGCCTATGTCAGCGTGATAAAAGAAGACGTGAACACAATGATATGGAAAAGAAAAGGAAAGAACAGATCAAAGCTTGTATCTGTAAGATGGGAGATCTACTTCCATCAAGTTACATAACAAGCGAAAGACATGTGAGTAGATATGGAATTCTTCTGTTGTCATGTTGTTATGATATTATATTCTATCAATCATTGCTATTTAATTATATGGCCCTGTTATTAGTTCGAAATTGGAAAGTCAGCTTGTTTTTTCTGACTCCCTTGATGGAATGTTGATGTTTTGTATTTTTTAAGAAAAATGGTATGTATTAATTTGCATTTTTGCTTGAAATATTATGTTGTGAATGTCTAAAAGAATTTGTTCAAGTCCACTGGTATATTTTGAGCAGTTTTTGTTGTTCGGTATGAACACAAGGTTAAGACCATTTCTCTACAGTTGATTTGGAAATTTTTCCTACATTCCGCCTACGAAAATAATTACAATTTTTAGCACACCTGATTCATCAGGTGAGCTTTTAGGATCAATGAATGTCCGGCGTTCCGGGGGCCGTTGGCCGTCCACAATTAGTTTGTTTACACTCTAGCATCCACAGCTCTTAACAAATTTTTAGTAAATGTGTATAACCAAAAGATCTTGGACAAGTTCGATTATGGGCGGAATCGGACCAGAACTTCAAGAGTTGTGGGCCATTGACTTAGAAAATTTGCTATATTTAACTTGTTTACACTCTATCGCCTTCATTTATTCACTGATCCAAATCATATTTAAAATGAATGTGTATGACCTTAAAGAGTTATGGGCCCTTGGATTAGAAAATTTGCTATGTTTTAGCTTGTTTAACAGTATTATACCTTCATTGTTAGTTTTGATCTCAAAATCTATGTAGAAATGGGTTATACGAGATGGAAACTATATTATCTGGTCATTAATTATAGTGCCTTGGTTCTCAGGTGAGCGATAAAGGGCCATCTTGGCCCTCTTGTTTAATTCAGTGGCATAAATACAAATTCAAATATTATGCGCATTCAATTCAGATGGCTATTTAAAATCGTAAACAAGCAATACAAAGCAGTTGTAAAAATTCTAAACAATATTCTACCTCGGAATACTGCAATATTTACTATTAGTATGCAAATTTCAAGGAATGATGACGTCATAATTCACATGCTGTTTATGCTAATTGCTGAACTACTTTTGGTGATCAGATGGGGAAACATAAATCAAAGTACTGAAAGCACATGGAACTTTAACAATTGCATAACAGATGTAGAAAAGGGTAGTACTTTCGGCTGCATGGAAATTCATGCACACTGAGCAAGTAAAGGCTATGGTAAGCTGAACTATCAATCAGTTTCCAAAACTCAGCCCAGTACCTCACCCTACTGTTGACTGCTTTGTTATTCCAAACAACAACAGCAGAATCTTCAGAGCTTTGATTAATTCCAAAGTTGATTCGCTATACTATTGCATGTTATTCTAAGATAAATAAATTCAATATCTTGTTGCTTTCTCTTTTTGTAGAGTACACTAGAAATTGTTGAGAAATCTCTGAGTTACATGCGAGAATTGAAGGAAGCTAGAACGAAGTTCTCAGGTACTTGTGCTGTCAGCTTTATTTCTACAATATTTAATATTATGAAATAGGGATTTAGTTCTGATATGGCTTGATGACTTTGAAAGCAATTACATTTTATTTGAAATCTCAACAATATGTAGTATTATGTTAACTATAATGATAAGTAACGTCATGACTGCCCCTGGGTCATTGGAGATAAGGCTAAAGCTCCATCTTTTGCCTGTTATTCTGTACATTTTTTACATAGTTTAAGTTTATTAGTATTATCGGCATATAGTGCTTCTTACCATAGAGTTTTTATTTTTATGCAGCAATTGAAGTGTGGTGGTGTTATTTATTTTCCAATATCCTCAGCGTTAACAAAATTATAGCCTTATTGTACAAATTTCTGTATCAACCCTTGTATGCATATTGTGTTACATGTAAGCAATATTTTCCCCCTTCATATTTCAGCAATTGAAGATGGTTTAAACCAGGAACTTAATGCTCTAAAGATTGAAAGAGATAAATTCTCAGATATCATAAAGGCTGCAGGTAATTAAGTCTTTAGTTGTGCAATGTCCATCTGTAACATGCTCAGGTCAGAGATTTTGCTTTGGTGTTTTAAGTGATTTAATATTCCTAGAAATCTTATTTCCTTGTTGCAAAAAAATCAAATATTGTGCTAGGTTAATTTGACTGTGCACATGAAATCTTAATTTTGGTTAAATGTTAGCTTTAATAAAAAAATCCTTCGTTGGGTCTATTTTTCACATGTAAGTTTGACATCGCACCAACAGTCATTTGATATACCGGCTTGGTCAGTGGTAGTGGAGGATATCAACAGGCATATACCTGGGTAGAACCACATACATTCTGGTAGATTACTACACAGCTTAAGCTTTTCTCACAAATGTGTGTGGTCTAGGGTGGGAGGAGATGTGAACTCACTGTAGTGAAGGGCTAGTGATTATCAGTCAGGGACTTTAACCACATGGGCCGTCTTGTGTTGAATCTGTACAAAACGAATATTCAGGTTCCGTTGTGTTTGAGATCATCAAGGTAAAACATTTCACTTCGAATGATAATTTCTTATGTTATTTTACAGGTTTATCTACTGAGTCTATTCCTACAAATGGTGTAAGCTCAACCACTGATGTTAAAGATGACAGCCCTAAACCAAAGTCAAAAACAAAGAAACGTCAAACATTGAGTTCCCAGCTACAGCAGATAAGTGAACAAAAGGAAAAAATAAACCAACAGCAAGAAATGATATCCTCCTCGGTGTCTGTATCAGAAGATAATAGTGGAACTATACAGCAGAATCAGTTAATGAACATGCCTGCTGGACCTTTCATGAATGGACAAAATGTTATGTTCAATCCAATGATGAATCAATACATGATGCCAGGAATGGTTGCTAATGGCAACCAGATGATGCCAATGGGCATGATGAATCCTGCAACAGGTGCTCCGAACATGACTGGAGTAGCTAACAATAATAACATGGCTCAACAAAATGTACAGAATACAAATCCACAGCAAGATATGAATACAAACAACAATCTAGGTATGAACAAAGATGCGGAAGATAGCGATGCAGGATTGCTCCAGCTGGCAATGCAAGATGCAGGCATAACACCAGGAAGTAATTCAGGACAGCAAAGTTCTTCAGCTTTGACACCATCTGTAACTGATTCAGGTCAGGAAGCTGAATCTAGCTCAACTAATGCATTACAAACACTTGCTTCTATAGCTACTAGTGATCAGAATCTTGCCACAGAGAACAATGTTTCCCTGGAAGTACAGAATATTCCTAATAGTGCAGCTGGTGGCATGGTTTCAAACAATTCAAACATGACTATAATGACTAGTGCTCAGTCTGGTTTACAACCAATGTTACCAAATGGTAATGGTGGACTGATAAATATGCCAATGTTAGGAAACCAGTCTGGGTTACCAGGACAACAACAGCCACAACCGCAACAGCAGCAACAGCAACAGATGCAGCAGATAATGTTTTTTAATGAACAAGGAATCCCGATGATAGCTAATGTACCTGTTGGAATTGATCCTAACAATCCAAGTATGTTTCCTAATGCGCAGAAACAAGGGTTAGTGCCTGGTTTAAATCAACACACTGTTTTAAAAGATCAAGCTGGAAACATTGACCAGAATGCTCTAGCTATAGCTCAGCAACAAGCAAGTATTGCTGCTTTACAGAATCAGTTATTGGGTCAAGGTGCAGGAGCCAACATACCCAATTTACCCTTTCAACAACAGAATATGTTGCAGGGTAACATTATACAAACACCAAATGGTCAGCTGTTGCAGCAGATTGGTCCACAGATAAATGGTCAAGGTCATATCATTGGAATGCAAGGACAAGGTCAAGGTATTGTTGTTGCTGGGCAACAAGGTCAACTTCCTGTTAGTCAAAATGGTAACTTTTTAACACTGAATACTACACCAAGCCAGCCAAATCAGTTACCATCAGCTTTGATATTACCTAATGGACAAATCATACCTGTGGTCACAAATCCTGGTAATGTTGTATCCCAACAGAATCAACCACAGCTTACTCAACCAAGGATGTCTGGTCCACATATTCAATCAGGTAACATATAATGAATTAATTTATGGGGGGCAGCCCTTTTTAACTGCTTTGGGAATAGGTATCAGGTCCCTTTAATTATGGAAATTTGCATCATGAAACACTAAATTTGGGATTTTTAAAAAATATAATGTGGGGATTTTTTTCCTCTCAGTGTGGAAAAATATATACTTATTAATTTTGCTTGGGGAACAGGGGAGAATACTGGACCCAAAAATGGCATAAAAGGGCCTGGGCTGCATGCCTTTAAAAAAATTGTACATATATATAATTTGAGTACTTTACTAATATCAGTTTGATCACTTTGATGTCATGCCTCAAGGATTTAAATAATGTTAATATCTGTCTAGCTAAGCTATGAATTCTATTGCACAGTTGCTGCACATTTCAGTCAATTAACTTTCTATCCTATTTAATCTTTCATGGCTGTTCTTTTTCAAATGGTTGTGAACTTCATGGGGAAGTTAAGATAAATGTCATGTGATTATTTTGATTTAATGCAAATTATTTTCTTTACTTTCTTCATTTCTAACATTAGTGGAAAAAGAATTCAGTTTGCCATTTTATATGATTGATGATAAAAATGTTAAGCAGCTTAAAAATGGATTGATAATTTTGAATGAATACATTCTACATGATTGTCCTATTTTATTCTTGTACATGTAGTTAATAAATGTTACATTACAGGCCTAGATGGACAGATCATACCTGGACCAAACAGTCAGGGATTATTAATACCAGCAGCATCAGCAAGTCAGGTTATATCATCTAGTTCAGCAGCTTCACTGAGTACTAGTGTAGTCCCTACATCTGCTATACAAAGTGTAATGACCACACAAATACAGGTACACAACTGATGCCAATCATTCTTAATTATTTTTATATACATTTACTGATTTACTATTCTAGTTTTGGTACTCTGAAATTGAATCATATACATGACTGCATTATTGTGAAATATTCCTTTGCCTTTATCAAGTTCATTATATAGTTAAAGTTCCTCCAGTCGTACCATATTTTATACAGCCTGTATCAGCCTTTCCCAAATTTTCATGTCTTTTTATCTTAAAAGGTTTTATAAACAGTGCATGAGACAAAGATCGTCTGATTATGAAATTCTCCATCTCTCTTAAGATATTAGAGTGGAAAATGTTAGACATTTTGCAAGACATAACAAGATTCGAATCATTAATTTTTAAGATGATACCTTGTTTGAACATTTTTTCACAATATGCTCTGTTTTGGTGAATCGGTCTGCTTTGTGACAGTCAGTGGACTTGCAAATATGTGGAAGACACTGGTTTTAGACTTAGTTTGTCAGTCCAAGTCCTTTATCAGTCTGTAATGTAGTAGTTACTGATTCTGTTAAAAATTAGTCATCTTAATTGTAACTTTATTTCAGAGTTCAACTGTTCAGACTCAGAAACCATTGTCTGCATCAACTGTTGCTAGTAGTAACCAGACAAAATTGGTAAGTATATATTTATCAGTTCAAACTGATTAACATATATTCCTATGGACAAAAATAGATATTACAATTATAATGTATAACAGTTTGTAAATTAGTGATTTAAATGTTCTTATAGTATGCTATGAACTGTTCATGTACTACTGAGTACTGTCAACTGATTTTGTGAATGTTATGCTTTGATTGAATGGTCAAGTAGTGACAGGCTTAATAGCTGTCTTTAATGAAAGTCTTGTTTACTTTGGATCTATCTGTATGTTTAAAACATATTTGTTCATGTTTGCAGATAAACAGTGGAGGAATAACGCAACAGGGTGCCAAACCTACAGGTACTCCTATCCTTCTAAGTCTGCCAGTAAATGGTCAACCTACCACAGTTCTTCTTGATCCAGTTACTATGCAAGTGTATGGTACTGTGCAGCCTGGACAGCAAGGTGGATCCCAGCAAGGACTTGGTAATGTAATTATGGCTCCAACTTCCAGCTCTACACAAGTACCAGCTACAACGCAAGCTTCTACTGCTGTAGCTGGTAGTAAAAGTAAGAATAAGAACAATTCTAATCAGCGAGCAATTTGTCCGAAGCCTCTGGGTGGAGATGGTCATAAATCATCAACTAGTGCTGGTAAGAAAAAGCGTTCCTCTCAGAAGTCAAGTGCCAAAAATAAAGAGACAGCACCTGCCGATTCATTGTCGGATACCTTACAGATTCAGATACCTGAGTCTACAACTGACCCAGAAGTGTCATCAGCTGTGTCTTCTGAGTCAACAGATATATTGGCTAAAGCTGCAGAATCCATATTCTCGCCGCCAGCTGGTGAGCTTACCAATGTTGGTGGTGGATTTTATAATCCTGCTAATGAAGATAATCCACTACACATTGATACTAGTGTTACTGAAGTTGAAGATGATTCCAAGTCACCAAGTAAAAGATCTAAGAAGCTTAGTGGTGAAAATACAAACCCTTCCAGACCTTTACAGGACAATGTGCTGGGATTAAATTCAGTTGCTGAAGTTGGGAAAACAGTAGCTGTTGGAAAGGTTGTGAATAGCAGTGAAAAATCTGAACAATCATGTGTGGACAATGTTTCATCTTTGTCTGCTACCTTTGAAGAAATTGCTGGAATTCGGTTTGGGGAAGATGTTCCTGCTTTGTCTGAAGATAAAAATGATATTCTTACTAGTGAACCTAGTAAAACAAATAAGAAAAGTAAACAAACTGCAGGAAAAACTAGTGAAAATAAGAAAGGGGACTCAAAACCTAGTGTGAAATCAAGTAGCTCAAAGAGTAGTAAATCAAAGAAACAACCTGCCAAAGAAAATCCTGTGTTGGAACTGGATAAAACTGATTCTGATTCTCAGATGGATATTGAGAGTACCTTGATACATATCCCTGATAATATCACATTTAACGAAAATGACTTATCTGATGTTCTTGATCAAGTTGAACAATTAGGTAACTCAGTGCCTGAAAGTCTGGGTAATAAAGTGAACAAAAAATCTAAATCGAAACGAAGTAAGGCTCCTGATGCAGAAGGTGAGCCTAGTTCTAAGAAACGTAAGAGTGGGAAAGATGGAAAAGAAGGTAGTAAAAATACATTGCAACCAAAAGAAATACTCAGTATGCCTACTACATTGTCAGTGTATGATTTTGATGATTCAGACGATGTTGTGCCATTAATTTTACCTTTAAATGGTAAAGACTTTACTGCTCTATCTTCGACTCCTACACAAAATGAATTAGTGCCAAATGAGTCTGAAGAAAGTAATGGAGCAAAAATTGACACAAAATCTAAGGTTAGTGCTCAAAACAAAACTAAGAAAAATTCTAAAAGTGCTAAAACTTCCAAAGACAGTGAAATTAATTCACAGAAAGTTGGAAATGATGTGCAAAATGATTCCTTGTTTGATATGAAAGATATGCCACAAGCAAATAAAAGATCATTTTCCGGAACTGATAAGGACAACGTGTCAGATAATTCTCCGAATAAATCAACTCTTCCAAGCATGCCAGAAATAGATACAACTACTAGTATATTTGGCGTTCCTATTCCACCTAAGAAAATACCACGTTCTGATCTGGTACCACCGCAGAATAATCCATTAAAACCACTTTGTCAGCTTTCTCCAAAACTTAATCTTCAATCTAGTGCTTCAGATGTATCTCCAAAAGATACTATCATTTCACCAAAGAGTGCCGGTATGGTTTCACCAAGACAGAACTCATTTACTTCAGATTTAGTATCACCAAAACTAAGTATTGTTTCTCCAGGTCAAGGTATGTTGTCTGATGATGATTCATTACGTTCTTCACCCAAACACTACACTGAGATATCTCCGTTAAAAAAGAGATCTCCTCCAGAAAAACATGAAAAGATGAAAGTGAGTCCCTTCAGTGCCTTAAATTCAGTGCCATTGTCAGACACGTCTAGTGACTCATTTATGCCTGTTGATAATACAGACAAAACTTCTGCTTCAATGGGACATACTCAATCAATGAGTGTAATAACATCAGCTAAGTCTGTGACGTCTGCTAATTCTGAATCTAAGAAATTAGGTTGTGAAACCAAGGTACCAGATGATTCAAATCAATTGAAGAAGAAAGTTTCTGACAATGTGGTTAATGTACCAAACAACAGTGGACAAAGTTCTCAATCTAATAACAGATCAACAGCTTCTAATATGGAAAAGAAATTTAGTAATCCAAATGTTGCTGTGTCAAGTGCGAACAATATGATAGTGCCTGCTCAAAGAACTCAAACTTCAATTAATTCCTCACAAAATACTAGGTATGGAAATCAGTTCACTAGTGATCCTATGTACGGGCCTTTATCTAATCTGGACAATAGACAAATTCCACCGAAGGATACAGCGCCTCGCTCAAGTAGTGGAATGAACAATTACCCAGCTCCATGTTCAGCTGATTCATTGTTTAACTCGCAGGCAGAGAAAGTTATTAAATCACCTCCAAATGTGAACATATCAACTTTGAATCAGAAACCAGATACATCCAACATGTCAAAACTGCGTAACAATAACAATGCATATTCTGTGGACAATTTTGTGCAGTCAAGCAGAGAAGATGGTTTAAGATCAAGACCTGACTCTCTAGTTTCTCATTCAGATTTGATACCAAACCCAGAACTTGGCAACCCATCCACTGACTTTTCTCGTTTACAATCAGAGAGTTCACCAGATGGATTTAATTTTGCTAACATTGGTCTCAATCTTCAGCCTATTACTAGTAACATACCAAGTAGCTTCATGGATAACTCATCTACTGCAGCATCCAATATGTCTTCATCTTTCTCATTCTCCTTATCTTCTACATCATCAACAGTAACCACCAGTGCTGGAGGACTTGGACATCATCAGTTCCCATTCTTTCCTCCAGTATTATCTTCAGCTTCAAGTGTGCCATCTTCTCAGACAAGTTTACCTGCTTCTATGCCTAACATGGACTTGTATGACCAGAACAATGCCAATAATAATGTTATTCAAAGAAATAATACTGTTATGCATCCAAGTGGTGCTAACTTACCTAGGGTTGATTCAACTAACATGCAGCGGGGTGACAGCATGCAGCATAATGATAAGGGACCTATTATCTCTGATGATAATAATCGTGATCAAGGTAATAAACCATCATGTAGCAAGCAGAAGTTGAACAAGAGTCAAGGTCCTGCAACCATACAAGAACCGTTCTCAACGTTCCCCAACACAAGTGGTGGAACAGATGGAACAAATTACTTCCATGACGCTCAAATGAAGTCTAATGTTGGTAAAAGTCCTTCAGAACAAATGAGGAAATCATCCCAGGATAAAATGATGGACATGAATAGTTCCCATTCACGTAGTAGTAGTCAAGCCTCTTTACCCGATAAAAGAAATACCACCATGGATAGGTCACCACAGATGATGAGCAATTCTCAACCCTATTACCCATCTAATTACCCATCCTCTAAGTCACTGAATACCCCACCTCTTCATCATCCTGTTATGATGCCTCCAGAGGATAGATCTAGAAACATGACTAATAGATCACCTTATGACAATCCATTTCCTCCACCGCCACCTTCATCTCAAGGCTTTAATTCTATGGGTGGAAATTACCCTGGTAATAGATTTGATAATGGTCCACCTAGTTTCAGCCGTGATAATTCAGGTACACAGCCATTAAGTCATACGCCAGTCAATTCAGGTGGCAGAAAATCAGCCAATCCACCTTCCCAGTCGAGTGTTGTCAAGCCTCCACAGAAGCAATCTGCTCCTCCGTTAGTTCCTATGGGAGGTCCTCAACAACCGCCTCCATCTCAACGACAATCTGCCCAACAATCACATAGGGCTACCACACCCCATGGTAATCAACAAGGTCCTACCCCGGCCGCTAGTGGTGTAAGTCAGTCAAGGCAACAAAAACAACAGTCTCGTAATAAACCTCCATCATCTTCCAAAAAATCTAAAACTTTGCCATTCATGGAAGTTGACAGTAACTTATCCAATTCCATTTTTGAACCTAATCGAAGCATGACTCCATTTTTCCCTATGCAGAATTTGTCTCCACAATCTCGCATGCAGCATGAAGGGTCTCCATTCTTGCCAGGCAACATATTTGGACCTGGTCCAAGATTTCCTAATTCTACAACCCCTATGCCGAAAAACTCAGATTTTAGCTCACCATATCTGTTTCCTAGAGGAGCTCAGAATGGTCTAGGTTTAAATTTTCAGCCAGGTTTTGGTATGAATATGAACCCACTTCATGGTAACCATGGTAATGGTCCCCAGCTCACTCCACATACTGCTCCTCACATGGCTAACTTTAGTCTCAACAATATTATAACAGATGGTGCTGCCCAGAATGAATCATCTCTCAACATCTCACCTATCAAGTTCCCTCATACAAACTCTATGTTGCAGCATCAAGGTATGGACCATAATGCTATGCAGCATCATCATCAGTACAATAGGGGCCATCCATCAGTTATGTCTATAAATAGTATACTGGGGCCGAATCATCATGGATTTGATGGACGTATGAATACATCTATGGCCGGACCATTTCATAGTCATGGCCATCCTTCATTCATTCCACCTCTCAATTTTTCTATGCATGATCATTAAAATGTAAGCATATAGAGTTCTTTTTATTGAATATAAGTCATTAGATTTTTATCCCGGCAATTCAAATAAAGTTAAATTACTATAAATTGATGTATATATTTTTTGGGCAAATGTACGCCTGCAGTGTACATATTGGTCTGATACATACTTGTGTGTACTCCTATGTATTGTTTTGTATGTCAATGATTATATGATATTACAATACCGTGATGGTTACAGAGTCGTATGACTGCTTTTTATAATATTTTGTGTGTACTTTTTATAGTACCAGTATTCGAGTTTATACTTGGTTGTGCTGACTTCCATGTTTAACATGGCGATTTTTTTTTTATTTAATTTGATACCTGAACACAGATTCAGCTGCGTTTTATTGTACTGGACATTATGTGAGAGTTTCTTTAAAAAGAATGATAAACTAAATACCTGCTTAGATATCAAATTTTTACCAATTCTGAATATCAAAAATCAAAATCTTACATAATTATACAGATATAATTTGGATTCTTACTGCAGTTCTTAGTTCTTAAGATGTAGATTATCCAAGAAGTAAGTTGTACACAAATGCTTTAATTTCTGTCTCATGATTAACCATTGTTAAGCAATTACTTTAGTTTTTGTTTATGTTCACTGCATGATTTTTCTCGACCATTTTGTCTTCCTTCAAGTATAAATCATTATGTCATAGAACATTTCAACTTTCAAGATTTTCTGTAGGTATAAAACATACATATACAATAGAAATATCTGAATAAATAATTACATACTTAAAACAGACAATGGTCTTCCTCAAATTATAGTGTATAAAATAATAATTATTATACGTGTATGTATAGGAGTCAAATATTTGTAAATATGTGCTCATGGTATCTCATTAACTGAAAAGTGTGAACAATTTATGTATAGCAAGCGATCATATAGTTCATTTTTAGAATAGTGTTATTCTTATACATAGACTGTAAAACATGTTCTTATATAACTATGATATTCCCTTATTACTTACATGATGGTAAGAATGGTGCTAAATGTGTTTTAAATGTTACAATACTTGTGTACAGATGATGCGGTAATGCATAGCTTGCTGCCTCATGTATGGTTTATGTCATTGTATTAAATACTTTAGTTAAATGCTCAGTGTTAGTCTGTAATTGTAAAAAACAAAGTTTGCTGTAGGAGTGTTTTGTACATTTTGTTTAGCTGTTTAATTTGTCTCCTGTGATGTAATGGAGCCAACATTATGGAAATTTTTTTTGTATACTCTCTTGCATTGTTACTGAATGAATACTGATATATTTATAGGTATACTGTTTAAATTATTATGAAATATTTGAATGAAATAAGTTAAACAAAATTCAGTTATTATTAAAATACATTGAAGTAAAAAAAAGTTTCAAATTTTAAGTTTTTATTGAAATAGTAATAAAGTTTTAAGTTATTATCAAATATGTGAATGAAATAACTACATGTATTTCTTTTTATCATTAGAATAGTAAATAAAGTTATTGAAATAGGAAATAAACTCAACTGATGTAAGTTATTAACAAAAATATATATTAAGTTCACTAATTTAATTTATTATCAAAATAGTATACAAAATGTATGAAGTTAACTGATTTCAGTTATTGTTTAACTTTTCTTACTTTCCGTATATTAAACTGTTCCTGTTTATTGTGATTAAATGTAGTAAAGACACCTTTACTTACCATACTTTAATTGTTTTATAATTAGCTTTAAATAATTATATTGTGTTGTCATGTATTGATTTATTCACAAAAAAACATGCCTTAATACTGGCATTTATGATTTTGTAAACTTTTATCAGTACAGCAAAATGGATTCTTTTTATATTTTTTATGGGCCAGATAGATGTTATTATGATGTACATATCAGTGGTTAGAAAATGGCAATAATATATTAACTATACTTCCTGTATACAAGTATCTTATAAACTTACAGTACTGTTCTTTTAAAACAGATTCTTAACTCATGTACTGGTATGATACAGTTTATCTTGTTATTAAGCCAGTGATTTTTACTGGGGTACTACATTGAATTACACTTAATATTTCGTTAAACAGAATCTCAGAGATCTAAGCGTCAAAACAATTTCCTGTAATCCTTGTGTGTTTAGATATTAACTCACTAATAATGATATAATTACACGCGAGTGCTATGCTTACAGCTGTCCTACTATATTATGTTTCCTGTAAAACATTTTTCATTTCAGACGTCTTGGTGATTTTGTTAAACATCTCATTTTTTTTTATTTCACGCTTTATCAAGTAAATAATATCACATATTATTAGAGATTTATTAAGTGTTGGAGAATAGATCTGATATTTCATTATATTGACGGGTAGTTTCTATATGATTGTCTTCATTTGTTATGTAATCCAGATACATATCTTCCTATGTTGTTTTTGTAATCAAGTCTGTTGTTCAAGAAAAGTACCAAATATTCCCTAAAATATTAATCTTATATATATTCTCCATGTGTTAATACCCAAACAGTTTTGAGAGAAAAAAAGCATAACATCATGAGAGGTTAAATTATTCAACAATTGTTTAGGCTACTCATCCTACAGGACCATTTAAAATCTTAACTAGTTGTATAGCAATTCCAACTCATTCTGAGTCAATTTCTGCCCGTAATAATGAGTGAGTGAGTAGAACTGTTGAGTCCTGTAACGTTTTATAACAGAATACTTGGTAGTTCTTTTTAGTTCATTTTTTGTGGCATTTCCAAGACACTTGATCATTTATATTTATTGTATACATTTAGAATTATACTTAATATAAAGTTATCTTTGAGAAATTCTAAGTACATGTACTATGTATTGAAACTTGACATTTATAACGAATAACAGGTTGTAAAAAATGTGATTTTGGGATGAATTTGAGACAGACATACCTGTGTGAAACTTGAATGTCTGATTTAAGAGATAAAGTTAAGATGGGCATCTATTTACTTACACTATGTAACTTCATTCAAAATTTTACCACTTTCAGTTTAAATGTATTTCTTTTTAGTTTTTAGGATCGAGCTATGTCCGTCGTCATCCGTCCGTCCGTCGTCAACCATTTCTTTAAGCAACATCTCCTCCTAAACCACTTGGTCAATTTCAACCAAACTTCACAGGTGTGTTCCTTGCGTGAAGCTCTACCAAAGTTGTTCAAAGAATTCCATTCCATGCAGAACTCTGGTTGCTATGGCAACCAGAAGGATTTTTTTTGAAAATCTTCAAAAATCTTCTTCTCAAAAACCTGAGGACCTAAAGCTTAGATATTTAGTGTGTAGCATTGTCTAGTGGACCTCTACCAAGTTTGTTCAAATTATTGAACCTGCCCCAGGGGGTCACTTGATTTATATAGGCTTGTATAGGAAAATTGAAAAAATCTTCTTGTCCAAGACCACAAGGCCTAGATATTTTGTATGTAGCATTGTCTTGTAGACTTCTACCAAGTTCATGCAAATCATAGCCCAAGGGTCAGTTGATTTCAACAACTACTTGATAGTTGAGGTAGATAACTTTTTACCATGACAAATAACTTCCCTTGATTAAATTATCCCTTAGTGTTACGATACTCAGGTGAGCGATACAGGGCCATCATGGCCCTCTTGTTATGTATTATTCTTAAGTAAAGATTAATAGATAATTATCTGTTTAAATTCTTAATTATGGAGCTCTGTCTTTAGAAAATGAGATATTTCAGTTCAATCTCTTGTTATTGCGATGTATATTGCCATTTCAACAATTTATTTCTCGCATATCTGTTATAGCTTGTTTCTTTTTGTGTAATTTCATTTTTTATAGGACTTATTTATTTCATATCAATTACTGTACACAGGTGTTTAATTTTTATTACAAGCTTAAGACTGATGTATATAGACATGTTTGTGTCATTTAGTTGTAGTTTTACTGTGAAATAATATTACTTTCTGATCAAATTAAGGAGTTTCATTCTTTTTTATAATCTAACAAGTTTTATTGAACAAAAACATGACATTTTTACGAATTTGTTTGAACAAATCAACTTTTCTATTCAATATGTTCAGTTTTAATTCATTGCTTTCATTTTGTTGTTATGTTCGTCCGTTGTGTTATGTCTTTCCTCACACTACACTATCAGTTTAGGATACATTTAAGCATTGACTTACATTGACTTATTTAAGATTATTTCTAACATACTAGAAACACCATCATTTCTGAACAGAATTCAGCTTACAGTGTATTGAATTATGGCTACTGTAAATGAAAAAACCTGTAATAGTTTACAAATTACTAGGTTGTAAATTATGTTTATTTAATGTTTTAACTATAAGATTTTATTTCCAAACTGCTGGACAGAATGTTGGCATTGTAGATAACTTGATGGAATGTTCTATACTTAGTATTTGCTTTTATCATAAAAATGATGATGTACATGACTGTTTTAATCTATTGGTGTTCCGCTAAGTTTAGATACATCTCCTATGCTTATACAATTCTCTTTTATATTTTTACAGTGATATGTACTGTATATTTGTCATTGTATATAAAGCCATTTATGTTGTATTTGTCTAACATTTTAGTATCTTGTTACTGCTCAGTTGTATGTCATGTCATACTTAATGCTTTAAGTAAAATATCTGATAGATTCATCTATTGTGTTTGTATTTAATTCAATATTTCCTGATGTGATCTCCCAATTAATTTGTTTCAGTGGGTTCAAGCCATTTTTCATCAATCTTTCAGTTATATAGGGTGACCCAATTTTTCTGGACTGTATTCTAACCAGTACTAACTTACCATTCCATCAGGAGCTGGTTACTTCTCCAAAATTGGAGGATAATCCACATTGTTTGTCAAATAATTATAGAAGGGTTAGACCTGCTGCAAACAGGATTCAAATCAAATAATCATAGAAGGGTTTGACCTGCTGCAAACAGGATTCAAATCAAATAATCATAGAAGGGTTTGACCTGCTACAACCAGGATTTAAATCAAATAATCATAGAAGGGTTTGACCAGAATTCAAACGTCCAGCCCACTACCCACAAGACCAAGGCCTCTATATATATATTATAAAATAATGACTTCAAGTTCTTACAGCTGTTGATAAACCTGTGAGATGTGTTTGAATGTATAAACTGATGTTTTAAGTTTCTTGACTTCTAATGGTTGGTTATTTCTGAGCTCTGCATCAAACTATCTGAAAAGTATTTCTATTCAGTTCCAATACCTCAATGCCATAAATTTTCTAGTACCATTGAACAAATTTGGTTGACATGGACCAGTGAGGAATCACAATAGCTGGCCTCTCACTGCAGGCTCAGACGAACCAAAACACTCCTTGTAGAGCGATAAAAACAAAAGACAAGAAACTCATTCATATATCAATCATGCTTCATTTATCTCAGGATTACAGTGATTTTTTGTTTGTTTATAACATCACACTAACAAATCAATGAGAGTGAAAGTATAAAACAAGAATAAGTAAATAAAATAGATGGTGCACCTTGGTTAACATTCACAAGTAGAGCTCACTTCATCAATATTCTATTTTTTTGAAAAAGGAAACACTTCAACGAAGATCCAACATTTAAAGCATTTTGTCAGAGAATAACTTATTTAAGAAGCAACAATTTCAACATTTTCGTCTAATATAGACAAAATGTTTAATTGCAAGTGAGGGTTCAAGTTGATCAGGACTTAGACATGAAGTGGTTAAAACAAACTTGTGATCAGCAAAATGTTCCATGTCTACCCAAGATGATCAAAAATCCCACTCACAATTTTAACTGATAAAAAAATTGTGAAATATGGGAAAAATTATCGGTATATTAACAAAACACTAAATTAAAATTAACAAATGCATGAATTAATGAAAGTTTTCTAGTTATTCAAGCTAACAAGTATCACTATTCCTAGCCCCTTAATAACTACCTGAATGTCTAATTTTGAGTACAACCGCATAATCGACTACTACCAATTAACAAGGTATGTTATATAACATGAAGAGTGTAACATTGAAACAATGACAAATCATATATTGTGTTTATTTTCATCATTCTCAACTACCTAAAAAAATAAATTGACAAATCAGAATTAAGTATTAGAATAATCACAAAATATCAATTGTTAAAAAATGTTAAAATCTGACGAATCATTTAACAAAAAAGCATGGAAAATCACAAATAAAACAAACAAACCACTGTATGGCAAGTAAAAGCCTATTTTTAACAAAACAACATTTCAAACCTGCCATTGCATTTTATGAATTGAAATAAATTCAGTCATACCTATGTGCAAAGACCAACCCTGGAAAGGACAAAATGTGACCTTTATAGATACACTGCCTTTATTTGGAGGTCAGTTTGTTCTACATGATCAGTAATGGTTTTTCAAAGAGTGGCCTTTATTCACAGGTTGCCTCATTTAGAGGTGGCTGCAAACAGGTTTGACTATACTTAAAAGAATCAGAACCAATAAGTCAGTAAATGTCTGGTATCAGCTGGCAAACTGAGACATGATTCATACTGTAACTGGGTGATGTAAGTTACACTTGTAAAATATCGAATGTGAAAAAATAGAAACCCTGTAAAATATCAATACTGTAGCTTGACATTGTGTTTTGAGCTGTGATGGAAGAATACATTAAATAAACTGGGTATGTACAGTACTTGAGCATGTTGAATTTATCTTATCAATATGTTTCAGTCAGATTTATTTCAAATATCCCCTATTTGAGTTAGTGAATTATTCTGAATAATTTTGTCACGGCTCAAAACACATGGTCAAGCTATAGCGAGTTTTAAGAAAAGATTCTGCAGAAATAGGATCAATCATACCCACAGTTATGTAAGGGGCTACTGTACTTAACATACAAATTATATCATATACAAATGTACAAAACAATTCAGATGTCAGATGCAGGACATTTTTTCAAACTCTGAAACAATTATAAATAATTGTGTTGAAATAAGAACTCTATTTCTGCAGATCCTACTCTATTCAATACTACCCATATATCCAAGCTTTAATATCTGAGTATATAGTTTGATCTAAATGTATTATAATGTGCATATTCAACTCTGAGTAACATTTCCGATAAAAAGAAAGACAAAGTATAAAACAACAGCCCTGGATTGTAAACTAATGTCCAACATAAATTTATGATTCCATGTTTTATCACATTAAAAGAATAACACTTTGAAATTAAGATGTTAAGTACAAATTTGGTACAATACTCTAAAACTGCATTAGTCTTAACTTATTTATCATTTAAACAATGATTTGTTTTTTCCCATAAAGCCTATTAATTGATGCAGCATTTTAGCAACAAAACAATACTTGGTGAATGTACATGTATACCATTAAAGCATCCCCTATAATAACATTAATAACAAGTCAAAAGATTAAGTGCAAATATTAAAAGTGATTGAAAGGCCTTTATACAAATATATATAAATATATGAATGCACAACCTCTAGAAATTAATTACATACATCATAACCCCTGATCAAACAATGTGACTACACAAAATTAATGGCTATTTAATGTTCTTTATCTTCATATTAAACTCAGTTTGTGATAACATACAGTAATTAATTAAATGATACAAACTGACATCCTTGATACACAAGTCTGGTTAAAAAAAAATTAGATCAGCTGTAACTACAAATACTTTTCTGCATTTTAACACTCTCAAATTTAATTATATTGATACATGTACATACCATGCTGTATACCGTATGTCATACAATTAGTCTGAATGGTAACTTAATCCAATATCAATGCTACAAGTCCAACCAAATAACTTTTAATTATATCATCTAAGAAAACAACAGGAAAAATATCTGACAAAAAGTATGCAGAAATATGATACAATCATACGACAATTTGTTCCAATAACGTGCTCAATACCATTGAAATAAAATGTTTGATAAATCTTCGAAATTCTATGATCAGATGTTGATGGTGGAATACATACGACATGGAAACCATGTTCACATAGACTGGAGCAAAAAGAGATGTTGGTTTTGTCAAAATAAACACTCGGGATAAAACCATAAGCAACCAAATGTTTTTTAACAATGATATGTTAGATTCACTGAGGAGCAATAACGCCTTAAAAGTTAACACTGTACATATGAATTGCTACATTTCATACATTAATATGAATATAATTAAATGCAAACTGATGAAAGTCATGTTCAAATAATTGTGATAGATGTTTCAATTCAAATATTCAATGGATGGAGTAATTCTTCGCTCTAATGTTTAGTCAGAGAAAGTTCATATAAATTATAAATTCATTATTGTAGAGAAAGTTTAAAAAAAGCAAATATAATGACAAAAACACACTCAATACGTCAGGCATATACTTTACTCTAAGAAGATACTCTAAAATATCATAGTTACACCTCTTTCAAAATCGTGTTCAAATTATCAATTCGAAGGCAACATAGTGGTACCCGATAATTGAAACAATTTGCATAATAAGTCAGACAAATACCATAGCCCCTTTTAACACTTCATAAATCAGGCAATAATTATAAAATCAAAGTGATAAAAAAACTCATATGAAGAATATGAAACTAACAACAATGTATGAAAAAGTACATGTAACATATAGTATTCTGAATATAATCAACAATAATCAGTTGTACACTTTGATACTCCGAGAAGCATTGCATGCAATATAATGCTTTAACTAACCAACAAATATAAGCTCATGATTGATAAATAATTCAAGATTAAAAACAATATAAATATCACATTGTTTAAAATATATAACTTAACAAATAACTATCCAGTAATACAAGCAATAAGTATATATTATGTATATAATGTAACAAAGTCAGTCCAAACAATACAACATACTTGTACATGTAGATGATTTAACAAATCTATAAATTATATGGTACATGCAAATAACAGACGATAAAATAATGTGTATCATGACGTAGCCTACATTAAAGGTAAATATGTGTCTTTTGTAATGAGAAAATTAAAGGTGAAATCTACTATTAGCTAGTATTGTAATGTATGTATGACATGCATGTTTAAAACTCATGTACATTCATGTGTTGAATGAACTATTCTAGGACCATGGGAATGAAAATATGATCAGCAAGGGACACAACTTTTGAATATTAATTCAGGCGAATATTCATTACATATTTCATAGTACAAGACATTTTTTCTAATCAGTGTTTAGTGTGGCCTTTAGCTTACAATCAGAACAATATGAGTGGAACCCAGACAATTTACATCAATGTAGATTTGAAGTATACCATAAGTCATTAAGTGAGACAGATAACATATGATGTAAGCATGCAATGTTGTATGGATGGATGGATAAGCTTACCATCATTATACTGATTTGAAATAGCATAAACATGTACTAAATCTGACATGAAATATCAACACTAAGACATAGAACACAACCATCTTAGAAAAATACAGATAAACTACTGGTATATCTTAGTGATAGAAGTATTAATATCACCAGTTTGACTTCAACAAAATTCGATCCTTTCACAACCTTCATGCTTACAAAAGAAAATAAAAAAAATCAAGACAAACTTATCAAATTTGACGTTACAAAAGCCTACGCTTAATGGAAGGATTGGTAATCAGTAAATGTATGAAAAAAAAAACGAAATTTGTGATAAATGCCATTAAAAATTAGATAAAAATAAACAATCATACTACATCCACCGATATTATGTTTTTAAAGAGCCAAGCATCCAATTTTCCTGAGAGAGTCTTTCAATTTCATCTGATCATACAATCTTAAAGCAATAAACAGATCTTGAGGTAACAAAAACCAAAACAAAATATTGAGATTGTATTAGATGTCATTTAGAACAGTGTACTATACAAAATCAATAACTGATTACATGAAATACGAGATATACAAGATATGCTTGAGGTGAAGAGTCATTCCCATCTTAGATATGAATAATAAAGAACTTGTTTTTATACAAATACAATTGTGTTTTTCGCTCTGGTCTTAGTATAATAATATGATGTCCATTGTGCAATGTCTTATAATTAAAAAATGCCAAGTTCTACATAATATATCATGAGTATACTTCAGACAAATGGCTGTTTGCACTCCCTTAATGCACAAAGTAAACCATTTGTTCCATAATAAGATTTTCTGTCAATAATTTGGATAACATTTTTCATCATCTTAACATTTCAAAGTACATATAAGAGTGGAGGATATGATGTACAGTAAAAAATAAAACAAGTTTTAACATTCTAAACATTAAAAAAATAATAACAAATAACAAAAGTTTGTAAATTATGGATGGATATAAGTGATAAGGTGTATACTTTCATAAATATGACTGGCCAGACAACCTTATATGGTCATGTTTGTTCATTGACAAGATTAATAGACATATTCATGTAACACAAGACTCCTTCTGATATATGAAACTTATTCCAGACAAAAAAATAATATATATAGTTTAAAATACTAGTTATCCTTTTTATATTTAGCAAACTGACACCCAATCTTGTTCCTACATAACTTCTTTCAAATAAAAAAATGCATTCAGCATGCTTAACAACACTAAGATGCAATTGCTAGTTCAGCATGGTGTATTTCATTCCAAAACTGATCAAGAAAATGTCAAATAATTTTTGCTATTTTTATTCATACAGATTTTACAAACTAATGCATTAGATTAGTGTACAGCATTTTGTGTATGTTGCCACTTGATTTTAACAAATATATGTATATATGTGTACATATATTCCCACCTGTGCAATCAAAATGTGTGCATTATTTGTACTAATGTAAATATGTTTATACATATATATACATGGTTATATCACAGACTGAGTACATGGCAATTTGACTAGTGTTCATTTTGAAGACTGATTTACAAGTGTGACGTGTTCTTTGTTTCTAGCTCGAAAAATAGAACGTAAGCTTCAGAAGAAACAGCCTGATTTGCTCCACAGCTTGATACACTGGAAAAAAATATAGATAATATAGTAAAGAGTGCACTAGTTGCTAGCAAAATAAAATGGAAGAATCCTTTAATTAGATAGATCAATATAAATTTGCTGCGTATACATGTACTAGTATACAGCAGACAGATGAGTAAGGACACATTAAGTACCATGCTTCTATTACTATCTATGAAACAATTTAACCAATAAAATACCTTATCTTAAACATAGATTTTTTATTTTCTGTAAAAACACTACAGAAAAAGTATTGACAAATCTCTTCATGTCATGAAAATAAATCATACCCTAAAGAGTAAGTTAGTCCAATGTAAGGCAATATATACTGAACATAAAGAGTATTTAAAATAATAATCATAATAAAAAGAATTTGATGACATTGCAAGCTTAATACAAGGAATTTGACATTCAGTGTTGAAATCTTAGTAACATACAAATCACAAACATTAAGAGTTTAACTTACTGTGTGTCATTGAAACTATACCAGTCTCCTGTGTAAGCATGTTTACATTTAGCCGTATAATGTCCCCCATATGTTGTACCTGAATGTTCACTTACAGCATACAAATTGTATACAGCATGTTGACCTGTCAGAGTAAACCATATCATGATTTATAGTGAACATACAAAGGTATAAGACCAATAAAAGATAGAAATATGTGCGAATGTTTATCATTTTACAACAAAGTTACATTTGCAATTACATCCAGTTTGATACATAACAGCTCATCTTCTTTCAATTACAGTAAAACTGTGAAAAAGGGCCATCCATGGAAAAGACAAAATGTATCAAACTTGTGTTCTTAAAGCCCTTTTATGTTTTAATATGCATCATCATCATTTTTCAAAGGAACATCTATAATGTGTATATTGATGAAATTTATAGAGATCAACAATTTTAATTTTGTGTTCTTGATGATGGCCAGAATATAATGTGTCAACAGCCTGTTTACCTTTTTCTGCAGCAAATTCTCGAAGATCAAGACTTTTTATTGGAAAGTTTACCAGAGTTGTAATCTTCCGACTATATCTCTCTTGACTAAAACGTTTTAAATCTAACATCTAGTTAAGGAATCACTTAGATGATTATTATTAGTCTAACTTGATACACTATTTTGTATGAAAATACAACAGTAAATACACAGTAAATCATTAATTCAATGGCATTTCATTAACTTCAGCATTAAATCAAATCTTACATCAAGAAAACAAATTTAGCATGGATTATCAAAGCAGATGAGTATAGATAATTTATGTCCTTGTTTAAAACTCAACAGCTTGAAATTCTAAAAATAACTGAGTCATGTTTGAAAACAAAAGTTGAGTTATAAATATATGTAGCATAAAGAGAAAAGGGGAAACAAGTCAGCAAAAAGCAATTTTGAGTTTTGTTTTGTAATCAGGAATATTATTAGTAGGTCATCTTATCATAGCAATAAGTTACTTATCAGAAATATGAAACATGAATCCCAGAAGTTGGAGAGGACTTATATTGATTCTGAAGAATTTGATGAAAACAACAGCTCATCTATTTCATATACTCATGCAATGTATCAAAATCGGGAAACAAATACCATGATACCAAACAGACAGACAGAGTTAATTTCCCGGATGGGTTATTATAATTCTAGCTAACCAGACATCTTTGAAAGGATACGAAGCACTAATATAGGTGGAAATTTCTGTATCGAAAACCTTTTTGTACAGGATCTTCTCTTTTTGCATTTAGCACAAGTCTGAAAATAATACAATGTTACTTGATTATCATCATGCATAAACACTAGGATCAACCTTATCTTTGTAATTGGTTGAAATGAGAAACAATTACTAAGTTAAAACAAAAATGACTGGTATGGAGAAATTAAAACTGATGAACTTTCCTAAGGTTGTCGTCAACTCAAACAATTTGACGATCCTTCAAAGTTTGTAAGATTATCAACAGTATAAGGGTAAGCTAGAATGTACCCAAACATAGACTTGATATGTATGCATTGCCCAAATATAGACATGGCAAAACAACTGTGCATTGACATAAAGTCAATGATATCAAAACTTCATATCAAACTGTTAAAACCTGGCCTGAATACTCATATTTATATTTTGCTTAAAAACGCAATCCTACCATGTCCTTTAGAAGCAACTTCATGAAAATAAACTAGATTAGTCAACCAAACTTGTCCACAGTTTCATTCAAGTCTTAATTAAAACAATTAACAATTTCAAAGAAAAGGTAAGATAGACCACAACTTACTGGACTTTCATCACCAACTAGACTTTCCTCCTTCATAAATAAACTGAGACAATCACGGATGTCACATTCAGATCTTGACTGCAATCAATATAAACAAAACATGTATGAGTAAAGCATGGTAGACAGGTGAGGAAATGTTTCACTTAAATAACGCATTGATTAATTCTGTAATACTGATAATTTTTTTACAATGACAACAGTTAATTGACATAATTCTATCAAATAAGTTAATTCAAGTTATCCTTCACAAACATCTTAAAATACATCATATTAATACATGTGTAACCATCATATTGTAAAAAGCTCTGAGACGTTTCAACGCTTAGCAGACAGTAGATGAATACACAACTAGAGCATGAAAAAATTTCCTACCCTTCTCTTCTAACAGACAAAAGAGGACTTAAGACTTATCAGTCTAGATTAGTGACTGTTCACAACCATTGTCTATTAATACACAGATTTTATCAATGCCAAGCAAACAGAATTATGTCAATATAAACAAATAGCTGATTTTTTCAATTCAATTTATAATGCCACTGTGGGCTGCATGGTTCATGATTTACTTAATATGTATTTATACTGAAATATCTAACTATATGAATAACTATTTTCAACAATCACAGTACAATCCCAAAGTCAGAAATTTATATGACTTTGCGCAATACCTTATTAATTGGTAAGGAAAGATCCCAGAATGGGTCAAATGTAACTGATCTATGTCCACAGTCATCAAACTTTAACTCACTCTTCAACTGACCCACAAAGATGTCTGAAATACAAGTACCAGTATAAAACATAATGAAGAAATAATGTTCGCTCTATAACACATATGAGTAGTGTCATATTTTTTATTTGAGCCCATTTTGCATCAGATAAACAGATTTTCTGCTATCAATTAAACTTCAACTCAATATACACATCTTGAACATGCAACTTAGAGCCAAAGATGTGGTAATATTTCCAATATAGAATGACCCCAACCAATGTCATAAATCAAACTAGAATTTATCACATATTTTCATAACCAGGATGTTAAAAAAGATCATGATTACATTTTTTATTTTATCACAGCCCTTCAATGTTCACAGACTTACAAGTGACAAGAAGTATACAACCAGCTAACTTCTTAAACATAATCCCAAAACTTGGGAATGTTTACCTTTTTTGAAATTTTAAATACAAAAAAGCAAGCAAATGAAAAAAAGAAATTCAAGATATCATTACAAAGAAGAACATCTCAAGTATGATATAGACTACATATTGCTGAGATAACATAAATCAAAAAGATAGCCATGTATACATACTTACCAACTATCTTACTGTGATCATATCTTAGGTAGTTATTCCAGTACTCCGCTGCTTTATCAGAGTCACTATAAAAAATAAAACAGAAATACACAGCACTTCAAAGATAAACAAACACACACCAGTTTAAGTCAACAAATAATACACATTTCATGCAATCTAACAAAAAAATGTGCACTTTTTCAATATCATAAAAGGCACAAAATTGTAATAAGTTTAAAAATGTATTAGTTTTTATCAAGAGTTCACCAAATTCTGAAAGAAGGTCAGTCAACAATTTTATCGGTCTTACTTTAAATGCTGTTTTGTTTTTAAAATAAAATTTGTTCTGTATTCCTGAATTATCTCTTGATAACCAGCAACAAACTGGTGATGAGAACATATACTAGAACATACGTGGAGAATTTATCATCGTTGATTTGTAGCGGTTTTGGTTTTTGGGTTACTTTGTTAACATCTTCATGAAGACCTTCTAGCAAATAGCGTAAAAATTCTTGAGAATCTTGTTGCCTGTAATAAAGCAGATTTAAATAAATGACTTGAGACACTTCTACAAAGGCATAGATACCCATATAATATTATTATTGATAAATATGTTTTACTGGGTTAAATTCTGAGTCAGACTCTAATATAAACACTAACAACAATGTTTAGTTTATATGTAAATGTACTTAATTAAACTACCATTAAATACATTCTATAAAATTACCAATTAAAAGCAAAAGGAAAACAAGAAGTGAACAGTGATAAAAGAACCAATGAATCTAGGTAAATGATCAAGTCATACTTACTGATAACCAGAAAACCGTGGAGCAAACTTCTGTATCTGTGACTTAAATGAGTTAGGTGATACATATGTGCTGCTCTTTTCTTTCCAAAATGAAGCAATCAAATTTGCATAAGCTGAAAATAGTAAAATATAGAAATTAATTTGTTGCCAATTAGAACTGACACACACATCTATCATTATATAATAGGCAGCAAGTCTTACAATCTTAACTACCAATACAAAACAGTAAGATCAATTTCACAAACTTAACGCATGATTTTTCTTACAAATTGTTGCATGTAAATATAACAACATGAACACCATACAAGTTTAAATAAGACAACATTATTATTACTTAAAATCTTCAGTAATTTCTGTAAACTGATGTAGACCACAAAAGTAGGACTAGACTATACCGAATATCAAAGAGGAAACAACATTACCAATAACTAAAGCTCCCTTTAATTTGCTTGTTGACTTATTTATATCCAGCATGAAATCTTCCTTGAGAGTATACTCCAGTAATGGTTTTGTATTGCTTAGGCATTGTAACACTGAGTTCATAAAGCACTGAAAAAGTACAAAAACAAGTATTAAATGATAGTCTACAAAAGTACATCATAAATTTCTTACACAAATGAATCATAACTCATGTAAATATACATGTGCCAACTTGCTGACTTTTATTGCACATTTTAATTACCTATGTTTCTGTATAATGCATACACTACTATTGAACATAAGAAACAATGAATTTTATGTTTACATTTTAAATTCTAATAGTGAAAGCAAACTTACAGTACAGATAAACCTGCAATCTGAGGTCAACATTGGGAATAACAAAATACCATCTTTATTGACAAGTGGCCTATATTCAGGGGTCATTTTTGCTCTTAATAATCTTAATAAACGATGACAATTTTTATAAGAATGGCCTTTATTCACACAGTGGCTTTATACGGAGGTGACCAATAATACAGGTTTGACAGTATATACAATTTAATACAGCAAAATAAATGTCCAGGAAATCAGCATTGACAAACTAAGCTTTTTACACAAACATTGTATACAACACAACTATTTGTTTACTTACAGTATTGCCAATATTTCTCAAGCCAACCTTTCCACCATGTGTGTATCTAGATGAGGTTCCCTGAAATTAAGAAAAGCAAAACTTAATATAATTAACTGAAATATTGCTCCCTTTAATATGTTACATAATGTAATACTGTACTTCCAAGAAATATCTGTCAATATTAATTTTGACAAAGGCAAAAAAAATCATACTTCATACATTAATATGGAACAAATTGTTATGATAGCCATAATAAATTCACTTTAAGAACCACTTGTTCCACAATCAGACATGGGGTAATCATAATCGTTAATCATCATGATTATTAATCGATTACTTTTATTCATTAATCATGCATTAATCATTAATCACTGCTGTTTTTGATTACTTTAATCATAATTTAATCGATTACTGCTAAAAAAGGTCAATAATCATGATTATTTTATGATTACTTTATGATTACTTTTAACCAAAAAGCAGTAAGGATCTAATTTGTTATTGGCTAAAGTACAAAATTCTATGATGACAGTTGACAAATTTATTACCCCAGATAATTGCCAACTTCACACCTGCTAATTGCTCAACTTGTGTAGTAGGGATCTGCCTGAGGGGTATTAGAAGCTTAAGGATTAAGTCAATACAAAGGATCTATTGTATTGATGATCTGTATGAATGCAAAAACTAAGTATTTTTACTCCAAGAGATAGAAGGTGGGTATAAAAACAATGAAGTAGTGAGTGTCAAAAGATGAAGCAATAACACTATATCAGATTCACCCAAGAGTTTGCATCCTCTCTTATATATGTTGTAAAAGAGAATGCGAACCACATATCGGAAAGTACTTATTTTCTATATGGCATCCAAGTGGGTAAAATGACTTTATAAAAATTACATCCTGTGTAATAAAATGAATATCAGGCTGGTAATTAATATACATTGAAAACAACATATATATACATCAAAATAGAATTAAAAATAAGAATTAGTACATTTAAAGAAAATATTTAAAATTATAATTAAATACAGCTATGAAGATTTTAAAATAGCTGTCAGATATATATACATGTATCTACACTTAAAATTTTATATATGGGAAAATTAGCATATTGTATTACAGTATAGAATCTTTTTTTAGATCACGGTTCACCATAATAATATTGTATTGGATATCTATTGTTGTTAAAAATAGACACACATACAAGCTTTTTCTAAAAAATAGCCTATATATTATGTTAGATAAAAAATAGATTTTCATGAAGGCTATTAAATAAAGATAGTTTTATTGTTAAAGATAAAGCAAGGTCACTCATACGGGGATTCACAGTGGCAAGGGTAAACTCAATATAGAAGTAGTAGTGTCAAAATTGATTTCATGAGTTTCAGTGAAATCATGTCAACCCTTGTACTTAATATAACATTGTACATGCACAAGTCTTTATTTCACTGCTTGTATTACAATGGTATCAAGGGTTAGAGAACGTTTTATTTTTCCTGATAAATTTGAACCAGGACCAGTGAAAGCCCAGTGCAAACATTGTTATTCTGCCATTTCTGAAAGTTCTGTTTAACTGTGTTTTAATATGCTCATCTTATTGGCAAGTAATCTATGTTTTATAGTAATTATACAAAAGTCACATAAAATTGATAAGAAAGGCATCCAAGCAGGTATTTAAATTGTAGTGTTTTAGATAAACACTGGTTAATATCACTGAAAAGTCAAAAGCCAAAATAAACATAAATGCTTCAAATTAATCGATTAATAATCAATTACTTTGGTTGTGATTACCAATTATTAATTGATTACTGAACAGAAACCATTAATCATTAATTTAATCGATTACTGAAAAAGGAGTAATAATCATTAATTTAATCGATTACTTTTTCAAATAATTGACCCCATGTCTGTCCACAATGTCATTTCAAAATAAACTTGCAATTGGCAAAATGAATAGAGAAAGTCAGTAATTCAAGAATAATAATTCCATACAGCTAAGTTATTTATAATTTTGTGTAGGCTGACACAGCAAAGTTTTTTCAATTTTTTTTTCAACACACAGTCTTTTTTTCCTTCTTTAAGTCTTTTGGGGGACAACCTAGTTTTAGAGTTTCCTTCATAAAGTGTATAGTTGGGCAACCTGTCACAAAAAATATTCAAAGGCTGTAGTCTTACCACAGATAAAGAGTTACTAGAACTCTGTCTTGACAATGACTTTGATGTTCCAAAGTCAGGAGTACTGTCTTTTCTCTTATCATCAAAAATGTCTTTTTGTATACTTCCACGTCCAATATTATCTCTGTTTCTGGGTGTATATGTATTATCATTACTTCCTATGGCATTACTAGACACTCTACTGATCCGCGAACCAGTTCTAAGATTGCTATCATTTAGATTCTGTTCATGCCTGTCTTTTCTAGATTCTCGAGTTCCGTAAAGGCTATCATCAGAGTCTATAGTTCTAGGAGAAGCTTTAACACTATCAACACCACCATTCAACTTCAGATTTGAAGAAAAAGTATCAGCTAACTTATCAGCATTTGAAACACTTCTTGAGCGTATACCTCGACTGCCTCCCAAGTCTTTCGTTGTAGTACCTAATGTGGATGGAGAAAATCTTCTTGGAAGTGTTCCAATTGAAGGAGTATAATCAAAATTAGAATATGAGTGAGTAGCTTTCACTGGAGTTTTGTAGCTGCCTGTGTTACTATTTTTTCTAATATCACTGGATGAAAAATTACTCAATCTTTTGCCAGATGTATCTAATGGGCCAGGTCCAGCTGGCAATGGTCTAGATGTAGGACGGTTTGAACTAGACACACTGTACAAAGAGGTAGCCGGTTTTCTTGAGGCAGAACCAGACCGTCTGTAAGAGGAAGAATATGTTGAGACATCTCTACCACCTGGCATTGTTCCCAATCCATATGATGGCAGAGGAGAAAGGATGGTGGCTCGATAACTCATTTAAACTTTGAAGATTACAATCCCTGGTCATCAGTTTTCTTAAATCAATTTACTTGAGGTATAAATTCATCTACATCTTTCCGGGGTATTTTTTTCTGAAATCAAATATAAGATTTACTTTTTATATCAATAGAGAATCAGTTTTCAAACATTTACTCCAATAGACAAACTGAAATATTTTTGTTAAAAGACCATGCAAAACCATCTTGCATAACACAGACTCAATGTATCACATGATTAATTAATGACTAGATGCAAGCTGTATAAACCCACCACTTATACTTATAGGTAGGATATCAACATTACATACATGTATGATTTCAGCTTTGAAGCATAAATATACATGGAAACATGGAAATATATGTAATGCCTGTTTCCTGCAGAGCATAAGTGAGATGCAACATTTCTAGTGCTACATTTCATAGTGTGATTCATACAAACCATGCAGGGCAAGTTGCTTTGTTTCACTGCCATTTTTATGTTTTGGGGAACAGGTATCGGGTCCCTTTGATAGGGGAAATTTGAGTCTTGAACACCAAATTGGGAACTTTTGAACACTAACATACTTTATTTAGGTAGCATCTCGAATGATTCTTTAATTTTGAGGCAATTTTTCCCTCAGTGCAGTCTTCACGCTAACCAACTAGCTCACAACCAGGGGCTAGTAAATTTCTATTTGTACTAGAGAACTTTCTAAAAATTGTGTAAATGGGCTAGTGGTAAATTGTCAATTTTAAATAGTCCACTAATAGTTTGGGCTAGTACTTTAAAAATATTAGTTAGAACACTCTGGCACTGAGACAGGTAAAGTATATACTTTTCTATGGAGATGAATACCAGACCAAAAATGGCATAAAAAAGGTCTGTTTCTCATGTAGTTAGTGATGTGTGTAATACTGTTTTTGTTATTGAGTGACACAGCCATTTTTTTAAACTGTCAAAGCTGAAAAATTACGCAGTCGCTGTATATGATGATTATTTTTAGCTTTGTGCCACGATTAATAGCTTTCGTTTATTTTTACCATTAGAAAATAACTCTTGAAGTACTTACGACTACATTTTATAACGTTGTCGTCTGATTCTCAAATAAAGAGTCTGGATTACCTGCCCTTTTGTACGAGAATATGTTTGTATAATATTATGAAGCGCCTCGTTGAATACATGTTTGTACATTCAACAACCGGTATAACTATAAAGAAATTTAACTTACGAAAATAATCTAATCTCACTGAAGATAAAAATAGATGCAAGCAATGACCGTGAAATTATGCAGCTAAATGACAGTTTAATAAAAAAAAAAATTATAAAATCACACTATACTTTATAATATCACCACATTTACACAGCATTATGTGTAAGATTATGTTAGAATGCACTGTGCTGCTGTGCTTCAATAATGAAGTGTTTTTGTTTATGACAGTATAATAAGACACAGTAGGTCAACAAAAAAGGGTATGTATTTAACACAAGGCACTATGTACAATAAGGCCAGAGTTTTTTAATTTTTAGATTTACGGGAATTTTTTCAAAAATGAGCACCAGGAGGAGGGAATAAAAATAAAAATAAAAGAGAAAAAAGTGAGCATCGGAAATAAAAATAAAACGATTTAAAGTAACAAAAATTTTATTTTATAAAAAACTTGAATTGAAAGATTTCAAGAAAGATGGTGATCAAGGATTAAGAGTCAATATATTTTACCAGTTTTTCACACTTACCTACTGTTCGTAAAACATAAAATTCCACAACAATCCTAAACTATTATTGATCTATTGTTATTAGATATAAAGCACTGAATCACAGCTAAAATGTCAAACAGGTCATAAACACATGTGATCTTTAAACTCCTAGCCAACATCACACAAATATCAGAGGGACACCGACGGCAGCATGCCTTTGATCTTTAAAATTCACCGCTCTTTAATCCTGCCTCAGTTTTGGTCAATTTATGTGAGCAGACTTTTTTATTTTGGGTACCAAGTTTTAAGGTATATGGTATGCACAGGGGTGTCAATATTCCCGATTTTTGATGAAAATATCTCAAGAAATGGCAAAGTTATAATTAATTAATCTGCCCTGAAGGATATTCTTTAATGCAAACTGAGTTAAATATGGAAACAATGTGGTTGAAGCAAAAAAGGTCGGCCATGTATAATGTTTTTAATTTGGTTTTATTGACACCCCTGTGCGCCCTAAATAAATTCCAGAATCAGGGCGCTCCATAGACTTCAAATGTTGGGGGTCAAAATGACCCTTAGCTGATAGAAATGTAAAGAGTCAACATAATTTTCTACTTAAGTAATAGTAAATTTGACCCTTTGGTTCCAATTCTCAAGAGTCAAAAACCTTATTTTTCAAATTTCAAGAGTCAAAATGCCATTTCAAGAGTCAAAGGAGAGCCCTGAGAATCTTCACAAAATTAGGTCAAAGTGTGTGTAAAACTGTAAACTTTAAATCTGGCAGCTGAAGTATTGATTTTTTATCGTGCCACATGTTAGTTGTTAAGAAATACGGGATTTAACTGGTAGCCTTGACACTTTGTTAATTGCATAAAATTGACACTTACAATTTGCAATTTCGCAGGTAGGAATGTTATTTGATGTTACGTTCTTATAGAATTTTTTACACGAGTTGTGTTTTGTTATATCTTTTCATAAATGTTTAAAGCTTTTGTCAACGTCAATTCGCACATCACCAATTTTATTTCAAAATACGGGATGTAGATACGATCGGCGGAAAAAATAAAATTAAAAACACGATTTTGAATTTTATTTTTATTTGACTTTTGCAATATTTAGACACGGCGCTCCCGTAAATCGAAAGATAAAAAAACGCTGGCCTAATTATTGATAGGGGCAGGATGGTGCATTGTTTATGACTGGAGCAAGGTGCAGCACCATCTAAAAAGACATAAGTTAGGTTAGTAGAGGAAATACTATTTGGTCTTCTCAGGAACTCAAAATGTCAGTCACTTATTGACAACATTGCTTTTCACAGACATCATTAGCATAAAAATTATTAAAATAAAATACACAAATGTAATCCTTTATGTAAGAATTTAGTACAGTAACTTGAGTAAGATGAATCCAAAAATGATTCAGCAAAATGAATTTAAACAAATAAAATTAAAAACCTTTGGGGATTTATTGTTGGATATTTGGTACACAAAGTCAATATAGTTTTACTTTACAGTATTAATCAACATGATTTGTTCCATTGCACTAGTACTTGAGTTGTACACCGAAACAAAATATTTGTCGAAATAAAATTTTATTTTGGACGAGTTCCAAACATCCTTTGGGCTTACAATAATTACGTATCAATGACCCCATTCGAAAATACTTAGTATATTTAAGCGCTCAAGAAGTAAAGAAGCTGGATATTTTTCTCTAGTGAAGTCAATGATTATGAATAAAAATGAACGCACCATATATAGATGTACAAATGTCAAAATTGTCAGATCTGAAGCTAAGCCGAAACAATGTTTGCAATAGAACTTGAAGAAAATGATGAGTAAGTCAACAATAAAACGCTATTTAACAATTATTTCTTTACTTCTTTTCATAACGGAAACTATGGAACTATTCAAGCGAGAATTTTACAGTACAGCGAAAATATTTCCCTACCTGCCAATTTGGGTAGATCTTAGTCCGCCATCTTGATTACGACACTGATTCACTGCATGTATCTATAGTAACAGGTTTGTTTGTGACATAGACAACGATAAAATCTTACCTAGATGGTTCCTTTAAACTTATATTTTTAACTCAAAACCAAAATTTACCAAGATATTCGAGGGAATTGAAAAAAAGATTTTATATTTTTCGCCACAATTATGATTTGTTGTATTTACCTCTTAAGGTACTTACGACTACATTTAATAACAGTGTCGTCTGATTCTCAAATAAAGAGTCCGGAATACCTGTCCCATTGTATGAATGTTGTATAAATTATCAACGGGTTAGGAGCTCTACAACAAAATCCATTTAAAAACTGGCTTATTTTAGGTTTTTGATAGCTATGATAAGTTTATGTGTTACTTAGAATTGACATTACAGTGGAAATGAATCCAGTGCATTATAAATTCATTAATCTACTCACCAAATATGTTTTTTTCTGAAGTAATTCTCACTGTTAAGCTATTTCAGTCAGACTTCAATCAATGGTAGGTTAGTACATTATAAATTACATGTTTAATTACAAAACAAGTGACTGCATGGAATTGTCACAAAACCAGGTTTTCATTCTTTAGATGCTTATAATACCTTACACGCTGGGGAACTTGGTGACAATAGTTCTAACCAAGTTTGATCAAATCCCTTGTACAGTAGGATGAGTTGCAAACAGACAATTATTTATATATTGCAAAAGTGCAAAATAAAACAAGAGGGCCATGATGGCCCTATAAATGCTCACCAGGAGAAAAGGTCATTTGGAGATTAACATTGTTGAAGTTTTCTATACGAGTCTAAGTAAGATCAAGTGACCCATCTGGGCCGTTTTTTATCCCATGGCCATTATATGAACAGATTTTAAAGAGTCCATTAGACAAAGCTAGATACCAAATATCTTAGCTCTAGGCCTTGTGGTTTCGGAGAAGAAGATTTTTTAAAATTTTCCTACATAAAATAGAATAAACCCAAGGGCAGGGCCAATTTTGACCCTAGGGCAATTATTTGAACAAACTTGGTAGAGGTCCACTAGATAATGCTACATACCAAATATCTTAGCTCTAGGCCTTGTGGTTTCGGAGAAGAAGATTTTTTAAATTTTCCTATATAAAATAGCATAAATCCCAGGGCAGGGCCAATTTTGACCCCGGGGCCATAATTTGAACAAACTTGGTAGAGGTCCACTACACAATGCCACATACAAAATATCTAAGCTCTAGGCCTTGCGGTTTCGGAGCAGAAGATTTTTTAAATTTTCCTATATAAGTCTATATAAATCAAGTGACCCCCGGGGCGGGGCCAATTTTGAGCCTAGGGCAATAATTTGAACAAACTTGGTAGAGGTCCATTAGACAATGCTACATACCAAATATCTTAGCTCTAGGCCTTGTGGTTTCGGAGCAGAAGATTTTTTAAATTTTCCTATATAAGTCTATATAAATCAAGTGACCCCCGGGGCGGGGCCAATTTTGAGCCTAGGGCAATAATTTGAACAAACTTGGTAGAGGTCCATTAGACAATGCTACATACCAAATATCTTAGCTCTAGGCCTTGTGGTTTCGGAGAAGAAGATTTTTTAAATTTTCCTATATAAAATAGCATAAATCCCAGGGCAGGGCCAATTTTGACCCCGGGGCCATAATTTGAACAAACTTGGTAGAGGTCCACTACACAATGCCACATACAAAATATCTAAGCTCTAGGCCTTGCGGTTTCGGAGCAGAAGATTTTTTAAATTTTCCTATATAAGTCTATATAAATCAAGTGACCCCCGGGGCGGGGCCAATTTTGAGCCTAGGGCAATAATTTGAACAAACTTGGTAGAGGTCCATTAGACAATGCTACATACCAAATATCTTAGCTCTAGGCCTTGTGGTTTCGGAGAAGAAGATTTTTTAAATTTTCCTATATAAGTCTATATAAATCAAATGACCCCCGGGGCGGGGCCAATTTTGACCCTAGGGCAATAATTTGAACAAACTTGGTAGAGGTCCACTAGACAATGCTACATACCAAATATCTTAGCTCTAGGCCTTGTGGTTTTGGAGAAAAAGATTTTTTAAATTTTCCTATATAAAATAGAATAAACCCCAGGGCAGGGCCAATTTTGACCCTAGGGCAATTATTTGAACAAACTTGGTAGAGGTCCACTAGATAATGCTACATACCAAATATCTTAGCTCTAGGCCTTGCGGTTTCGGAGCAGAAGATTTTTTAAATTTTCCTATATAAGTCTATATAAATCAAGTGACCCCCGGGGCGGGGCCAATTTTGAGCCTAGGGCAATAATTTGAACAAACTTGGTAGAGGTCCATTAGACAATGCTACATACCAAATATCTTAGCTCTAGGCCTTGTGGTTTCGGAGAAGAAGATTTTTTAAATTTTCCTATATAAGTCTATATAAATCAAGTGACCCCCGGGGCGGGGCCAATTTTGACCCTAGGGCAATAATTTGAACAAACTTGGTAGAGGTCCACTAGACAATGCTACATACCAAATATCTTAGCTCTAGGCCTTGTGGTTTTGGAGAAAAAGATTTTTTAAATTTTCCTATATAAAATAGAATAAACCCCAGGGCAGGGCCAATTTTGACCCTAGGGCAATTATTTGAACAAACTTGGTAGAGGTCCACTAGATAATGCTACATACCAAATATCTTAGCTCTAGGCCTTGTGGTTTTGGAGAAGAAGATTTTTTAAATTTTCCTAAATAAGTCTATATAAATCAAGTGACCCTCGGGGCAGGGCCAATTTTGACCCTAGGCCAATAATTTGAACAAACTTGGTAGAGGTCCATTAGACAATGCTACATACCAAATATCTTAGCTCTAGGCCTTGTGGTTTCGGAGAAGAAGATTTTTTAAATTTTCCTATATAAAATAGAATAAACCCCAGGGCAGGGCCAATTTTGACCCCGGGGCCATAATTTCAACAAACTTGGTAGAGGTCCACTAGACAATGCTACATACAAAATATCTAAGCTCTAGGCCTTGCGGTTTCGGAGAAGAAGATTTTTTAAATTTTCCTATATAAGTCTATATAAATCAAGTGACCCCCGGGGCGGGGCCAATTTTGACCCTAGGGCAATAATTTGAACAAACTTGGTAGAGGTCCACTAGACAATGCTACATACAAAATATCAAAGCTCTAGGCATTGTAGTTTTTGACAAGAAGATTTTTTAAATTTCCTATATAAGTCTATGTAAAATCAAGTTACCCCCGGGGCGGAGCCAATTTTGACCCTAGGGGAATAATTTGAACAATCTTTGTAGAGTTCCATTAGACAATGCTACATACCAAATATCTCAGCTCTAGGCCCTGTGGTTTCAGACAAGAAGATTTTTTAAGTTTTTTCAATTTGTTGCCATAGCAACCAGAATTTTTAATGAAATTTAATTTTTTGAACAACTTTGAAAGGGGACCACCCAAGGATCATTCCAGCCAAGTTTGGTTGCAATTGGCATAGCGGTGTAGGAGGAGATGTTGTTTTAAGTAAACATGGACGCCACGTATTCGTAACGACGCACGACGCACGATGGACGCAGGGCGATCACAAAAGCTCACCCTGAGCACATTCGTGCTCTGGTGAGCTAAAAAGTTGAAAGGGCCATAATTCATGCAGCCACAAATATAATCAAATCACAGGGTCACTCTTTCCATAAGAGTTTGATCAAATTAAATCCCTTAATAAATGTAGAATGAGTTGTGCACACTTTCTAAGTCCATTACATTATGCAAATCAAAGCACTGAGAATATTGCCAGGAACAAAGTTGAAATGAGTTTGATAAACCCATCCTTGGAAAATTAAAGTGTTATTAGTTTATTACCATTAAGGCATTATAAATTTAAAGGTTAAGTATATTATAGTCTTGATACAATGAACCTCTTTAATCAAATTAATCACAACTACCATGGAAATATTAAAGCTTTATACACCTTTTCTGTTTGCCTGGAAGAAATGACATCTACTCCTAATGCTAAAATCATGACATACAGTCCGAAATTCCAAGCTACTGCACACTTTGAAAACAATTTGGTGCTTTCAGCTCTTAGATCTATTAACAGTTAATAACTACACAAGCCATCAGTTATAAATACTGTATACTGAATTTCTGTTTTTGTGTGGATGAATATTTATAGGGCCACTGATACAAATCATGTACCTTGAAGGGGTAAAATATTGCTCGAATGGACTGGCCCGCTCGATCTCCCGACCTAAATCCCATCAAACACGTCTTGGATATGCTACAGAGAGCGATATCTTGGCGTCCTGTCCAGCCAACAACCACTAGACAGCTCTGAGAGGCACTTCCGGAAGAATGGGCATGAATCCCACAATTTATATATTTTACGGCTCATTAGAAGCATGAGGAGTTGATGTCAGGCTGTTTTTGACGCACAAGGACATCAGTGTCGATACTAAACACAAAAGTTAGCACTTTTGCTCATTTTCCTTAAGGTTTGCATTCCCCACACATATCCATAAAATGTCTCATTTTGACCCTGTGCTCATTTCGACGCTCGTTATGCTCGAATGCAAAGTCTGCAATGTATACTTATAGTTATACAACAAGTAGTACTACTTTTCAATGTGGATGTATGATGTGTCACTTAAAGGTAAGTAGAACAAGATGTGTTTTATAAACACCACACCCCCTCTGGTTTGCCTTTTTGAAAATACACAGGTCCTGTAGAGATTGTCATGATGAACCAAGATATGAAGTTTGATGACTGCAGGTGGTAGCGTTTTGATTTAATAGGCAAGGTTAAATTTCTGTACAGGCAAACAAAGGGCCGTAAATCTGCTAAAAATGATCGAATCACAAAACCCTAACAATATGTGCTGGTGAACTTGGTGACAATAGTTTTATCAAAGTTTGGTAAAAATCCCTTGAGAAATACAGAAGTAGTTGCAAACAAAAGAGCATTTCTCTATACACTACATATGCACAAAATAAACAAAGGGCCATAATTCCGTCAAAATTTATTGAATCATAAAACCTTTACAATATGCATTGGGTATCTCGATAACAATAGTTCCGTGAAAGTTTTATCAAAATCCCTTGAGAAAACAAGAAACAAGTTTATTTTGCTGTTACAATCACACAAAATAAACAAAGGGCCATAATTCCGTCAAAATGTATCGAATCATAAAACCTTTACAACATGCATTGGGTATCTCGATAACAATAGTTCCGTGAAATTTTTATCAAAATCCCTTGAGAAAACAAGAAACAAGTTTATATTGCTGTTACAATCACACAAAATAAACAAAGGGCCATAATTCCGTCAAAAATGATCGAATCACAAATCCCGAATGGATGTGTGGGGGTTCTTGGTAACAACAAGTCTGTGAAAGTTTCGTCAAAATCCCATAAAAAATGTAGGAGTAGTATCCAAAAAGAAATGTCAGATTTTTTTTAAACACAATGACCCTGTGACCTTGGACCTACTGACCTGAAAATTCACAGGTCCTGTAGAGGTTGTCATGAGGAACCTACATATGAAGCTGGATGAATGTAGGTGCAGGCGTTTTGATTTTATAGGCAAGGTTAAAGTTTGGTACAAACAGACAAAAAGACGAACAAACACAAACACCAAAAACAATATGCCCCCGATCTATCGATGCGGGGGGCATAAAAACGATTTGACAAAGTTTGGTGAAGATCCAATTATAACTGTTAAATCTACAGTGTAAACATGGTTTTTCATAAGATTTGGCCTACCGACCTAGTTTTGAACCAAGATGACCCATGTTCCAACTCATCCAAGATATTATGAAGACAAACATTCTGACAAGGTTTCATGATGATCCAATCAAAACAGTGTCAGACTTCTAGAGTGTTCACAAGGTTTTCCAGCAATTTGCTCTAGTGACCTAGTTTTTGACCGGAAATGACCCATTATCAAACTTGATCTACATATTATTAAAATAAACATTCTGACAAAGTTCATGAAGATCCAATCAAAACAGTGATTTCTAAAGTGTTTACAAGGTTTTCCCTTATTTGGACCTGGTGACCTAGTTTTTTACCCTAAATGGCCCTTTTTATCGAACTCGTCCGAGATTTTGTCGATATTAATGTTCTGACCCAGTTTTGCTAAAATTGAGCTAAAAATGTGGCCCCTAGTGTGGTCACAACATAAAGTTTGACGATGCCAGACGCTGGACGAAGACTGATCCTAAAAGCTCACCCTGTCACTTTGTGACACGTGAGCCTCAAAAACAAGAAATCTGAATAACATGAAAAAACATTTTTCTCAAATTCTAATTTAAATGAACCTCAGTAGAAACCTCAATGTGATTGAGCTTAAATTACTGAGCTAAATCATGCTAAATAAAGTGTAAATACACTGTATTGCAAGATATAACTACTTTCAATGAATGTTTGATTTAGATTTTATCCCGGAACAGCCTGACACTTCGCTTGATGCGTCTTCCTCACAACATTATGAGTAAAGCTGTCACCACATTTTTCACATGAATATGGTTTATCACCTGTATGTTTTCGCATATGAGACTTCATATTCCAGCGAGTAGTAAACTTTTTCTCACAAAACTGACAACTATGTGCAAGAACCTTATTGTGAATTCTTTCATGTCTGGATAAACCAGAGGCAAACTTAAATGATTTTTTACACTTGCGGCATTTATGTTTTCTCACCTCAGAATGAACACATAGCAAATGCGAGTTTAAATAACTTGGTACTCTAAATCCTTTACCACAATGATCACACACGAATGGTAACACGCCATTGTGAGATCGCTCATGTTCTATCCGCTCAGTGGTTCGTGCAAAACTTGCTTCACAAATCCTACATTTAAATTTCCTAATACAATACATGCGGTGCTTACTCAATATCTCTTCATCAGGGAGAGACTTTCCACAAATGTCACAAATAACAAACTCACAATTGTGCGTAGAAATATGCGCTCTCATTTGATTGATTTTTTTACAGCTAAATGAGCAAATTGTACAGTTAAACACACTGCTGTTATTTCTACCAACACATGTGTTATAAAAATACATGTATTGTCTGTATCTTTTTAATACATATACCTTCTTCTTAGTCTGAATAATTTGGGGGACAACATCATTTACAGTTTCAGGTATTCCAGTAAGGTTGTCATTAACAGAATTTGTATCAGTGGAATCAACAGTAACATCCGATGCTGTTTCAACACCTGAGTCTTCATATGAATCACTAGAAGATGTTTCATCAGTCTGTTTTCTCTGCTTCTGTTTACGCATGTACTTAGCTTGTTTGAATTGTGAAGAATTCTGAGAAGAATGTTCATTTTCTACCAAACGACGAGAATTACTCCTAAGCATGTAAAATTTATTCACTGGGGAATGGTTGGTGTTAGCAGTAAGTCCAGTGTATTGATCAGATTCACCCATAGGTACCAAGTAAGTATTTTGCATGGATTGTTCTGAATCACTTGAAGATGCTGAGCTATCTATTCCTTCAAATGTATCTTTATAAAACTCCAGACCTGCATCAGCTAGTTCTTGTTTGGATGATATTTCACTCTCCTTTATAAGATGGTCTATGTCAGTACAGATAGCTTGCCATTCTGAGTTTTCACTTGTACTGACTTCAGAACTTAATTCAGAAAGGTCATCATCCAATACTGTATCCTTAATAACTTCTTCTTCTGTTTGAGTCTGTGAGTCCGAATATTGATGCTTTGGGTATGCTGTTCTGTAATTGATGTCAAAGAAATACCCAACAACGTCACTGTGATCTAGAAGATGGTTGTGAAGATCACTTATTTCCAATGCTAAAAGATAATAATAAAGAAAACTTAAGCGAGATATCTTCTAGTATTATATACTCAACAAAAAAGGAAACTTTACATAGATCTATTTTAGGTAAGATTTCCATTGACGCAACTTTAGTTGACCGTACATTGATAAAATTAGTGGTATGTAATGCAATGGAATACAGCCGACACAGTTCGTTCAAGAAATTAACAGTTAATGCAAACATATGACCAAAAATGCAACAGTAAATATGCTTTTATTTTAATTCAAAGGGAGGTAATTTGAAACAGATCAATGTTTGACTCAAAACTGTATTAATCAGGGTTAGACATTTTCAGTATCAAACTTGTTTTTCTTTACAGCAATTTACTTGTATTGATGTTTACAACATTAAAACAGGAAAACAGCGTATGAACGGATAGTTTGAATACCCATAATGCTGTTTTAAGAAATCAGTTATTCCCCTTTCCGTTAAGTAATTCTGAGTTGTTTTCCCTGGAATGGACAGTTAAAATGTCACAATGTCTGTCCTTGGTTATTTCTTTAAGGAGTATTGAAAAATCAATACATGAATAATGTAAAGTTTCTTTTTTTTGCTGAGTATACATGCATTTCATTATAATTCAAATCATTTTTAGCAAATAATAAAGTATATGTATCGTGCTATCAAAGACCTATTAGGATTCCGACATTTTGAATGTTTATTGTGTATTATATTTAAATATCAATCCAATCTGTACTCAATAAATAATAAAAGCTTCAAATATGAACAAAATTAATATAATTATTATTAATTACAACCATACAAAATGACTCCATGCCATATTTCATAATTTTCTCTGGAAAAACAATGACAAATCGGCATATTTTAAAAGTAGGTCAAATTATATGATTTTCCGAACAATTAGACAGACCGGAATAGTTAGCGGACACTTTCCCCCATATGTAACTATTTCGTGTAATTGAGGCCGTGTTTCAAATCATCCAGTCTATGTAGTTTTGAAGATGAATCCTTGCTTAGAAATTTACAGGAACTTAAGATTGTAAACTAGCACTACACATGCGCAGTCAGGCATCACGGCAGGTACAGTCACGGCTCTAAATTATTGTACAATTTAACCAGTATGCGGACACCCGTTTGTATAGACGTAAAATGGTCAAATAAAGTAAACTCACCTGAAAATGTTTTTTTTGTGTATTTATTTCATTTACACATGAAAATTAAAAGAAAATATTTTTTCTATAATAAAAAATTAACATGTTTGAAGCATTGAGTGTAATAATACTTCAATTCATTTATTCTTCTTTACAAAAACCATGCAGAACAAAGACTCTCCTACAGTTTTAGTTTGTACTTTACATAAATGAGTATTTATCTAGATTTAATAATTTTCATCACTAAGTTTGTAGCTTACGGGAGTTAAGGACGTCAAAATAAAATTATATAATGGAAAGCAAAAACATTTGGAAGGTACCTGTAGTCACATGGTTCAAGCGCCAAAGCGATAAAGATGCGAGTGTTGCTGAGTTAAATTATGTGTCGCAAGATCGATTGTGTATATCAGGTTTTTTGTTTACTAAAAAGTCTATTCAAGTGAGATTGTCTCATATTTATTAAATACGTATATTATTTTAATCAGTGGTGATTTTTTAGCCATTTACACAAGGACTTACATATTTTTACAAATATCAATTTATTATGTTTATATCGTCTGCTGATCAGTATAAACAGAAAATGTATCATACCGGAAGAAAGGTAAGTTTGCTGCGAATATAGGTAAGTAATATCGGTATCGTACAGGATGTTTTACATCTTTTAAAACTTGCCGAATACGAGGGTGTCCGCGTACTGGTAGCGTCCGCGTACTGTTCCGGTCTGGCTAGAAATATGAAAGTAGAAAAATCCTTTGGTGCTTGTGTGAAGTTATTGCTTATTTAGAAAATAGCACTAGACAATGACTAGCACGACACAATATGGTGTGCATATATATATTATATTAATTAACTTACCAAGATATCCACACTGCCCACACGCATAAGGTTTCATTTTCATTTTGATTTGCGACGGTATCAAAGGGACGTAAACGGAACGAACTAAACTACTGACGAGTTAACTGACCATATAGACAAAGAGGAAAAACACTGACGACATACACAAAGAGGGATTATTGGAAAACACTGACGATTTAAACAAAGAAGGATCAACAGACCATGTAAAGTTAGACCGGTAAAGTAAACTGGTTCCCGTTCCATGATGCAGTGCACCAAAGGAACGGTCTAAAATATCCAGCGATCTGATTGGTCAACCCGTTTTAGCTATTTCATTGGTTGATGTTCATTCGAGAAACATCGGGCATTTCCGTGTAACCGATAATGTTAATTAGTGCTAATGTCTGAATACCTCATGGATACTCTTTATTCAAAATAACTTAAAAGAAATAGATGCCTACGGTTACTATATATGTGAATATTCGTTAAAGAATTAATAATCCTATAAATCTTAAAAATATCAATTAATGCCTTGATTTATTTTTTGTTGTTGTAAGATGATTTTCTTTTAAAAAATCATATAAATATATGCATCGTTAATAATTCGGTCTAATATGTATCAATTCCTTTAAAACATATTTTTCTTTATTTACAAATTAAAATATTGATATACGAAATGTATATCAGTATATGTCAAGTTATATTTTTTGTTACTTGAATTTCTTTTCGTTAAAGACATTGAACCAGGAATGCGAGGCATGTGACTTATGGACCAGAAAGTCCCCTAATTCCACAGTAGGGGGTAATAAAACAGACAGGGTCATTGATAGACTAGCACCTGTTTACATATCTGTTACTCTATGCTTATAAAAACAAAAGCATTTTAGTCATAAACTTATCATCACTGTAAATCAATAAAATGTATTACCCCACTTTTTGACTAGGTGTCAAGTCTACAGACCGTGACCAGACTGGTTTTATCGGGAATGTGTATTCGCCGGCCCTAGTCCGATGATTATGAAAAAATGAAACGATTCCACGGTCCTAGGGTTTATTTTTTTTATTTCCTGACCGATTTTTTATTTCTGTATATCAAATTAAAGATAAAGCTCCCAGCTTTAAGAAAATGTAAATAACTTTAATATATCTGATCGAAAAAGATGCCTTTGATCAAGTGGAACTTCACCTATTTTTCGATAAAAATTACCGCTTATTTTTGGGTTCGAATTCCACGGCCCTAGGGTCTATTTTTTTTATTTTTCAATTTACTTCTATTATTATTGCTTCATGATAAGGCTAAAGCGCTCAGCTTTCAGAAAATGTTAACTTTATGAAAATTGATTGATGATAAATATGTCTTTGCATTCATCAAAGTTGCACAAAGTTTGTTTAAAAAAATCGCAAATATTTTCACCTATTTTTCGGTAAAGATTACGGCTTATTTTTGGGTTCGAATTCCACGGCCCTAGGGTCTATTTTTTTTATTTTTCAATTTACTTCTATTATTATTGCTTCATGATAAGACTAAAGCCCTCAGCTTTCAGAAAATATTAACTTTATGAAAATTGATTGAGGATAAATATGTTTTTGCATACATCAAAGTTGCACAAAGTTTGTTAAAAAAAATCGCAAATATTTTTTGGTTCGAATTCCACGGCCCTAGGGTCTATTTTTTTATTTTTCAATTTATTTCTATTATTATTGCTTCACGATAAGGCTAAAGCTCTCAGCTTTCAGAAAATGTTAACTTTTTGAAAATTGGTTCATGAAACAAATGTGTTGTTTTTTTTAGCTCAAACTTGGGCAAAGATTTCGTTTGATCGTGTTAATTGCATTTAACAATTAGACCGTTTATCACCTTTTTAAAACGTGTTGTCAGACCTTACGATTACCTTTCTAGTTTATTTTCATACTCAATCCATGTATAACATGACAATATGAGCATATTAACATATGTACATGAAGAAATAAAGAGGCATAGCTATCAACATGGTGGGAGAGACATATTATATACAATATCAAGTACATAAATAAAATATTAACAGAGATGCAGTATTTATATATCATAGCACTAATTGATATCTTCATTCAAATTTCATAATAATATCTTTTACAAACATACAAAAGTGTTTATATTTATCATATTGTTTAGTGGATGTGTTCATTACAGATTTAAATGACATGATATTTGGTCGTTTTATATATTGGATGTCTAAATATCTATTTCTTAGGACAGAAAGATTTTTATACACCCTAAAATATAATGAAATTCATCGTCAATGCTGCCTATACAATAACAAAGGATGCATGTTTTGAGTTCTAAATTTTATTACATATCTGAGAAGATTACCGAACAGTAGTAATACATATCTCATTTTGGTATGAACAGTATTGAAAAAAAACGATATAGAACAGAATATTTAAACAGAACATATATATTTTTCTTTATATAAGTAGTTTAAATCTACATTGATGCAAATACTTGTGCGTATTTTGTTCGTTTATTGTTTATTTTTTGTATTGATACGAAAATGTTTATGTTTACTTTTGTGATGTAAATGTATGTTGACACACCAAATGAACTCTATCTCATAATATACACCTTCTCCGCCTGATTCTGTTCTGTCCTCCTTTTCCCTGTTGTCTCTTCTGATTTCTTCTCACATTATTATTATTATTATTGTACTGTTCATACACGAATCATTATCTAAACTGTCTTGCCAATCTACCTTTCTTATAACAATGTATTATTAAAGCCTATTTTGCCACTTGTCACTGTCATATGAAAATTGTATAATTTGTATATATATGTTCACATGGGCCTATGGCTTACTGAATTTTGAAATAAACTATATACAAAAATATATATATATAAAGTAATAACAAAACCAATATACAAATTTACTGTTTATTCATCATCAATAACAAAAAGAAATCAGACATGCATACTTATGGACGGTAGACTAAAATATATGCCGTTGTGATCAGAGAAATTATTTGGTTAATTACTTCAACTTCACTTTATTTTAACCTTAATCATATAAATGATACAATGGTATGCAAGTAAACAGCATACAAACAATGTACATGACGGTGAGAAAAAATATTTTCAGTAGGTTATAAAGTTACGGTCGTTAGGAGTACAAAAAAGAAACTTATCATTCTGAAGTATTTCTAGTATAGAATTTGAATTATGCCTATATATAAACATACAGTTATTGAGCAGACAGCTAGAATATGGTTAGATATAAATTACCGCTTATATTTGGGTTCGAATTCCACGGTCATATAGGGTATATTTTTTATTTTTCAAATTATTTGTATTTTTTATCTAGACATTTTTAGTATTTAGAATTCGTATGTAAAATAAGATCATTCTCCGTAAAATTTATGTCGATTTTTTTTTCGGTATTGTCTTAAGATTAAAATTGTTTTAATGATTTTGAAACCTCATTTATGAGAATACTCGTATGCAAGATCGATTGGATTTTGTAGTTAAATATTTGATGTTTAAAGGGATATTCAACACCGTATTGTTTAATCAACACCTGTTTATTGTATACACGTGTCGGCCACTCATGCTCGTTAATCCAATTATCACCTATTGATCGTTGTATACACAATGCAGCTCAATACAAATGTGCAATATAATCTATTTCATGAAGCACATTAACGATTATCACTTTATGATTAAATATTATTTAACAGTATTTGTAACTTTTACAAATCTCCAAAGGAGACTATCGTAAAAAAGTCAATGATTTCACGGTGAAAAAAATCATTCAAATTCAAGTACTTAAATTGTAATATATTAACGAATTTAGCTAAGTTAGTCAAAATACCTTGATAATAAGTCAAGATTTTATTATGCAATATATAATATTCATCCTATTTCACTATCAAGACACACATAGACAGAACTTTAAACTATCTTACTTTTTACCTATCTTTTATAATAAAAGTTTTCAGCTTATTTTTTACAGTTTATCTATGATACTCTCAGCTCATGTATACATTGTGTGATATGAGGTGAATAAACATATACATGTAATATACAAAAGATATAACGAACCAGGCTGTTGGTTAGTAAGTAAGAATGGTTTAACATCACCAATAAACATTAATACATACAAAAAAGATTCAAAACAGTTTCTACAGAGATGATTATTATCAACAAGCATTGTGAGGTAATTGAAAATGTATTATCACACCGAAACAAACAAAAACCATTATTAATAAGTATTTTAATTGCACATGTATTCATAACAATTCAACAAACTATGCTATTCTTTAAAATTCGGTTTTATTACAAGTATTTAACAATTTGATCAATTACACGTAAAATTATGATCATAACTGTTATTATCTAAAATTATAAACGCACTCTACTGCAAATAACTTAAATGTAATTAATGACATTAATTTACTGATAAAAACTAAGGGAAGCTGATAATTGCTGATTTTATATTGTAAAACTTAATTTCTAATGCCTTTGATGATCCGCCAAATTATTATAAATATATATTCTTAAACACTGAATGAAATTTCATTTAACGTAACTAATTGTTGACATTTTCTTTTCGTAATACTATAATGTTTTAAAAATGCTTGCATTTCTCTTTTATCAATCATGCATGTTTATAATAGTTATATCAAACTGCTGGCCAGTCTATAATCGTTACATCAGTCTGTCAAAGTCTGACTACACGTCTTTACAAAGGTGATGAACGTTCCGATTGAAATTTACACAGACACTTGGGGTTAGGAGCTTTAAAAAACCAAAATATTTGTATTTTTGTCAATCCCAATACATAAACTTATCATATCTATCAATAAAACCTAAAATAAGCCGTTTTGAAAAAATACATTTTTCAACGTCAACAATATATACTACAAGATATAAATGTTCGTTGGAAAAATAGCTCACACGTACCTTCGAAAACACCTCGTATTTTATTCCATTTCCAACATTTTCACATAATCCTTGTGTCAGTCGATGTAGTACACATTATTCTTCATGATTATTGTCAAGTTTAAGTTTCAACCTCAACATTAACACCAAAATATCCAAAACAATTAGCAAAATTGTCAATATTTTGCATCAGCCACATTTACAATCTATATGGTTCCCAACTTTGTAGTATATGACTGCATCGAGTACTGAAAAAATGAGAACCAGCAGGCAAAATAACAGACTGGTTCTCATGTGTCCAATACGTGGTGCATTCAAACACTACAAAGTCGGGAACCATATAGATTGTAAATGTGGCTGATGCAAAATATTGACAATTTTGCTAATTGTTTTGGATATTTTGGTGTTAATGTTGAGGTTGAAACTTAAACTTGACAATAATCATGAAGAATAATGTGTACTACATCGACTGACACAAGGATTATGTGAAAATGTTGGAAATGGAATAAAATACGAGGTGTTTTCGAAGGTACGTGTGAGCTATTTTTCCAACGAACATTTATATCTTGTAGTATATATTGTTGACGTTGAAAAATGTATTTTTTCAAAACGGCTTATTTTAGGTTTTATTGATAGATATGATAAGTTTATGTATTGGGATTGACAAAAATACAAATATTTTGGTTTTTTAAAGCTCCTAACCCCAAGTGTCTGTGGAAATTTACAGACCAAACAAAATCTTTGCCCAAGTTTGAGCGACAAAAACACGTATTTAGTCTGAACCAATATTCAAAAAGTTAATATTTTCAGAAAGCTGAGAGCTTTAGCTTGATCATGATGCAATAAAAATAGAAATAAATCGAAAAATAAAAAAATTAGACCCTAGGGCCGTGGAATTCGAACCCAAAAATAAGCGGTAATTTTTATCGAAAAATAGGTGAAGTTCCACTTGATCAAATGCATCTTTTTCGATCAGATATATTAAAGTTATTTACATTTTCTTAAAGCTGGGAGCTTTATCTTTAATTTGATATACAGAAATAAAAAATCGGTCAGGAAATAAAAAAATTAAACCCTAGGGCCGTGGAATCGTTTCAATTTCTCATAATTATCGGACTAGGGCCGGCGAATACACTTTGCCGTTTTATCTGATTAGGGGCAATAAAACAATTAAGAGATTAGACCACATGTTGATTTTTTGGGGGGGGGGGTCACTTATATAGTAGCTGTTCTACACAGAACTGAATTAAATTAAGAGTAAGATTATGATCTATGTTGTACATGTATATTGTAAATTTAACACGGTATCAGGCACATGTGCTCAAGAATATATTGACCCCCTTCGGTGAAATGATCCATAAAATATTTCTCCCTTATAAGGGTACAGGAAGTGAGACGGTCGTGTTACATAATATTGCGTAACATCTTATTAATTGGCTACTTATCTTGATTTTATCAATGCATGTATTGAAATTGAGACTATGATATATACCGGTCCATTGATTATCAACTATATTGTTTGCATTAATTAATTTTAAAACATGTAGTCCAGAATCAGATTGGGCACGACTTTTAGATTTATTATTAGCATCACATATTAATAGAAATTTTATAAGAATGTACGGTGACAAGGACTTATATACATACGGTGATTAATGTTATTTTACAGTTCAACGAATAATAATAAAAATATAAAAATCTACACAAGTGAAAAAAATTCTCACAAACCGACCGTGATCGAGAACTAAAAAATATTTCTTAATTTTTTTTTTAAGGGTCGGTATTTTATTTCTTAATTAAATATTTTAAACATATAGAACGTGAATTGCTTTGCTATTAGGATCGCATAATTACATAAATAATAATTATTATAAAATCATATTAAAAACCCCAAAAGTTGCAAATGTGTTCGGTGATTAGTTCATGAAGACAAGAAGTGATACTGCAATTTAATCAAAAGCATATTTTTTTTAAAACTATAAAAATCTACAGAGGTGACAAAACATTATCTAACACCGATCGTGACCGAGAACTCGATTTTTAAAAAAGACTTAATATTTTTCTTTTTTAAACGTCAGTAGTCCATTTCGAATTACATGTAGGAGTAGGCTGTGTGTATTTAAATGAAACATTACTCTGAAAGACGAAGATCAGATAATAGCAATTCGATCAGTTCCCATATATATATCTTATATTATTTAAATACGCGCGAAATGTTCGTCGATAACGCCAAGTCTCGCGAAATCCCCCGGGCAGAATTCTGCCCGGATTCCAATCTAATTGACCAATCAGCGTCCTGGAAAATTTAGGCCGTACCTGTTGGCTTTGTACACACAAGTCAACGGGAACCAGTTTAACACTCGTTAAACTACACCTCGCACCGGTACCACGCTTTTAAACTGGTTCCCGTTGACTTGTGTGTACAAAGCCTTTGGTGCACTGCAACCTGGAACGGGAACCAGTTTACTACGCTTTGGCAATCTTAAACTGGTTCCCGTTGACTTGTGTGTACAAAGCCAACAGGTACGGCCTAAAATTTCCAGGATACTGATTGGTCAATTTCGATTGGAATCCGGGCAGAATTCTGCCCGGGGGATCTCGCGAGACTTTGCATTATCGATGCACATTTCGCGCGTTATTTAAATAATAGATAAAGATTGGGGAACTGGATAGTTATTTTCTGAATTTGGTCGTTGGAACACTTAATTAAGTATAGCATTCAAACACACACAGCGTACTTAAATGTATTTTGAAATAAAATACTGACCCTTAAAAAATATATTTAAGAAATATTTTTAAAATCGAGTACTCGATCACGGTCGGTGTGGGAGAATTTTTTTCACTTAATATGTAGATTTTTATAATTTTTATTTATTATTCGTTAAACTGTCAAATAACATTAATCACCGTACACAATTGCAACTTTTTGAGTGCTACAATCTGATTTTATATTCCTATAAAATTCATATAAATATGCGATGCTAATAATAAATTTAAAAGTCGTGCCCAATCTGATTCTGGACTACGTGTTTTAAAATAATTAAAATGCAAACAGTATAGTTGATCATCAATTGACCAGTATATATCATTGTCTCAATTTCAATACATGCTTTGATAAAATCAAGATAAGTAGCCAATTAAGAAGTTGTTATACAATATTACGTAACACGACCGTCTCACTTCCTGGACCCTTATAAGGGAGAAATATTTTATGGATTATTTCATCGAAGGGGGTCAATATATTCTTTAGCACTTGTGCCTGATACCATGTTAAATTTACAATATACAGCATATATATCATAATCTTAATTACTCCTAATTTAATTCAGTTCTGTAAAATCAGATGTTAACGAAAAGAAATTAAGTAACAAAAGAATTACTTAAAACGCCACTTGACATATACTGATATACATTTTTTATATAAGATATATATTTTAATTGTATATAAAGAAAAATATGTTTTAAAGGAATTAATACATATTAGACCGAACTATGCATATATTCATACATATGATTTTTTAAAAAGAAAATCATTTAACAACAATAAAAAAATAAATCAAGGCATTAATTGATATTTTCAAGATATGTATCTTTGATATGTTATATGGATATACTGTAACGAATATTCACATAGTAACTTCTAGCATCTATCAAGGACTTATATACATGTATATAAGTCCTTGCATCTATATTTTTTTTATTTTGAATAAAGGGTATCCACGAGGTATTCAAACATTAGCACTAACATCTCCGCGTACATTTATAAGATGTACGGAAATCCCCGATGTTTCTCGAATGAACAGCAACCAATGAAATAGCTAAAACGGGTTGACCAATCAGAACGCTGGAAAATTTAGGCCGTACCTGTTCCTTTGGTGCACTGCATCATGGAACGGGAACCAGTTTATGGCAATCTCTACCCAGAGTTGTCGTTCCCGCTACGCTCACACTAACGTAAACTGGTTCCCGTTGACTTGTGTGTACAAAGCCTTTGGTGCACTGCAACATGGAACGGGAACCTGTTCAACACTAACGAGGTATGTGTGGATTGGAAAGGAACGACAACTCTGGGTAGAGATTGACGCTTTTAGCCAAACTTCCCGCAGCGGTGACTTCCCTTGTACGACTTTAATTCGTCTATTTCTCATCATGCACGCTCTTATTTTTTCGCTTTCCTTCCACATAAGCATTGCTAATAAATATACATACTACATGTGTTCTATAATAATAGCAGTACCTTGTATCTGGGTGTCATACAATGTGTACACTACGGTAGCGCTATGCACTGACCTGTGTTATTCTGCTCGGGGCATTATGGGTATTTGCAGGAACTACTTACAAAATGGAAATTATAAACAATATGGTACACATTGGAGCCAAGCGTACTTCAACATTGCGTTTCATTGAATAATTAGTGTTATTGACGAAAGCACAAGAATAGAAATGGTATAACGTATTCAGTTTACATAACAAAACACATTTTCTTAATAACATACAACCGATACGGTTGTTTTGACATTTTTTATCCTTCCGCGTAACTATATTTTAGCGTATGTATAACTATCTAAATGTGGATAGTAATCAGTTCTATGTATAGAGGTTAGACAAACGTAGTGACGTCACGCTATGTATAGAACGGGTGTCATAAGGATATAGGTTCTGTTCTGTTAATTGTTTATACGGTTCAATGATTGTAAACTGCGCCCAGTTTTGATGTCTATTAAGTAAAATATACTTAATAATTAATAGTCAAAAAGGTAACATACCGTACCAAGGCAATACACACAACACGTTTGAGATGGTTCTCGCTGATGAAGCGCAGCCTCTAAAAGGATATATATCATTGATGTGATTACAGCTATATAATTAAAATACTATTTTTGCACATTAATTCGGTTAGATTTTTGGTTGCTTATGAAAGTAATATGATACTTAAGCTTTGAAAAAATCTTTCTTTAAAAACATTGGTCCAGGAATGTGAGGCATGTGACTTATGGACCAACATGTCACCACCGAATCCACAATAGGGAGTAATAAAACCTACAGGAACAAAACAGATACTTTATTACATGATTTGGGCCAAGGCTGGCTCATCATCATTTGCATATACATATATATGCACAATGAACATGTGGCACAGGAGTAACATTAATAAATAAGTAACAAAACAGATGGTAGGAGAAACTAAATTTCTGAATTAACGTTTATAATTAAACTGAATGCGCAGACGATATTTGATTTTAGATATTATACAAAGTTATGTTATGTATATATAACACATTAAAAAATGACAAAAATCGTTTTCTCAATAATTTCTTTCATAGTTACTTGTGAATTTCTATTAAAAAATGTGCATTCAATTTGGACCAATGCATTTATTGCTCTCAATTACATGTGATTTTTATTCCGTAACTTTTTTTTCTGTCTCATGAAAATGGGAGAAAAAATGATTGATCTGATGCATATTCATTGTCATATGAACATAATTATAAATATAATTACAATTTACATCTACACTTGCTCATAAATAATAAAAGAATGCTAGTCTTAATCTAGTGATTATGTACGTATATAAGTACATGTATTTGGACTTATAAATGCACAAACAAAACATTAAAATTTACAAAATCTTATAGCCATCTTTATCTATATTGTCAGTTAATTTGTCACTCGGTCATTAGTTCGAGTAAAATCATGAACATTTATTTTTTCCTCGTTTGTAATGTATTTTATTAATGTACCCCTGTAAGAACCATGTGATTAAACTAAAACTAAACATGTAAAATAAAATGTAAATACACTGTATTTCAAGATATAAAACTTTGATTCATATTTTATCGCCTGGGACAGCTTGACATTTAGCTTGATGTGCCTTCCTCACAACATTATGAGAAAAGCTTTCACCACATTTTACACATGAATATGGTTTATCACCTGTATGTCTTCGCATATGAGCCTTCATATTCCAGCGCGTAGCAAACTTTTTCTCACAAAACTGACAACTATATCCTAGTTCCTTAATATTGTGAATTCTTTCATGTTTAGTTAAACAGGAGGAAATTTTAAATGTCTTTTCACACTTGCTGCATTTATACCTTCTCACGTCAGAATGAACACATCGTAAATGCGTGGCTAAATACCTTTGTGCTCTGAATGCTTTACCACACTGATCACACACAAATGGACACTCGCCACTGTGAGTTCGCTCATGTTCTACACAACGAAGGGAATATGCAAACCTTGCTTCACAGATACTGCACTTATATTTTTTTTCACAATTTGGACGGTGCCAACTCAATGAGTCTTCATTAGGGAAAGACTTGCCACAAATGTCACAAATAACATACTCACTATTGTGCGTAGAAATATGTTCTCTCATTTGATTTTTCAATTTACAACTAAATGAGCAAATAGTACATTTAAGCATACTTCTGTTATTTTTACCAACACAAGGCTTATAAAAATGCATGTATTGTGTGACCCTTTTTAAACCCTTCTTCTTACTCTGAATAATTTTGGGGATATCATTTACAGTTTCAGGTATTCCAGTACGGTTGTCATTAACAGCATTTGTATCAGTGCAATCAACAGTAACATCCGATGCTGTTTCAACATCTGAGTCATATGTATCACTAGAGGATGTTTCATCAGTCTGTTTTCTCTGCTTCTGCTTACGCATGTACTTAGCTTCGGCATTTGACACTTGTTTGAATTGTGATTCATAGAAGTCATTCTGAGAAGAATGTTCATTTTCTACCATAAGATGTGAATTACTCCTAAGTGTGTAAAATTTATTCACTGGGGTGTGGTTGATGTTAGCAGTTAGTCTAGTGTATTGATCAGATTTATCAATTGGTACCAAGTAATTACTTTGAATGGAAAGTTCTGAACCAGTTAGGTTGTCATTAACAGCATTTGTATCAGTGCAATCAACAGTAACATCAAATGGTGCTTCATCATCTGAGTCTTCATTTGAATCACTTGAGGACGTTTCTTCAGTCTGTTTTTTCTGTTTCTGTTTACGCAAGCACTTAGCTTCAGCATTTGACACTTGTTTGAATTGAGAAATAATGAGGTCATTCTGAGAAGAATATTCATTTTCTACAATACGATGTGAATTATTCCTAAGCATGTCATATTCATTCAGTGAGGAATGGTTGGTGTTAGCAGTAAGTCCATTGTATTGATCAGATTTGTCTATTGGTACCAAGTAATTATTTTGCATGGGAAGTCCTAAACTACCCCCGAATGTATCTTCGCAAAACTCTAGACTTACATCAGCTAATTCCTTTTTTGGAGGCATTTTACTCTCCATAAGATAGTCAATGTTTGTACAGCTAGTGTGCCATTCTGTGTTTTCACTTGTACTTATTTCAGTTTTTATTCCAGAAAGGTCATCATCCAATACTGTATCCTTAATAACTTCTTCTTCTGTTTGAGTCTGTGAATCTGAGTATTGATGTTTTGGGAATGCTGTTCTGGAGTTGGCGTCAAAGAAATACCCAACAATGTCACTGTGATCTAGAAGATGGTGGTGAAGATCACTTATTTCCAGCGCTAAAAGATGATAACATAAAGAAACAGTTAACCGAGATGTCTTCTATAATCAAAATTTATGTTTCTTATTATTATGCATTTCATTATATAATTCTTTTAGAATTACGAAGTGTTCCTCACACTGCCTGAGCCTAAGACGTTACATTATCCACTGATTCAGAGTCTGATTTATGTGATACTTATAACGTTACTATTATCACTGAACTGATATTTCTTTATTTTTTCCCAGACTTATAGAACACTTGTGGATGGCACTGATCTCTGTCAATAGATCCACCATCGTTAGTTTAGTTAATGATATTAATGAGGCAACAATGTAAAGTATCATCGTTATGAAGTCAAATTTGTCACGGTTCCTATACCACGTGACTTTCCATAATATGCGTGGGACAAAATTAGTAAACAAACGGCGGTCGATTCAGGTGACATTTTCTTTGATATCTTCTTTAATAAACTCCATTCTCATCGGATAATGTGGAGAGCCGTCTCATTAAAGTAACTGACTCATACATATAATTTGTTTTGAAAAGAAATAGGTCAAGATTATGGCGAACGCGTATTTGAGTGACATTCATCATGAAATTGCCGTGATATACGCGTGGTCAACTACATTTTTTGTATATAGCTAGCTCTTATCATTTTGACATTATTTTAAAAGGCACTACTGGGTACATTTATAGGAAAACATTGTACAGGCTGATCAATTCATTTCTGATATTATTTATAATTTCATTTTATAATACTGGCAAATATCTTGAAGAAAACATCATGATCAAAAACATGATATACGTGGATCGCTCGATCAGTTTGTACGTGTCATAATGAATATATAGATTCTTAAATTTTACATTTTGCTATCTGATAAACAATTTAATTGAAAAAAAGAACATAATAAAGTATCACTTTTACTAATGTTAACTAAATTTGTCTTTTTTATCCCGTCTTTGTTGACCATACATCATCGTGTCGTCAAATACCTTCGACGATGAATTATATATTTAATGTAGAAATGTAAATGCAAGTTTCAATGATTATAGATCTAAACAATACAAAAACAAAATATTCTTCAATATTCAAAGTTTAAGTCAATACTGATAACTAAAATCCTCCCATGGACTGTACAAATTGACTACAAATAATAAAGCAAAAATAAATAACCAGTGTCACTCAAATAATTTGAAAATTTGAACGGTACGTTGAAAGACCGTAATACAATGTAGAACAAGGTAACGACCTTCTCAAGTTTCTGTTTAAAAAAAAACGCCTACAAATTGGAATATTGTAAAATAGAACAAACCAGGCCCTGGCCGGGTCTCTCAAATAATTTGACAATCTTAACGGTTGCTAGAACCAAGGTTTCTTCTCCAGTTTCTGTATCAAGTTATTCAGTGCGTCTTCAAATATATATAGCTCATTACAAAGAGTCGTTCAAGCTTTGTTTTAATGGTGACAGAACGTAAAATAGCATTAACTTACCAAGATATCCACACTGCCCACATACAAAAGGTTTCATTTTGATTTGCAAATGGGGACACTTTCAAAGGGACGTAAACGCTGCTAAACTACACTCATGGGCACGTACTAAACTACTGACGATATAGCGTGACTGTTTGCAAACTCCTAACATCCACGCAGCGGTTACTTCCCTTGGTCAGTTCACCAACAGTGCTTTCAGCTAAGGAAAACGCTGGCCGCAAACGATTTGTAACAGAAACAGTCTAACTGAACGATTTGTTATGTTTCAAGATGGCGTCCGGCCAGTTGTAAAACGCGGATCCGCGGGTTTGGATCCGGATGTACACAAAACTACAATATTCAGCTTTAATTCGGTACCAAATTGCTCTTATTCTGTCAATTAATAAAGAATGTATCCGTAACACCCCTTTATATTTCCCCAATATTTTATATTTTGGATCCAAACAGTCCGTTCAGTTGAAAACGTTAGCGTCTGTTTGCAACCGTTTTGAATTATAGATTAAATCTAAGCACTGAAGGTACTGATAGGAATTAAGGCTTTGTACAGAAATGTTGACAAAATAGTTTTTGGACATACATGTATATTTATAGTTTATTAATTATAGTGACAGGTACAATAAAATAGAATATTGATTGATTAAGATTTTTTCAGAAAATCTATATTTGGTATGTGAAAATATTCAAACTTAATTTAATGATGTTGGACTGTACGACAGGTTTTGAAGTGAAAGTAAACGTTTCTTGTAAAAAAATATAGCCATTAGGAAACGATCCGTTATACGGCGACATTTACCGATCTCACTACGGAATATACGACATCGCACGACTTCGCTAAGTTCCATCACGATCCTTCTGTCTTAATACCTAGATACCCTTCACACACTGAACCGACATAATAATTGCGATCAGTTTCACAATAACTGTTATTGATAGTTTAATTATTTCTTCGCAAATGTATGTGTACCGCCTTTCTGTTCTCTGCATTTCGACGGGAAAACCCCACATTCTATTTCTAGAATTTATCTAACTAAATGTAGGCCTATCGATTGATACGCGTTGTGAATATATAGCCTTAACTTTTACATACCATGTCAAAGTCACATATAACACTCCCAACAAAAGTTGATTAATGCAAATGCATGCATACGTCTGTAGAGAAATTACTGACCTACTGAGCGAAAGCTGAAAGTAGAACGTACTATTTGATGCAAAACTAATTGGTTTCTGTCTCCAATCTTACAGCACACAATAGAATGAGTGTGGGAACGGGAACCATGGAGGTATGGATCTCACGGCATGTAAGTAAGTCTTCGGTAGCTAATGAACAAATCAAGGTCCAATTATATACTCTAAAACAAAATGAAACGAATGAAAATCTACTTGTTTTTTAATGTTTGTAAGTTAAGGTTTATAGGTGCTGCTGCACTATTTAGCTATGTTACGGTTTATGGAGTGTTACAAAGGCTTATAAAAATTGAAATGCATCAAAGTATTGTACTGTGGTGCCGTAAAAATGTATAAGAACACAATAACAACGTTATAAAAATTGTACTTTAAATTTCTTTCCGCTTGTTGACGTTTATTTGCATCGATATAATATCACTCATTTCTGTTATTGAAATTTCTTACCTTTGTATTTGAAAAAAATGATGTTTCCAAAATGAAGATAAAAGGTTTTGTCACCACTTATTGAAAGGGCCAACCATTGATGTTGTTACATAACAAATCTTACCTCTTAGCTGTTGAAAACATGTACCTTGTAAAATACAATTTGCCTTGTGATTGAAGGTCCATACCACTGTATTCCAAATCAAACATAAATACATTTTGTGTGTATATACATGTATATGTGTGTGAAATGTTATAAGTATGAAACAATCAATGTTATTAGGAAATGAAAGGGGAGTTGATTGATATACGTAAGTCTTTCTAGTCTTAAAATGGCCAGATGCATTCTACATATACATGTAATGTTGTTTTTTTGTTTCAAGCAGAAATACTTCTGATGAAGTTGAGTATCATTATTTCTCTTCTCTGGAAAATAAGTTGCAAACGTGTATACATAAACACACAAAAAATAAAAGTGACATTGTACATAATTATATCAAACAGTATTGTGAGTTATTATATACTTAGATAAACCCACTGTGAAAAGTCCATTGAAAGTGGTTTGAAACAAATATATACATGTATCGTACTTGATTGTTCTTCTATAAACCAATATCAAATGTCATTTACAAATTTTTGAAAACGATAACTAGCAATTTATTACAACCATTAGCCATAAAATAAGTATAAATGCATGTTAATAATTTTAAAGTGTTTTGTTAATAATTTCTATCATTGTTACTTGTAAATTTCTATCACGATATTTGCATTCAGTTATTACACTTTACATCCACATAGACAAATAACCACGTCCACTATAATATTGAACTGTTGTTATGTGATAAAAATGAAATTCATGAACAAATTAAATATATATTTCGATTTATTGGTGTACAAACAAAACATTAAAATTTACGAAGGAATTTGAAGTACAAAATTTTATATCCGTTTTAATCTATAGATATTGTCAGTTAATACGTCGATCAGCACACATTGTGCAACATCATAAACATTAAATGTTCTCCCTTTTGCTATGTATGTTATTAATGTACCTCTGACAGTAGAAAACTTGTGATTGAACTAAAATAAACATGCTAAATTAATAAAATGTAAATACACAGTATTGCAAGATATAAATACTTGCAATGAATGTTTCATTTAGATTTTATCGCCTGTGACAGCTTGACACTTAGCTTGATGTGCCTTCCTTACAACATTATGAGAAAAGCTTTCACCACATTTTTCACATGAATATGGTTTATCACCTGTATGTCTTCGCATATGAGCCTTCATATTCCAGCGCGTAGCAAACTTTTTCTCACAAAACTGACAACTATATCCTAGTTCCTTAATATTGTGAATTCTTTCATGTTTAGTTAAACAGGAAGAAACTTTAAATGTCTTTTCACACTTGCTGCATTTATACCTTCTCACGTCAGAATGAACACATCGTAAATGCGTGGCTAAATAGCTTCGTGCTCTGAATGCTTTACCACACTGATCACACACAAATGGACACTCGCCACTGTGAGTTCGCTCATGTTCTACACAACGAAGGGAATATGCAAACCTTGCTTCACAGATACTACACTTATATTTCTTTTCACAATTTGGACGGTGCCAACTCAATGAGTCTTCATTAGGGAAAGACTTGCCACAAATGTCACAAATAACATACTCACTATTGTGCGTAGAAATATGTTCTCTCATTTGATTTTTCAATTTACAACTAAATGAGCAAATTGTACATTTAAGCATACTCCTGTTATTTTTACCAACACAAGGCTTATAAAAATGCATGTATTGTGTGATCCTTTTTAAACCCTTCTTCTTAGTCTGAATAATTTTGGGGATATCATTTACAGTTTCAGGTATTCCAGTACGGTTGTCATTAACAGCATTTGTATCAGTACAATTAACAGTAATATCCGATGTTGTTTCAACATCTGAGTCATCTGTATCACTAGAGGATGTTTCATCAGTCTGTTTTCTCTGCTTCTGTTTACGCATGTACTTAGCTTCAGCATTTGACGCTTGTTTGAATTGTGATTCATAGAAGTCATTCTTAGAAGAATATTCATTTTCTATCATAAGATGTGAATTACTCCTAAGCGTGTAAAATTTATTCACTGGGGTATGGTTGATGTTAGCAGTTAGTCTAGTGTATTGATCAGATTTATCAATTGGTACCAAGTAATTACTTTGAATGGAAAGTTCTGAACCAGTTAGGTTGTCATTAACAACATTTGTATCAGTGCAATCAACAGTAATATCAAATGGTGCTTCAACATCTGAGTCTTCATTTGAAACACTTGAGGACGTTTCTTCAGTTTGTTTTCTCTTCTTCTGTTTTCTCTGCTTCTGTTTACGCAAGCACTTAGCTTCAGTAGTTGACACTTGTTTGAATTGTGAATTAATGAGGTCATTCTGAGAAGAAGAATCATTTTCTACAATATGATGTGAATTATTCCTAAGCATGTCATATTCATTCAGTGAGGAATGGTTGGTGTTAGCAGTAAGTCCATTGTATTGATCAGATTTGTCTATTGGTACCAAGTAATTATTTTGTATGGGAATTCCTGAACTAACCCCGAATGTATCTTCGCAAAACTCTAGACTTACATCAGCTAATTCCTTTTTTGGAGGCATTTTACTCTCCATAAGATAGTTAGTGTTTGTACAGCTAGTGTGCCATTCTGTGTTTTCACTTGTACTTAGTTCAGTTTTTATTCCAGAAAGGTCATCATCCAATACTGTATCCTTTATAACGTCTTCTTCTGTCTGAGTCTGTGAATCTGAGTATTGATGTTTTGGGAATGCTGTTCTGTAGTTGGTGTGAAAGAAATACCCAACAATGTCACTGTGATCTAGAAGGTGGTGGTGAAGATCACTTATTTCCAGCGCTAAAAGATAATAACATAAAGAAACACTTAATCAAAATTTAAGTTTCTTATTATTATGCATTTCATTATATAATTCTTTTAGTATTACGAAGTATTCCTCACATTGCCTCAGCCTCATAGTAGACGTTACATTATCCACTGATTCAGAGTCTGATTCATGTGATAAATCTACTTATACTATTATCATTGAACTGAATTTCTTTATTTTTCCCAAGACGCATAGAACACTTATGGATGGCACTGATCTCTGTCAATAGATCCACCATCATTAGTTCAGTCAAAGCTATCAATGTGGCAACAATGTAAAGTATCACCGTTATGAAGTCAAATTTGTCACGGTGCCTATACCACGTGACTTTCCATGACATTCGTGTGGCAAAATTAGTAAACAAACGGCGGTCGATTCAGGTGACATTTTCTTTGATATCTTCTTTAATAAACTCCATTCACATCGCATGAAGTGGAGAGCCGCCTCATTAAAGTAACTGACTCATACATATTATTTGTTTTGGAAAGAATTGGGCATTTTTCAAGATTATGGCGAACGCGTATTTGAGTGACATTCATCATGAAAATGCGGTGATATATCGGCGTGGTCACCTATATAGCTAGCTCTTATAATTTTGACATTATTTTAAAAGGCACTACTGGGTACATTTATAGGAAAACATTGTACAGGCTGATCAATTCATTCCTGATATTATTTATAATTTCATTTTATAATATTGGCAAATATCTTGAAGAATACATCATGATAAAAAAATGATATGCGTGGATCGCTCGATCAGTTTGTATGATATGATAATGAATATGGATTCTTTAATTTACATTTCGCTATCTGATTTACTATACTATAATGTTAACTAAATTGGTCTTTTTTATCCCGTCTTTGTTGACCATACATCATCGTGATCGACGTCAAATACCTTCGACGATGAATTATTAAAATGTACAAATGTATTGCAAGTTTCAATGAGTATAGCATAGGCGCTTTATATAGGAGCGGTGAATTGTGAAAGATCGATAGAAACGGACAAAAACGTGAAACCAAGCGCCTACTATGGATTATAGATCTAAACAATACAAAAACAAAATATTCTTCAATATTAAATGTCAATACTGATAACTAAAATCCTCCCATGGACTGTACAAATAATAAAGCAAAAATAAATAACCAGTGTCAATCATATAATTTGAAAATTTGAACGGTACGTTGAAAGACCATAATACAATGTAGAACATAGTCGAAGGGGCTTTGACGATGATACGTTTGCATTGCAGTTCATCGTCAAAGCCACTCTGAGTCGCGTTCGTTTTCCTATTTAACGCACAAATTTCCGTAAAACTTGTGTACAATTCGATGAAATATAGTATAATCTATCAATAATCATGACCAAAAATATACCTTCAACAGACGAAAGTTATCAAACATTTTGCCGATGTTTCATATTACCCATAATTTCAAAATTTTCCTCGTAAATGCTTTGGATTAAGTCCGTAGCATTCCGGAAAGCATGTAAATTTATGATTCAATAGACGCATGAACAAGCGTCTTAAGCTGTTGACTTTGTAAGAGGACAATTCCATAACTAAAATGGTCAACAAGATGAAATAAAAAAGACCAATTTAGTTATGGGACCCAGAACTATAGAACATAGTCGAAGGGGCTTTGACGATGATACGTTTTCATTGCATATCATCAACAAGATGAAATAAAAAAGACCAATTTAGTTATGGGACCCAGAACTATGTAGAACAAGGTTACGCTCTTCTCCAGTTTCTGTTTCAAGTTAGTCAGTGGTACGTCTTCCAATAAATATAGCTCATTATAAATAGTCGTTAAAGCTTTGTTTTAATGGTGACAGAACGTAAAATATAATTAACTTACCAAGATATCCACACTGCCCACATACGAAAGGTTTCATTTTGATTTGCAAATGGCGACAATTTCAACGGGACGTAACGCTAAAATACACTTACAATGGGCACGTACTAAACAACTGACGAAATACTGTAGCATGACTAGTTTGGGGCATGTTTGTTGTGAATAAACCAGTTCAGTTTATGTACATAAAAACTTTAATGGAGTAAATAGTAAATAATAATGGAAAGCACACTGGCAATACTGATAGTCTGAATAAATCATATAATTATTACGATTTACCTGTTTTCATTATCATTTGGGGGCGGGGCTATCCATGGGTGAATTATTAACATACATGTAGATCTAGTTCGAACCATGTTTTATCTATTGATTGATATATACATTAATCTTTTTTTGCATTAACACATTTGTTGATTTTGTATGATTGTACAATTATTGAGATAATCAAGTACATGTATGTACATTATTATGTTTAATCACTGAATAGATTTAATTGAATCGCTCGATCATGCTAGCTTGCATGCCGTCATTCTTGTGTATCACGTACGTAATAGGAGGAGGAAAATAATGAATGTACCCATTCTATGTGGGGTTTGAACCCGCGACCTCCTGCTTGCAAGTCAGATGTTCTAACTACTGAGCAAATCAGGCTAAAATAATGTTTCATGCACAGCCAATATATGAATACAAGTTGTATTTGTCACTTGTAAACGCGCCCTTAATTGGTCACTGTAAGATATTCTCATAGTGGGTCAAAAATTTATTTTAGGACTGCGCCCATCATATATGAGGTATAGTAAGAGATTTAATAACGAATTATTGTCATTAACGAATTAAATGGCATCATACTGTACCAACAATGCACAACACATTAAAGATGGTTAATTCTAATAAAGGGCTGCACGTAGTACGTGTTTATCGCCAACAAAACACTAGTTTTAAGCGTTCGGTACGTTGGATTTTTTTGTTGCTTGGTACGAAAGTATTGATATGTTATCTTGAATACTCAACGTATTAATTATAATTAAAAAGCCAGTCACGATTACTTAAATTGAATTAACCGCGTAGTGTAATTAATGCTCAATGTAACTGTCAGAACATTATACAATGTATAATCTCAATTAAGTAATAAACGAATTTCGATTAATTACAGTGGCCCATTCAATTTTGTTAGCTAATCTAAATCGTTCACCTATCTAAAATTATCAAAAGCAAATTTTATTCATATACTTGTATGTACAAGAGGCTAAATTTATAGTGCATTTAATTGGTACGTAAAACATATTTTTAATTAGTCTACTTCTCATCAGGCTCTTATTTTTCTTCTCGATCGTATAAGCATTTTCCCAACAAATGCTATTAAATAGAAAACTTGTCATCAGACCTTGAACATTCATTCTCTTTGATTATTCGTATGCACAAGGACTTATATACATACATATGTATGTATATAAGTCCTTGGTATGCACACATTTCTATCCGTTTTTCATAATGGTCAGCTTGTCATTAAATTCTTTAATATTTTCAATTATCCATGTGTTCTATAATAACCCGTGTTGTACCTCGTATCTGAGTGTAATAAAGACACGTTCAGTACATTATTTATGGTTCAATAATTGAAACTGCACCCAGTTTTGATGTCTGTAGTTAAAAATGGTATCATATGTCGTACCGACACGTCAAAGATTGTTCTCGGTGATAAAGTGAAGTCGATAAAGGGATATGTATAGTGTTTATATACTTTATAGCAAAAATCATTGACTATTTCTGAACACTCGGTTAGATTTTAGTGTTGCTATGTACAGACTCTACATTGACAGTCCCTACTATCAGGTAGTTGTATTATACAACTACCTGCTACTATGTATGAAAGTATGATATAATATTATTATCTTTGTAAATATCTAACTATTTTTTAAGTTTATCTAGGCATTTACGACACAAATCCTTTCAGTCTTCAAACAAAGGCAATTTAGAAAAATTAATGTAAGTATATGCAAAGTAAACACTGTACAAATATTACTGAGACAAATGTCAGCAATGAATATCTGAACAAGAGGGCCAAGATGGCCCTTGATCGCTCACCTGCGAACAAATTAAGGCACTTTAATTAATGACCAGATAATATAGTTTCCATCTCGTAGAACCCATTTTTACATAGATTTTGATATCAAAACCAACAATGAAGGTATAATACTGTTAAACAAGCTAAAACGTAGCAAATTTTCTAATCCAAGGGCCCATAACTCTTGAAGTTGTGGTCCGATTCCACCCATAACTGAACTGGGCCAATACCGTAAGGTCATACACATTCATTCTAAATATGATAAGGATCAGTGAATAAATGAAGGCGCTAGAGTGCAAACAAGCTAAACAAGAGCGCCAAGATGGCCCTATATCGCTCACATGACAATCACTGTTCACTCATTAAAACATTGTTTTGAACTGGTGACCTAGTTTTTGACCCCAGATGACCCATGTTAGAACTTGTCCTACATATAAATAAGACAAACATTCTGATAAAATTTGGTGAAGATCCAATCAAAATCATGAAAACTACAGCATAGACAAGGTTTTCCTAAGATTTGACCTCGTGACCTAGTTTTTGACCCCAGACGACCTATGTTCGAATTTGTCTTAGATATCATTAAGACAAACATTCTGACTAGGTTTGGTGAAGATACGATCAAAATTTGACATCTACAGTGTTAATAAGGTTTTCCTAAGATTTGACCTTGTGACCTGGTTTTTGACCTAGGTGACCCATATTTGAACTTGTCCTTAATATCATTAAGACAAACAATCTGCCAAGATCCAATTAAAACCATGACATTTAGAGCTTTTACAAGACTTTTACCTAAGATTTGACCTGGTGACCCAGTTTTTGAACCCGGCTGACCGATGTTCAACCTTGACCCACATATCATTGAGGCAAACATTCTGACAAGGTTTGGTGAAGATCCAATTAAAACTGTGACATCTACAGTGTTAACAAAGTTTTCCTAAGATTTAACCTGGTGACCTAGTTATTGACCCCAGATGACCCATATTTAAACTTGACCGTTATATCATTAAAACAAACGATTTGACAAAGTTTGGTGAAGATCCAATAATAACTGTGAAATCTACAGTGTTAACATGGTTTTTCATAAGATTTGACCTAGCGACCTAGTTTTTGACCCAAGATGACCCATGTTCGAACTCGTCCAAGATATTATGAAGACAAACATTCTGACAAGGTTTCATGATCATCCAATCAAAACAGTGACTTCTAGAGTGTTCACAAGGTTTTCCAGCAATTTGCCCTAGTGACCTAGTTTTTCACCGGAAATGACCCATTATCAAACTTGACCTACATATTATTAAAACAAACATTCTGACAAAGTTTCATGAAGATCCAGTCAAAACAGTGATTTCTAAAGTGTTCACAAGGTTTTCCCTTATTTGGCCCTGGTGACCTAGTTTTTTACCCAAAATGGCCCAATATCGAACTCGTCCGAGATTTTGTTGATATTAACATTCTGACCCAGTTTTGCTAAAATTGAGCTAAAAATGTGGCCCCTAGTGTGGTCACAACATGAAGTTTGACGACGCACGACGCACACCGCACGACGCCGGACGGAGAGTGATCCTTATAGCTCACTTTGTCACTTTGTGACATGTGAGCTAAAAATAGCAAGTTATCTAAGTCAAGGGCCCTTAACTCTTGAAATTCTAGTTCGATTCCGTCCACAATTAAACTTGTCCAAGTTAGTTTGGTTATACACATTTACTGAAAATATGATTAGGATTGGTGAATAAATGAAGGCGATAGAGTGTAAACAAGCTAAATATATTAAATTTGCTAAGACAAGGGCTCATAACTCTAGAAGTTATTGTCCGATTTTGCTTATAATCGAAATTAGCCATATACATTGTTAGCAAGTTTGATCACGATTCATTAAGAGCTGTGGATGCTAGAGTGTAAATTAACAAACTAATTGTGGCCGGATGCCGGACATTCATCGATCCTTAAATCTCGCCTGATTTCATCATGCTAATAAAAACCATATGAATAAAATCCAGTGTTAATTTGTAACACTTGAACACTGCCATAATCATACTTTCTACTGTCATTTATGTATATATGAGATTACTTTCGAACTTTGATATAATTTTCCCTGACTTTTCAGGAATTTTATTTTTCACTGACCAATTTTAAAAATCCCTGATAAATTTCCCTGACTTTTCCAGGTCGCTGGCAACCCTGAATAACAAGTAATTTCTCATCTGTTTTGATTTTGTTGAAATTGCGAGACAAAAAAATGATCTGATGCATATTCATTTTTTTAGGTTTTATTTTATACGAACATATGTAGTATCACAATTTAAATCCACATAGCCAAAAACACAGTCCATAATCACTTCAGTTATGTGATAACACGATTTTCATGAATAAATCAAATATGTATTTCGATTTATCAATGCACAAACAAAATCATTACATAAGAATTTGGAAATACAAAATCTTATATCCTTCTTAACTACATGTATATTGTATATTGAGACCTTAGGTCTCGCCCCATATGGTATAGATCCTAGGGAGCTGGCTGTTGTGTGTGTGACACAGCGTGTAATATTTGTTAGTAATTGTGCCAAGTTACTTGAGACTTTCAAGTTATGATCTGGACACGAAATAAGGACAGATGATGAGATCAACTATTTGACCTCCGAGTGTGACCTTGATCCCAGGGAGCTGGTTTTGAAGGCGACATGACATCTGATGTTGGTTAGTAATTGTTCCAAGTTATTTACAATTGTCCAAGAGATGTCCAAAATATGGCCCTGACACAAAATATGGACAGACTCATTTCAGCTTCCAAGTGTGACCTTGAGACCCGAGGGAGCTGGTTGTTATGCGCAACACACTGTCTTATGTTAGAGGGTAATTGTGCTAAGTTGTTTACAGTTGTCCAAGAGATTTCCAAGTTGAGGGAGACATAAATGGTGTAAAATATTAATACTTTTAATGTATGTTTCATTTAGATTTTTTCGCCTGGGACAGCTTGACACTTAGCTTGATGTGTCTTTCTTACAACATTATGAGAAAAGCTTTCACCACATTTTACACATGAATATGGTTTATCACCCGTATGTGTTCGCATATGAGTCTTCAAATTCGAGCGTGAAGAATACTTTTTCTCGCAAAACTGACAACTATATCCTAGTTCCTCAATATTGTGAATTTTTTTATGTCTGGTTAAACAGGAGGAAAGCTTAAATGACTTTTCACACTTGCTGCATTTATAATTTCTCACATCAGAATGAACACGTAGCAAATGAGTAGTTAAATAGTCTGGTGCTTTAAATGCTTTACCACACTGATCACACACATAGGGTAAACCGCCATTGTGAGATCGCTCATGTTCTGTCCGCTCAGAGGATTGTGCAAACTTTGCTCCACAAATCCTACATTTATATTTCCTAATACAACCTGGACGGTGCCAACTTAATGCCTCTTCATTAGGGAGAGACTTGCCACAAAACTCACAAATAACAAACTCACAATTGTGCGTAGAAATATGTAGTCTCATTTGATTGACTTTTTTACAGCTAAATGAGCAAATTGTACATTTAAGTACACTTCTGTTATTTCTACCAACACATGTGTTATAAAAATACATGTATTGTCTGTATCTTTTTAATACATGTCCCTGTTTCTTAGTCTGAATAATTTGGGGGATATCATCATTTCCAGTTTCAGGTATTCCAGTAAGGTTGTCATTAACAGCATTTGTATCAGTGCAATCAACAGTAACATCAAATGGTGCTTCAACATCTGAGTCTTCATTTGAATCACTTGAGGATGTTTCTTCAGTCTGTTTTCTCTTCTTCTGTTTACGTATGCACTTAGCTTCAGCATTTGACACTTGTTTGAATTGTGAGTCATAGAAGTCATTCCGAGAAGAATGTTCATTTTCTACCATAAGATCTGAATTACTCCTAAGTGTGTAAAATTTATTCACTGGGGTATGGTTCATGTTAGCAGTTAGTCCAGTGTATTGATCAGATTTATCAGTTGGTACCAAGTAATCACTTTGAATGGAAGGTTCTGAACCAGTTAGGTTGTCATAAACAGCTTTTGTATCAGTGCAATCAACAGTAACATCCGATTCAACATCTGAGTCTTCATTTGAATCACTTGAGGATGTTTCTTCAGTCTGTTTTCTCTTCTTCCGTTTACGCAAGCACTTAGTTTCAGCATTTGACACTTGTTTGAATTGAGAGTTCTGAGAAGAAGAATCATTTTCTACAATATGATGTGAATTATTCCTAAGCATGTCATATTCATTCAGTGAGGAATGGTTGGTATTAGCAGTAAGTACATTGTATTGATCAGATTTGTCTATTGGTACCAAGTAATTATTTTGAATGGAAAGTTGTGAACCACCTGAAGGTACTGAGCTATCTGTTCCCTCGAATGTATATTCATAAAACCCTAGACCCGCATCAGCTAATTCCTGTTTTGGAGGCATTTCACTCTCCATAAGATAGTCAATATTTGTACAGCTAGCTTGGAATTCTGTGTTTTCATTTGTACTGTTTTCAGATTTTATTCCAGAAAGGTCATCATCCAATACTGTATCCTTAATAACTTCATCGTCTGTTTGTGTCTGTGAGTCTGAGTACTGATGTCTTGGGTATGCTGTTCTGTAGTTGATGTCAAAGAAATACCCAACATTGTCACTGTGATCTAGAAGATGGTGGTGAAGATCACTTATTTCAAGAGCTAAAAGATAATAATAAAAATAATAAATTAAGAGAGACTGATATATCTTCTACATGTTTCTTAGTATTATGCATTTCATTATCAGTTAAATATTTACGCAAGAATTTGTAAAATTGGAATCCACTAAAGTCCAACTAATTAGACTGTTTGTTATGGCGTTTGTTGGCTTTGTCCCTCACAAGATGTGTGCAGGACATTATATACCATTGTTTAAATACATGTACCAGTGTCTTTATGTACCAATAAAAGCCATTATGAACCATACATGAATTACAGTGTCACTATTCAAATGGGACAGCACCTTGAAAGGTGATAATAAGGTGATAACGTGGTGTAAACATCAGTTTGTATTGCTTGTAGAAACTTTAATTCAGCTAAAACATTCTTATTAATGTTCTCATTTGACTTATAATATGATTTAGTTCTGTTCATGATACTTTATAAATAACATATTTCTGAAAGGGCGTTATTAAAAATTGTCAGCCCAAGAAAAACTAGAGCTGTCTCAGAGGTGACTAATACCCCCGCTGCCGCTTTGACACTAATAATGTGAGAGTACACTATACGGCTATGTTCAAGGGGACATAACTATGCAATGAGTGAATCATTGGGCATGAAAATTGTGTCTTGCACATCTACATTTAATGTTGATAATATATTTCAAGTTTCAATTCAATCCCTTGAAAAATGTGGAAGTAGTTCGCTCCACAAACTAAGACTGCCTTTGTACACTATATGGATAAGTTCAAGGGCACATAACTCTAGAATGAGTGATTCACTGGGAATGAAAATTATGTCTATCATATGTACACTTAATGCTGATAACATATTTCAAGTTTCATTGCAATTGCTTAAAGTATGTGAAAGTAGTTCGCTCCACAAACTTCTGATATTTTATGCAGACGGACGGACGGACCAACCAACGACCGACAGATTGACTCCAATAAATCCCCTGTCAAACTTCATTTGTGGGGATATAATAATATTTGACGGAGGCACTTGACGATTTTGAATAATGCCTTCTCAGAAATGTGTGATTTGTTTCATTTTACCAAGGATTTCAAAGTTCTAATATAAAAAGAGAAATATGATGTCACAATTTTCGGTACCAAAAAATTCCCGGAACAGCTTTACATATCTTTTAGTGCTCTTTGGATCTATACTTGTTATCAAAGCATTCAAGCCTGTCTCAGAAACATTGGCAAACCCTTTAATAGTCAAGTAAATGGAACACTATCTTATTTACTTAGAGTTATGATGTCATGAAGTTATTTGTACCTCAGAGTAACCAATTCACACACCGGATTCAGAAGCCTAAAGGTGGTAAGTAAACGAAAATTTTGATGATTTTATTAAGAACAACTCATCAAATAAATGGAAAATGACTCAATATAAACGAAAATTTATCTGCTTGAACTGTACACGCATACTTTCTGCGCATGTGTTATTACTATGTGTAATTAAAAATTAATGCATGCTCTGGTGTCTAGGCGACTTTACACAGGAAACGTTATGTGGTATAACAAACAAGAGGCACTATAATTAATGACCAGGTAATATAGTTTCCATCTCGTATAACCCTTTTTACGTAGATTTTGAAGTTGCAGTCAGAAGGCGCTAGTGTAAACAAGCTAAAATATAGCAAATTTTCTAAGTCAATGGCCCATAACTCTTGGAATTCTGGTCCGATTCCGCCCATAATCGAACTTGTCTGAGATCTTTTAGTTATACACATTTACTGACAATATGATTAGGATTGGTGAATAAATGAATGCCCTAGAGGGTAAACAAACTCAATTATAGCAAATTTTCAAAGTCAAGGGCCCATAACTCTTGAAGTTCTGGTCCGATTTTGCCCATAATCAAACTTGTCCAAGATCTTTTGGTTAATAATAGGTCCACTAGGCAATGCTACATTATGACGCCATGTGACTTTCAGGGGTTTCTACTTGTACATTGTTAGATCATTCGAGGAAAGAAACAGGGCGACCGACTGCATTTTGTGGGCACTAGATTGGTACAGATTTTGAACATTTGACTTTTGGCATTTGTAAAAGAGATGTGTACAAATAAAATATAATATATGTTTCACGTCAGTGTTTTTTTTTCTTTGTTGTATTTCCGTTCTAAATTTAGCTACATCGTTATCTGGTACCACCTGTATAATACGAATTACCTTATAACTGAAAAACTGGGTCGTTTTGGACCGGTCCGTTTTAGAAGTGGGTCGTTTTGACCCGATACGCGCCTTTCAACAATTTATTCTAGATACTGAAGTCGTTAAAGCTTTGTCAAATACACAAACATACCAACATATCCACATTGGCCACATTTGAAAGGTTTCATTCTTGTTGACACCCTGTCTTCTTAGTCTGCAATGCAAAATGAAACGGTAAACACAAGTCAACGGGACAATCGGAACTCCTCGGCGCTTGTCAAAAGAAAGATACGGAAATACCCGAGTAATTACGATTGATGAAACGGGTGAGAGTTTTAAAGGGACGTAACCATGCTAAACTACATAAAATTCACTAAGACTTGTCTTTTCACATTTTCCTTTGTCTTCATATTATATTAAACTTGACATTCGATACAAAAAGTCATGCATTTTAATCCATATAGACTGCTCTCAGACATGTATTATAGATAATATCGTACAATGACATAATGAGATATATATATGTGTAAAAAACAAGAATAGATGACAACGATATATCTAAGCATATTAGCGAATTATTAGCCCTTACCAAACAAATAATGGCGGCACCTGAGCTGTGCACGAAATTCAAGTCGAATTTCGTAAGTAAAGTTGATTCAAAACCGCGATTTTCCATTTAATGAAATAATTGACGTGTATTTTGAATTCTCCTCCACATTACTGCGTACATATACAGATGGAAACAAGTCTGTGTTCAGGAGGCAACAATAGCGTTCATTGTTTCAAGTTTCGACTTGTGAAGTTGTGACTTGTGAATGTTGTCTCGATTTAACAGTTTATATTTAGAAGTAGTAGTTTTTGCTATTTGTATGTTACTATGTATAAATTTCGCATTTGCCGAAATTAGCTCTGAATTTGATTAAATTTGTTATAATTCATTTTTTAATTGTAGTAGGATAGATACAAGTATAGTCATAATAGTGGTCGTCCCTATACAGTATACTATTACTAATACTATTACTACCGCCTACCTGACTCTTTAACAGTGTTAAAATGCACGACAGTGCAAGTCTGCAATCATACGACCATTTAATCCTCATAAGCAATTCTTCTTCTTGTTGAAAAACATAAAAATACTCTCCATAACAGTAATACAATACATATACTAATAACGGCAAGGACTTATATACATACATGGATTCGTAACTTCTGTATTAACAGTTTAAAGTAATCAAATCCCGCGATAATAAGACGTGAATCAACGGGAATACATGCTATTGTTTACAAAAGCGACAATACGAAAATATCCGTGATAATCCGAATGTTAATAACAGCGTAAATATCCGTGGTATTCCGAATGTTTAATCTCGGAGACGAAAGGATTATAATAGATGTCCGCCATCTTGGAATTTAAAATGTTCGACTGATGCCGTTTTCAATGCTTACACTTAGACTTTGTGGATTATAAATGTATCTCAATATCTTTAAGGATTTTGTTGCATCCTTTACCAATTTCCCGTGCCCAATTGCCAGAGTTTGTTTAATATAATAAAATTCGTAAACACCCAATTTACAACTGTCGGACATTGCCGAGTATTAGCTATGCATTGTGGGATCGTCGAACGATATCGTTTGAGCTATTTTTAGCAGTTGCGAATCCATGTATGTATATAAGTCCTTGATAACGGATATACTGATCGTATTTGTTGACACACTGTTCATATTGATTTTTGCTTGATGACCTTAATACCGCCTATTGGCCAATCAAATGCGAGATACATAGTAACGCGGGAAGTTGTGAGGACCATCTTTCATTTGCAGAAATATCAAAACTGTGTTTTAAGAGAACACATTAAAATGCGACACATTTATATAGCGGTGTTAATTTGGCAGTATTTTTTCTTTCTTCTTTGGGAAGAGGCCTTAGCCTGTTGATTTTGGGAAGATTTATCGCTAAAATTGACGATTTGGGAAAAAAATAGCTTGTGTAAGTTTAGATTTTTGGGAAAACTGTATGATTTTAAAGAAATTTTCAATTGGGAAGAGGCCTATAATAAGCCTCTGTTATAGAGGGTGAAAAAACACTGTTTGGATTGAATGCAAATGGCAGTATGAACGATAAATTAACTTGACTGTAGAAATTATATTAATCGTCAATGAAAAATGTTTTAAAGTCGCGGCAAGTAATGTAAACAATAGTCTGGTTCCTTGCTTACAAATTCCAGGCGGAAACGGAAGTGGAGGCCACATGCATGCACGAGTCATTGTTATTATCTAGGCATTGGCGGTAATACTAATAGCGTCACCACAGTAATAGGCATACATGGGTCATGGGATACTATGTACAAGACTCACTCTCAGTGATTTTTTAATTTTAGCTCACCTGATTGATCAGGTGAGCTTTTAGGATCGATGAATGTCCGTTGTCCGTCCACAAAACTATTTGTTTACACTCTAGCATCCACAGCTCTCAACCAATCTTTCTCAAACTTGGTCACAATGTCTCGGCTAAGTATAATTATAGGCAAAATCGGACAAGGACTTCAAGAGTTATGTGCCCTTGACTTACAAAATTTAATATATTTAGCTTGTTTACACTCGAGCGCCTTCATTTATTTCCCAATCCTAATCATATTTTTAGTGAATGTGTATAAGGCCTAGAAAAATAGGTTTAATGTACGGCATTAAACTTTCGCAGATTTGAGGAGACCGCGAATCTCGCGAAACCAAAACACGTTTTAAATGAAATGTATATTTTGAGCAGCATGACACAGCATTACAATATACCTAACGTTGATTTGCAAAGTCAGTGGTTATGGTGTTTGAGTTAAAATATTGCTTAAGAAGTTTAAGGCTAGTTGATGTTGATTGGAGTTACTTGAATATTGGTATTAGTGGTAAGTTTGGTAAAATACTTAGTTTTTTATGACACAATTTAAGTCAAACAAAAAATTAGGAAATGGTTTGTTTGCATATCAATTAGTGACCATAACAACAGCCATCGCTGTGTATATTCAACTGCAGCCTGCTCTAACAAAGGGTGTCAACAACAATAAAACCTGTAACTACTTACATTATTTAAAGTATGTTATTCACACCTTGGATTGTAAACGTATCAACAATTTAACATTACCACACTAAATTGCAGTTTTCATGACACTCTTTTTTAGCAACTAATTTTCGCAGTTTTATGACAAGACAATGGTTCGCGGCATTTTACTTTCGCGGAAACAACCCCATCGAAAGTAGCTAACTTAAAATGCGCAAAATAATTTCCTGGTTTACAGTATTTCCAGTTACCCGACCAACCCTGTATTTTAGCTGCCGACTCAAAAGTTTCTAAGAAAAAAAAAATTGGCATCGGAATATTTTTGTCCAAATTTTCGGTTGATGCTAACTGAAATCATGTACAAGGCAATCTTTGCACACACTGAGTACAGAATGCTTGTCAAATAAAGTTGATTGTAACTTTTTTTGTTGTTGTTTCCAAAAACTTTGTGCGCACCTGCCGAAACAGTCTGCTCCGTTCAGAAGCTCTTTATCATACAGTAACTATCATTGCATAAGCTTAGACAATAACTGATGATTAATCTGACAAGATATAAAGTCTTATTTATGATAATTTGAAATAATACCACATTGGTTTCTCTTATAATTCATCACATCTTGTATAATGGCGTTTGGCATATAATTATTAGTATGTCATGGATAAAAATGCAATGTCTTTAGTTTTCAAAGAACTCAGTACTTTTTACATGTATTTTGCCAATCTGTATCAAACATCTTTTGGCTTCGGATTTACATCTGAACTTCAGAACCATGTCTTCTTACATTTCAAACTTGAACTGTCACTTCTGATACCTAACAAATAATGACATACCCTTTGATATAGATAGTCAATTTAAGTGATGCGGTAATTAAAAAAAACCTACCTACCATCCCCTATTTTTTTGGCATCTAACCGGAAACAAACAAGATCTTAGACAAGTTTGATTATTGGTGAAATTGGACCAGAACTTCAAGAGTTATGGGCCCTTGACTTTGAAATTTGCAATATTTGAGTTTGTTTACACCCTAGCACCTTCATTTATCCAATCCTAATAATATTTTCAGTAAATGTGTATAACCAAGAGATCTTGGTTTGATTATGGGCAGAATCGGACCAGAACTTCAAGAGTTATGGGCCCTTGGATTAGAAAATGTGTTTCGTTTTAGCTTGTTTAACAGATATATAGCACCTGCATTGTTGGTTTTGATCAAAATCTATGTAAAAACCGGTTGTACAAGATGAAAACTGTATTACCTGGTCATTGATTAGTGTCTTTGATCTCAGGTGAGCGACCTAGGGTCATCTTGGCCCTCTTTTTTTACTATTGCACTTGATTGAGGCCTGGGACATGCAGGGCTGAAGATATTTGCATTCCAATGTTTGAAGTGTGAGTCCCAAAGTTTCAAACGGATGTAAATATTTTCCATCAAACAAAGGACGATTACAGTATGGTGATTTTTAGCTCACATGTCACAAAGTGACAAAGTGAGCTATTAGGATCACTCTCTGTCCGGCGTCCGGCGTCGTGCGTCGTCAAACTTTTTGTTGTGAACACACTAGGGGCCACATTTTTGGCTCAATTTTAGCAAAACTGGGTCAGAACGTTAATATCAACAAAATCTCGGACGAGTTCGATATTGGGCCATTTGGGGTCAAAAACTAGGTCACCAGTGCCAAATAAGGGAAAACCTTGTGAACACTTTAGAAATCACTGTTTTGAATTTATCTTCATGAAACTTTGTCAGAATGTTTATTTTAATAATATGTAGGTCAAGTTTGAAAATGGGTAATTTCTGTAGTAAAATTAGGTCACTAGGGCAAATTGCTGAAAAACCTTGTGAACACTCTAGAAGTCACTGTTTTGATTGGATGATCATGAAACCTTGTCAGAATGTTTGTCTTCATAATATCTTGGACGAGTTCGAACATGGGTCATCTTGGGTCAAAAACTAGGTCGCTAGGTCAAATCTTATGAAAAACCATGTTAACACTGTAGATTTCACAGTTATTATTGGATCTTCACCAAACTTTGTCAAATTGTTTGTTTTAATGATATAACAGTCAAATATAAATATGGGTCATCTGGGGTCAATAACTAGGTCACCAGGTCAAATCTTAGGAAAACATTGTTAACACTGTAGATGTCACAGTTTTAATTGGATCTTCACCAAACCTTGTCAAAATGTTTGCCTCAATGATATGTGGGTCAAGGATGAACATGGGTCAGCTGGGTTCATAAACTGGGTCACAAGGTCAAATATTAGGTAAAAATCTTGTAAAAGCTCTAAATGTCATGGTTTTGATTGGATCTTGGCCAAACCTTGTCAGATTGTTTGCCTTAATGATATTAAGGACAAGTTCAAATATGGGTCACCTAGGGTCAAAAACCAGGTCACAAGGTCAAATCTTAGGAAAACCTTATTAACACTGTAGATGTCAAATTTTGATCGTATCTTCACCAAACCTAGTCAGACTGTTTGTCTTAATGATATGTAAGACAAATTCGAACATAGGTCGTCTGGGGTCAAAAGCTAGGTCACCGGTTCAAAACAATGTTTTAATGAGTGAACAGTGATTGTCATGTGAGCGATATAGGGCCATCTTGGCCCTCTTGTTCAAATTGTCTGCAAATCGTATTCTTGAACGATTGTAATTTCTAATAAACACATTTCGGAGATTTTCTTGGTGACAATGTCGCCTATCTCTGCAATTTATGATGTTGTTATCAGAAAAATATCTTTTAACGCAAAGATTAGACACTTACTCAAGTCCGAGACCGACAGAAATCTGAGCCTCCAATTAATTTGTCTAGTAGAAAATTCCAATCTTGAAATAAATAGAAATCGGCAAATGTTATCAAACAATAAAGCAGTGTCGCAGTCAAAACACATTTGTACACTGGTAGCTGTGTTTTATGTATGCTGGGTACAGGGCGAGAATCATGTATCTATTTATAGTCATTACTTAGACAGAGTCGCTTCATTCATTTTACCTACATACCTCATCGCTCTAATTAATAACAGCAGTGCACTATCTACATGTAATATATATATGCGATGAGGAAATCTAGAGCCTTCGATAATAAACAAAAGCAGACAGATTTAAGATCGAATTGTCACTCGGAAATTAAATGCGTCCCGCAGATGCACATAAAATGAAAAAATGTAACCATGGCAATATTTTTTTGTCCCGTACAGTATACTGCTAATAATTTTCTCAATTTAGTTGGTGATCGACACTGTTGATACATATTACATATGTATACATTGATGTATATCTTATTCTTAACGCAGTAAACAGTAATGGACATTTTGGACCAGACAATAAGGACTATATTTTGGAACACTACAAACCTTTTTCTGATTAATTGATTTCATAAATTTATTTTTGAATATTGTTCACGACATGAAACTAGAAGTCAAATGCTCTCAGAGATCAGATTGAAGAAAATATCTGGTATATGTCATGAACAATTTTCGTTCCTTCACTAATATCTCACAAAACAATGAATTCTGTTGTTGTTTCTGAACTTCTTTGTTGATAACTCATTGAATACGTACTTCACTAATTTTGAAATATATGAACAGAAAAATTGAATGCACATATTTAAACAGTACAAAATAATCAATAATGTTATATGCAGTTAAAATGTTGTTCAGTGTATTATCATTTAATGCACATTCTTGTCTGTGATTTGGGGGGAATATTATCAATTGGGAATATGACCCATTGATACAAACATAACTGCTATAAATCGGCCGATCAAGACCCCTTGCAAGAGTCATGATTCAGTGTTTTTTCACCTTAACGAGGAAGAAATTTTCATCCCAAATCAGTCTGAAAAAAGATTTTTTTTTACCACAGTACCTTACCTCAATGATGCCTCAAAGTAAATTGTTTGGTAATGTAAGCCAATATATGATAACTTGCTGCTGCCCTCATCCAAACCCAAATATAGTTGACATTATTATGTTATTCTGTAATATTTACTTTAATACTGTGTTATCATCTTTTGTTTGCTAGTTCTCTGTTAAATAATGAGTCTCTTTCTATAGGACACAATGTCTGATGAGTGGGCTTCAGTGAACAAAAAATTACGTGAACATGGATTACAGCCAATTAAAGTTCAACATCCCGCTGATGTTCACCACACTTCAGGTATTAATTAGTTATGTGTTAATCTTTTGTTGATATTATTTGACTGTGAAATAATAGTGTGACGTATTATTATGAAATTTTATACATTGTATTTATAACTTTAAAAAGTAAACAAAAAAACAGATCTTATCTCAATTTCACATAATAATTAGAGATAAGTTGTCTTCAGTCATTTACGTTTTTCTCTGATGAAATAATGCTCCTCATATTTTTCTACTTGTAGATAACATGATATGTCTGGATACTAGCAACAACAGAACTGCTGTGAATAATTTCCAGACATTAATGAAAGATTGTAATCACAGACAAACATTAGTTCAGGATCTTATCACTAAAAACAATCAATTGAAGTAAGTATACAATACATTCAACAGCTTACAAGAAATCTTAATATCAAGACACTCAAAAGGTGACCAAAAGAAACAAGTTATTATGCCACCTTTCAAAAAAAGGAGATGTATTGCTTTGCATAGTAATATGTCAGTCTGTCCATAACCAAACCTTGCCCGACCAATAACTAGAGAACGGTTTGACTAAAGCTACCTAAATTTGGTTTGTAGGTTGGTTATCACATGTAGATGACCATATTGCTTTTGAGCTCAGTTGGTCAAAGGTTAAGGTTATTATATCCAGTTGGCTTTTTGGGGGCATCTGTGTTTCACACTTCTTGTTGAGTTTGCCTCATTATAAAGTTGAAATGTTGAGCTAGAACAAAGTTAGCATATAGTCTTAACTATTTAAGTGGTCGCTACATCGTTTTATTCTTTTATTGATAAAATAAAAAGAAGTTTCTAGAAATAGGCTTTAGAAACTTGCTGTTTGAAATAGTGATTGATGTATTCTATATGCTGTGATCTGTTTTCAGAGAAGAACTTGACAGACAGACTGAACTTACTGAGAAATACTTCACTAGAATGAAAGATCTAAAAATCATGTTGGAGAGTTCAAGGGCTCGTGTTAAGGTTTGTGTACTATAAGTTAATAGTGTAATGTTGATTATATGGATGAAATTACTTTAATTATGGTTACAGTTTCATGAGCTATGCTATGCCAATAAGCCTGCATCACTAAAAAGAAGACAGTGATCGGGAAAGGCATGCGCCATAGTCACATTAAAATTCAAAATGTCACATCGTCTTTTGCACCTGATGCGCCCATGTCATGTTCCGATTTTTCAATACAATTTTCGTGTACGAAATAAAGCGAGTATGCAATACATACTGCTGCTCAGTGTCATCTGACGCTTAACGTTATTCTTTGCATTTGCTGCTTTTTGCATGCAAGCGCCTAATGATATAGACGCTCTGCGTCGTCTGACGCTTAGCATGATTTCTGTTACCCCGGAAGCTTTACTCGCACATGCCTGCTGACAACTGGCTTACGCTTGATTCTTCGCTCTAAACGGAAAACCAGTGCATAATTAACATTACTGGTTCCCCTTTTTTTGACGAAGTGACGGCGGGCATGTATCCGGGTCACAGAAATAAAAGAGAAACGGATGAATATGAGCCATTCCCAGCGAATCAAATATAATGCTTCGTAAATTGACTTCTTTGGGATTTAATTCACCAACTTCGCTGCTTGGAAGTATTCTAATACTGGTTTCTACAGCGTTTTTATTGTTAGTGATGAAGTACGGAAAATTTGCATGAACATGCAAATGTCGCACTCGGCCAACTAACGTTTTTATCGTGTTTAGACTTAGTTGTACTCATTTTAAAAGCGTGTCATGGCTATAACTCTGTATAAATAAGTAGCTACACAAATAATGGTTATTTTTACACCCTAGTTGTGAGAATTGTTTAAAAAATGAACGAGTTGCAGCCTGTTTTCGTAGCAAGGCGTACTTTCGGTTTAGCGATGCTACCTTTCTATGAAGTATCATTCAACATTTCGACAAACTCGGAAACAAAGCCAATGTGGTTTGGATATGTTGTATTGAGATGAGATTTTAGTTATGAAATATGTACCAGAGTTGAAATGCCATCTTATGGGATAATTGTGCAGAAAGCAGACTTTTCTGAATTGAAAGCCTGCTGAGTATATTTGCTTATATACCATAAGTCACTGACTTATTTGTTACTCAGTTATCATCTGCCAATAACAATGCCTCTCAAAATATTAGTTTGTTATCTCATTAAATGTCACATTGGATTTTGAAAATGTCACATTGATATCGAAAATCACTGAGAAGATATAATGCACTTTCTTTGTATGATATTCCAAAAAACTGAAGTTCAGTTGAAGTTTAACTTATATATTTTTTTCACCCTTTGAACATTTTGATAAGCAGAGAGTTATAATATTATCATTCAAAACTAGTAAAACTATGTTAAGAAATTGTTACAAACATTTTAAAACTTTTCTACTAGTATATGATAAATTTGAGTTTCGAGCATATCATTAGTCATAAAAAAATCATTTATGATATGTGTAAATGTGTAAAGCAGTTTATCCTGATTTTGTATGTAGTCATAACAACTTCCCATGTAGATTTGGAGGCTGTTGTTATGTTGTGTCCAAGGCTCAGAAAATTTGCTCATGTACTTATGAGAAGAAATAGACTCAGGACATGCTCAAATTGCTGTACAACTAGTTGAAATTCTTAGCTTGTCCTCCAGCAGGACAAATAGCAAGAAAAAAGTGTCTCTGTGATTACTGTGTTGTTGATGGATATGCTAATTTTCTTTTAGATGAAGAGAAAAACATTTTGTAAGCAATTTAAATTCATTTTAAGGCCACTAGCATTTTTAGCTCACCAGAGCACGAATGTGCTCAAGGTGAGCTTTTGTGATCGCCCTGCGTCCATCGTGCGTCGTGCGTCTTTACGTGGCGTCCATGTTTACTTAAAACAACATCTCCTCCTACACCGCTATGCCGATTGCAACCAAACTTTGCTGGAATGATCCTTGGGTGGTCCCCTTTCAAAGTTGTTCAAAAAATTAAATTTCATTAAAAACTCTGGTTGCTATGGCAACAAATAGAAAAAACTTTAAAAATCTTCTTGTCCGAAACCACAGGGCCTAAAGCTGAGATATTTGGTATGTAGCATTGTCTAATGGAACTCTACATAGTTTGTTCAAATTATTTCCCTAGGGTCAAAATTGGCTCCATCCCGGGGGTAACTTGATTTTACATAGACTTATATAGGAAATTTAAAAATTCTTCTTGTCAAAAACTACAATGCCTAGAGCTTTGATATTTAGTGTGTAGCATAGTCTAGTAGACCTCTACCAAGTTTGTTCAAATTATTGCCCTAGGGTTAAAATTGGCCCCTTCCCGGGGGTCACTTGATTTATATAGACTTATATAGTAAAATTTAAAAAATCTTCTTCTCCGAAACCACAAGGCCTAGAGCTGAGATATTTGGTATGTAGCATTATCTAGTGGACCTCTACCAAGTTTGTTCAAATTATTGCCCTAGGTTCAAAATTGGCCCTGCCCTGGGGCTTATTCTATTTTATATAGGAAAATTTAAAAAATCTTCTTCTCCGAAACCACTAGGCCTAGAGCTAAGATATTTGGTATGTAGCATTGTCTAGTGGACCTCTACCAAGTTTGTTCAAATTATTGCCCTAGGGTCAAAATTGGCCCCGCCCTGGGGGTCACTTGATTTAAATAGACTTATATAGGAAAATTAAAAAAATCTTCTTCTCCAAAACCACAAGGCCTAGAGCTAAGATATTTGGTATGTAGCATTGTCTAGTGGACTTCTACCAAGTTTGTTCAAATTATTGCCCTAGGGTCAAAATTAGCCCTGCCCTGGGGTTTATTCTATTTTATATAGGAAAATTTAAAAAATCTTCTTCTCCGAAATCACAAGGCCTAGAGCTAAGATATTTGGTATGTAGCATTGTCTAGTGGACCTCTACCAAGTTTGTTCAAATTATTGCCCTAGGGTCAAAATTGGCCCCGTCCCGGGGGTCACTTGATTTATATAGACTTATATAGGAAAAATTTAAAAAATCTCCGAAACTGCAAGGCCTAGAGCTTAGATATTTTGTATGTGGCATTGTCTAGTGGACCTTTACTAAGTTTGTTCAAATTATGGCCCCGGGGTCAAAATTAACCCTGCCCTGGGGTTTATTCTATTTTATATAGGAAAATTTTTTAAAATCTTCTTCTCCGAAACCACAAGGCCTAGAGCTAATTAAGATATTTGGTATCTAGCTTTGTCTAATAGACCTCTTTTAAAAAAGGGCCCAGATGGGTCACTTGATCTTACTTGGACTCGTATAGAAAACTTCAACAATGTTAATCTCCAAATGACCTTTTCTCCTGGTGAGCATTTATAGGGCCATCATGGCCCTCTTGTTTAGCCAGTGGAACTGAAAGTGTCGTAATAGCTTTATTTTTTTATGCAATACAATTACATGTACATAAAATACAACCTATTTTGTTAAAATAGGAATATTTCTGAAAAACAAATGTTGTGAAAAAATTGCTAGTGGGTTGAAAATTTACTAGTTGAAATTTTGTGTACTAGCAAAAAATTGCTAGTGGCAAAAACAGTTAAATTTGAGCTCTGGAAGTGTTGATTTTGGCTTTTGTAGAAAAAAGCTCATTTGGGCTTTATTTTATGAATTGTTGATGTTGTATGTTATCTACAGACTACAATGATGATCATAAGAATTTTTCAGGAGTTTGAGTCAGATGATCCTGCATCTATTCAGACAGATGATGTTTTAGATATAAATGAAAGAGTAAACAATACACGTACAGCTATTATTGCTAAAAATAAGGATCTCGAATACAAATGTAAACAGCAAGAAAAAGAACTCAATAGATTAAAAGAAAAACTACGTAATATGTCTTCTCAGGTAAATAATGTGGTGTAATTTTTAGATGTCCATACTTCAATGTGTAAATGCATGCTGATGTATGTATTTCATGATCTTTTTATAACATATTTAGTGGTGTCTGGTGTCTCATAGCATTTGTTTTTAGCAGTAACTGTGTTGTTCATGACCAGTGTAACCCTCACTACAAGTTTAGCAGCATATTTAGACTATGTAATAACATCTTGTCATTATTATCCAAACAAGTAAAAAAATATCACTTCGAAAAAAATTAAGATATCTTTCTAAACCAGAAAACGAACAGTCAAAGCTTGTTTCCTTATTTTTGCCATTCATTGATCTACTAAGAAAACTTACTGGATTTGTATCAAATCATTTAGTTGTAATATTTGGCATTGAATTGGTTATATACCTAGTAATTATTGTAGACTGAGTAAATAATCTATTATAGATCTCATATAAACTTTCTAAAAAGGTCTTAAAGTGATCCATCTATAGATGTTGTATTTCATTGTATTATTTATTATTGTCTACATTTTATGACAATTTCACTGAATATGAAATCTTTTCAGGAAGAAAAACGTAACAAGCGGGTGGCAGACGTATTTCAGGAATTTCGTCGTAGAACTGCTCGAGCTCATCATACCATGGATGATAAACTACTAGATGTTATTGATACATATGAAAGACAATTACAGCTATTACAGAGAGATTTAGAATTATACAAGTATGTCTACATGGAGCACATTTTTATATGCTACAGTACGGTTGGGTGATTTGTCCGATTTTCGCGTTTCCCCCGCGTTCGTAATCATCAATTTATCACCCGCAGCTATCTTGAAAAAAAAGCGCGAATCACCGCAATGTCACTAATCACCGCGTTTTATGACTTATTTATCAGTCGCTGTATAATCAGAATAATCTAATGGAGATAGTTGTATTTCTAAAATCAATTGTATTACAGTCAACCTGTGTTAGTAGCAACCTAGGAATAAAGGCTTCTCTGTCAATATACGCCATTCTTTTAAAAAGCTTAATTGATTATTTGGAACAAAAGACCTCTAAATAAAGACCACCTGTCAATAAAGACCACATTTTGTCTTTCACAAGGATGGCCTTTGTTCACAGGTTAGACTGTACTGATGATTTCGTTGTCATTTGCTTTTCTTTAGAGATAATGACTACTACAGAGTACAGTATCTCTACCAGATAGATCTTTTTCACTTATGATATATATTTTATTGTGCATAGGAAATGTTTGATACTATATAGTGTGTATGAAGTTTCTTTTACAGCTTTAATGTAATATGATATGGATAATTCTTGGAAAAAACTGGTAAATTTTAAACTTTGCTTTAAAATTTCAAATACTATATTCAATATTGAACAACTTTTCTTAGTGATGATTTAATAAGATCAGATGTAGTTGTTATATCACCATTATCTTCAACACATTTTTGTTTTAATGTGTATTTTTTGTATAATCATAGATCAGGAAGTCATATTGATAATTCTGGAGAGTCTGGGGAAGATGATATGTCATCATTCTATTCTGTATCTCAGGAACAAGAAACTTCAGGAAACTTCAAGAAGTTAATTAGGGTAGGTATTGAGATATTATACATTGAAATTCATTAATGTTCTAAATGATTTAAAACTAATTCATATTTATTGTTGTTGTACTATCATTGATCATATCTAATCTCCCCTCACTCTGGGGTGGCTCTGAAATAATCATAGCTGTCCAATGGGCTGTTAAACAAATAGATCAAACTATCCTTACAATTAATACTGACTTTAAAAACTGAGCCTTGTTCCCTGGCATATAACTGGTCATTGGTCCTTTGATAACACGCTGGATTACTAAACAAAAGGTCATGGGTTTGATTCTTGGCTCCGCTGGATACTTTTTCAGTGTCACCATCCCCACTACCAAGCCAAGTACTGTGTTTAGAAAAATAACAGGAAATGGATGAGGCCTGTGTGTATCGGTGTTTTACACCATGCACATTAAAGAACCAGGAATAATAAGAATATGGATATTATTGTAAATGCTGAGTTCTTCTGTCTCTCTGGGGCGGATCTGAAATTATACTATAGCAGTCGAATGGACCATTAAATAACATAAATGAATGTGTCAAGACTGATGCGTGTATAATTATACCCCAGCAAACGAAGTTTGAGAGGGGGTATATTGGAGTCACTCTGTCGGTCGGTTGTTGGTCGGTCGGTACGCATAAAATATCTGAAGTTTGTGGAGCGAACTACTTTCACATTCTTCAAGCAATTGCAATGAAACTTGAAATATGTTATCACCATAAAATGTAGATGTGCAAGAAATAATTTTCATTCCCAGGGATTCACTCATTCCAGAGTTATGTGCCCTTGAACTTAGCCATATAGTGTACAATGGCAGTCTTACTTTGTGGAGCGAACTACTTCGACATTTTTCAAGGGATTCAATCGAAACTTGAAATATATTATCAACATTAAATGTAGATGTGCAAGACACAATTTTCATGCCCAGTGATCCACTCATTGCAGAGTTATGTCCCCTTGAACTTAGCTGTATAGTGTACTATCACATTCTTAGTGTCAAAGCGGCGGCGGGGTATTAGTCACCTTTGTGACAGCTCTAGTTATATCTTGTATTGATACAATATAGGTATATACAGGTTGATATTTGTTGATGCTTAAGACTTCAGACATTTGATATTTCTATTATCTATATCAGGCATATGAAAAACAAATTAAAGATTTGAACAAACAAGTAAAGAAATCAGAAGAGGAAAAGGAACTTATTAAACTTGATGTTGGTGCTAGGTATGTTTGTGTTTATGTTGTTGGTGTTCATACTACATAGTTGTGTTGTCAGTCATGTATATCATTGGGAAAATGTTCATACTAACTAATATTCATGTGTATGAAATTCTAACTGATCTACTGGGCCTCCATAGTTGACTGGCCTCCACTGTTAAAGCAGGAAAGTCGTTAAATGACCTTTGCAGTTGGTGTGACATTTAATTCAAGTTCAGCTAAGCTGTGCTGAGACTTGACAAAATATTAAATATTTCATTTTTAGCTTGGCTGTTTTTGAAGAAAAGGTCAAGCTATTGAGATCACTGTGGTGTCCGCGTTGTGCAAAAACTTTAATGATGCTCATAACTCAGGAACTATTAGAGGTAGCAACATGAAACTTCGTAAGTGAAAAGATCTCACTGAGGCAGTGAACAGATGAGCATTTGCACCACTTGCACTACTTGTGTTCAAGTATAAATCAACAATGTGATTTAGAATTAAGACTAAGCTTTTTATGTTCAGGGTTTTTTTTTTTTTTATTAATTTGGAATGTTTGTATGTTTTCTTTATAGACCTGAGGTAAAGGATTACAGAGTTGCTCAAATAAGAATGAAGAAATTAGAAAAGTTGTTGGCATTACATAATATAAGGTAATTGTATGTTTTATATATACATTGTACAATATATTAGACTATACAGAGTATATGTGTTAAACACATTTGTCTGGTCAATCAAAATTAAAACTGATGTCTGTCAGACTCCTTGTTTTTCATAAAGATTATGTATGTTGGAAGTTAAAGAGTACTTAGGAATAATGCTTATAACTTTTCACATTTTCTTGTCAATCAAACTATTATTGTTCATTTGAGGAAAAATCTTGTGTCTTATAGAGATTGATAAATAATGATAGTTTCAATTACTTTCAAGCATTCCTGGTGAGAAATTGAAGACAGATCCGTACAGATTGAAGAGAAAATTTAGTACTCGTATTGATGACTTGGATTTTCTTCCCTTAGATCTGTGTCACCAGTACCTTAGGGTTTGTATTATCTATATAATGTTTACACTGAATCCTTATCTATAAATCTGTTCAAGAAATGGTGTGTTACATGTAAAATACATTAATGTTGTAAATACTGTAATTAGGTTAGCATGTAACATATGAATATAACATCATCTATTTATTTATTTATTCGGATTTTACACCATTTCGACATAATTTCATTTATATCGAGATGGGTAGTTTGCCTAACCAGCAATCCTGGATTTCATTCAGGCCTCGATCTGTACTAACCACATTCTATCTGAAAGCTTGTACCTTTGAAGCTACAGCTACCCCATATAATTCAGAAGTAGAGGACAATGTAACATAGAATGTAATATCTTCAGTCAAATTTGTCATGGACAGTGTGAACCATGTTCAGGGTTTGGACTCACAAGGTCTTGATCAGTGGGACCAATGCTCTAACCACTGAGCTAACCGTGTGGTCCTAATACAATCTCTCCAGAGCGGCCCTCTGTAGAGCAACAACCTCTCTAAAACAACACATTCAAATTTTCCCTAAGCTGATATTTACTATAAATTTAACCTCTGTAGAGCAACAACCTCTGAACAACAGCCAATATTTGCAGCTCCCACAGGGTGTTGCTCTACAGAGGATGTAAACCACAGATTCAGAAGTTCTGGGTTCCAATTGTCACCACAATTACTGCATTTAGTTGTGGAAATAAACTTGCAACACAGGAGAAGATGTTTTTAGACAGAATGTGTTACATTTCTGATTATCTCTTTACTGTTATTTCAAGTGTAAATCATAAACTTCATGTATCAGAAACCAGTCTACAGAGTTACTTTTTATTATATATGGCAGGATGTAAGTACTGAATTAAAGGTGAAAGATTTGGAGACTCTGATTCCAAGAATACAGCGTATGAGTCTGGAGCTAGAGGAAGTTGGTAAATATGAGCAGGTATAGTAAATACTAGGTTATAACTATATATAGACTGCTGATCATGATTCTGATATGTGCTACATTTGTATTTTTTCGATATTGAAGAAAATATCGCTTAAGATCCTGTGCTTGATGTTTATGCTGTGAAACAAATTAAATTTGAATATTACAAAATAACTGAATCCTTTTAAAAATGCCATTAAAACAAAAAGGTAGATGAAATGTTATTTTCACATTTTCTTCATGACCACATTTCATTATAAATTATCACCCTTTGTCTTGACTCATAGGTGGGTCTGAAATAAAACATGAGGTATCATGTTAGAGGTTATAACACTCTGATACTATGGTGGTAATTAAGTCTCATTTATTGCATCATTCAATCTTTTTCAAGTAATTAGAATTTCTTTCATTCAATTTTAACAGTTTTGATTTTCTGAGGGACTGTTGTTCGAGTGGCAACACGCTTGTCCACTTAACTAAAAGTCCGGTGTTTGAATCTTGGCTTTGCCTTTTGTATTTCTCAGGGATGCTTTTTCAGCATATCCATCCCAAATAACAAGCCAAGTACTGTGTCTAGAAAATCACAGGAAAAGGGGCAAGGCATGTATCGGTGCTTTACACCAGGCCTGATAGAAAATATAGATGCTTGGTTCTCCTGTATCTTATCTCCCCCCTCTCTCTCTCTCTCTCTCTCTCTCTCTCTCTCTCTCTCTCTCTCCCTGGGGCAGCTGAAATGGCTATAATGTCGAATGGGCCATTTTACTACAGAAAAATGATAAAAATCAATTTTGATAGTTACCTTTCAAAATTATATTTACAGTTTTGTAGAACTGTGCAGGATGTTGTGAATAGTTTGGCAGATAATAAACGTAAGGAGAAGATGGGGAGTCCTAAACGTTCACACTTATCAGCTGATACACTCAATCACCTGGTTACTGTTATAGAAAACTGGAAGGAAGATGAGGAGGGACTTCAGGTTAAATTCTTTGTACTTCGAACTTGATGTGGTTTGTCAGCAATGCAGTTTCTAAAATTTTACTTGTTGAACAGTGCAGAAGAATATTATTAAGGAGTTGACTGTGAAACGTAATGGGTTTTAAGTAAGAATCAAGTGTTTGTCAAGTTAATTTAGTATGGAATATACCTTTGATGATGTAAGTAATTACCATGTCAACATTAAATTTTGTTGTCCATCATTTCTATTTTTCTTCTGTTTTACCGTAAACGCCCATGTATGTGTCGCTGCAGTGTATAAGACTCAGGTAAAAAAAAGCTGAAATCCTGGGGAAAAAATTTGTGTAAGAACGTATAACACCAAATTACATACCTACCTGCAGAATTGTAAGTGTCAATTTTAAGCAATTAACAAAGTGTCAAGGCTACCAGTAATCCTGTATTTCTTAACAACTAACACGTGACACAATAAAAAATCAATACTTTAGCTGCCAGATTTACGGCCGTGTATTGTACGCACCCAATTTTTGGTCCTGATTTTGGACGTAAAAAAGTGCGTCTTATACATGGGCGTTTACGGTTCTTGATGAGAAATTTCAAAAGTACTGCTCAGTTAGGATAATTGTATAGTGACGCGATGGTCGAGTCCATTTTTTTGGTGTAAAACCGTTGTCAAATTATCATTGGACATATAGGCTGACTACATGATTTACAAATTTCAATAAATACATCAAGTGTCGGCGTAGCGCAGTTGGTAACGAGTTTTCTGACGATAATCTATTGATGAGAAAAGAACTGTGTGAGACCGCGACTTGGTACTTTTTCGCAAATTATTTTCAATTTTTCGTCGGTTTTTTTTGTTGTTTTTTTTGTAAGGAATATACTAGATTTAATGTTTATATTATTATCATCATTTTTATCGTTTGGCATATCTTTTTTGAAAATCTTTTTACATGTAATAAACATGATGAAAAAAAGTCTTAGACATTTCGTTGTAATTCTGGTAATTACGATTGGTTCGCCATTAAAAGTCCACCTATTTTCAGTCATATTTAGCTAGTTGGCATTCAGATAAGTGTGCACGAAATACCTGTGCGCGGTACTAATACTTCATGTACTGTTGCACTACACACTTTGCGTTACACAGGGCAATTATATATTATGCATTCTTTTTCTTTACAATTTACTACTAAATATTATAACGAAACTACAATTCATTTGCAAAAAGTTGAAAAACGAAAAAAGAGACAACCTGTGAGGTTCGAACTCGCATTAAAATTTTAGCCCCTGATCAATTCTAAAGGCTTTACCAACTGCGCCAACCAGATATCTACAATATCATTGATAAACTATAATACTATATTTGTTTCTTATAAACCCATTTTACCTGTTCAGACAATGGATGTAAACTTTTGTGTACACATAAAATGAAACGTCACTATCACATTATCATAACTGGACAGTAACTATAAATGTATGTCATTCATATTTACTTAAGTAAATGTAGTGCATTGTTATTTTTGTATATCTGTAGGAACTACAAATGTCTATAAATAGACTAGGAGAAAGATGTGCTCCGTGGTTGAAGATACGTCTTGTAGGTGAACCAAGCATGGCCCAGATTACATCAGCTGTAGATAAAATAGTATATGATGATGGAATAGAGGAACAGGTGTGTAATTTGTTTCATTTTACATTATGTTACAAGCTTAATGTTTGTACCGGATCCATATTGGAGCAAATACTGGAATTTTAGTATTGATGTAGAGAAGTTGTAAATAAATAACTGTCAATTATAATGCTATGCACTTGCTTAAATGCCTTGTGTGATACGATTATTATAGAACACCTGCGATGGGCAAGTTGAGTCCATGTAAGTTTTCCACATGCTAGAAAGATCCATTTTTATGAAAACGACTGGCTATCTACTTAACACTTAATTAAATTGAGTTAACACATTTCAGAATGCTTGAAAATGTTAATATATTATAATAATTGCTTCATATTTGAAGAGAAGTCCACAGCATGAATTCTTGAAAATGTTTTATTTGCTCTATTTCAACTGTGATGAACAAAAAAACATCAAAGTTATTGTTTGATTGTTATGAAAGCTGTGTTTTCATTGACACAATTACTGTGGAATCATTAATTTTCGTTGGGTTCAATTTTCGTGGTTTTTACTAAAAAGGCTATTTCGTGGGGACATAAATTCGTGGATTTTGATTTTTGAAAAGAAATGCCTTATCTCCGCATTTGAATTCGTGGGGATTTGATTTCGTGGATTTTTTCACGAAATCCACGAAATTAAATCCCCAACGAAAATTAATGATTCTACAGTATATGATAATTTAAATGTACATGTATTTATTGATGATGTTTTATATATTTGTATATATAGGCTGGTCATGAACATCCCAATAGATCAGTGTTGGAGAATATTGTCTCACATTTCCAGACTTTATTTGATGTACCAAGTGTATCAGGTGTCTATCCTAGAATGAATCAAATCTTTACCAAACTTGGAGAAGTTCATAATGTACTGAATACATTGAAGAACTTGCTTGGATTGAGTAAGTTGTCCTTATTATGCATGTATTTGTGACACTAAACGTAAGAAAGATATTGATTTTTTTCCATACTCATACTGTATGGCATATTAGGACAACAATTGAATATCATATACCTTCAAATGAAAGTGCTTTTAGGTATTTACTATTGAAAGTATTAAATCAGTCCTTGAATTAGTGGGTTGAGCCCCTGCCCGAAAGGATTTTTTCCTTCTTTAAGTCTTTTCGGGGACAACCTTGTTTTAGAGGTTTTTTTCCAAAAGTATAATGTCGGACAGCCTGTCACAAAAAATTAATTCAAAGACTGTTAAATAAGAGCAATTACAAAAAGGTTCTTCTGTGCTTACATAATTATTTCTGGACTGATATTTGAACATTATCAGTCAAGTTCTAACCATTAAAGTACACATACCTTACTTTCTTGATTTTATCCCAGTATTGTTTATGTAGATATAATTCAGTGTTTACAATATATTCTATATTAGGCAAAGATGTCAAATCATCAGCCATAGTTGACAGTGTAGGTCGTCTTGTTCAGCAACATAATACTACAACAATTCAACAACTCAAGAATTTATTACAAACTGAAGATTTAGATGGGTAAGTACTTCACCATTTCTTTCGTTTTTCACAGTGTCTTTATTACTGGTTTGTGGATAGATAGATCACTTTCTTATAATTTATACTTTTTTTTTAAGTTTGCTCACAGACTTGTGTTTACATTTATTAAGTTGTCATACAGGATTTTTCTATACAAGTTTGTCTCAGAGTTTAGAAACAGAAAAACATGCTCTGCTGTATGTTTCTCTAGTTATTAAAATATTTTTCTTTGCAATCCTCACAAAAAATCTTTTAGATCACTTCTTTTAGATCACTAGACATTTGGTCCAGTGGAAGTGCAAACTTTACTGGACTGAATGCTCTTTTAGTGGACCAAATTGTTTACACAAAATTTAAATTTTTGTTCCGAAATATGATAAAATTATTACTGATAAATTTACTGGACCCTCAGACCACTGACCTTTTCATACTTCACAGGACCGATGGGCATTTTGGTGGACTCTATCTTCGGTCTGGTGCTAAATTTGAAGACTGTCTTTTCATCACTTATCATCTATATGAACCATTTAACTTGTTATTGTTCCGTTATTGATGGGCGTTTAATTCATGGTCATTTAGTTAACTTACATAACATGTTTAAAAGATACATTGTATCTTTGAGAAAAACATGTAGATTCTAATTTGAATAAATAATAATAAACTTTTAATATAATGCTTTGACATATATGTTTGTGTCTAATACCCAAAGCCCATGTTTAGAAATCATTAAGATTTGTTATTATTTGTAATGTTCAATGTCGTATTTATACATTTTTGTGTGCAAATTTCAGTGTTATAAGAAGACTACATGAGCATCAAGAGTTCTTCCCAGCATTTTATGAAATTATTAATAAATTGTTGGAAATTCTTGGTAAGTTTTGCTTTATTATGTTAATTCATGGAGTCATAAGAGCTTTTCAGCTTTCTTTTAAACATGATTTTCTGTATCCAGTGTCTGTCAGTGTTAGAAAAGTATCCTCTAAAATCATGTCCATGTTCACTGTATTTAAGATCAGTATGTATGTTTGCTATAAGTATTTGTCAGTACTTTGATTGTTTGACTTACATACAAAATGCTATTTGCAGAGTTATACATTCATTCATTTTATAATCAAGTTTAATAATGTAGACAGAAAGTTGTGTATAAGCAGAGAGATTGTCTTCTAGTAAACTTTTATTCCATGGTGTTGATAGAAAATGCAGAATTATCAGTGTACAGTCAAACCTATGTTAACAGCAACCTTCAAATAAAGGCCACTCTATGAATAAAGGCCATTCTTTTAAAAACTGACATTGATTATTTATAACAAAATGACCTCCAAAAAGGCCACCTGTCAACAAAGGTCATATTATGTCTTTCCAAAGAGTCATCTTTGTTTACAGATTTGACTGTAGTTTTACTGCTTGACTTTTTAACACAAAATTTTGCATTATATGATTTTACCATTTTATTGATAAGCTATTTTTACATAACTTTGATAAAAAAATCTTGGGAGAATTTGATTTGTTGAGCTTAGATTGAATATTTTCAGTGCTTTGTATGTAATTAAAGTTCACATGTCTGTATTTTATGTATTTACAGATGTGAGACGTATGGACCAGGTGATTCCTGCTGTCAGAGCTTTGAAACTTCTAGCTAACTGATGATTGTCTGCTGTGATGTATCAGGCATTTGATCTGCATGCTAATGACAGCCTCTGCAAAATGTTATTGTCTATATAAATGTAATAAATGTAGCCTGGGTTTTTCAATGTTGGTTGTACATGTATATTATTGCAGACAATGAATGGCAAAACTGTGATATCTCATTGTAAATAATTTATCATAACAAAAACACATTTTTTAAAGTTGACTGGTTTACTAAGTGTTCTTCCTAGAATAACCAGTCTAAGCTTTTGTTTCACTAATAGCAGCTATATATTGACAGATTTTTGTTTCTCATACTTGCATTTATTTAAAGTACTTATTCTCATACAAAAAAATCCATAAAAAGTGAACAGGAGTCAATGGACAGAAAAGATACAATCTTTATTCAGAGAATCATTTTTGTCATCATTGAATATGTGCTAAAGAGTAACAATTGTTATTATTATACCTCACGTGACTTATTTACTATAAGTCTTATGTGACGTCAGAGGGTGACAATCCGTAATGTTACCCTGTGACATTACATTTCGGCCCGCTTGCCATATCGAAACTGCCCTCATGCGCTGACGCGATATTACCAGATGCCTTGTTTAGTCAATCTGTTCTATATCCTAGACGCTTTTATGGGCGATTATCAAAATCCACTCATAATTTGATATCCCGTTTAGCATAAGATAACTTGACAGCGAAAATAACAATGCTTCGATTCAATCTCTGAAGATTTCTTATTGTTTTGACTCAACCAGTGCGAAAAGAACCGTATAATTGTTAGGATGGTTTGTTGCATTCTTGTCTTTCTTAATTATTGTTTTGTTTAGAATAATAAAATAAATATCACATCCCACATAGGGTGATAGAACGTAATATTCACCCTTGACAAAGTAATGTCAACCTCGGCTAACGCCTCGGTCGACATTACTTGTCTCGGGTGAACATTACGTTATATCACCCTATGTGGGATGTGATATTTATATAATGTTGACCCTTTGTATATGATTTTTAAGGAAGTGAAATTGACTATAAGTACCACAATTATTTTATATATATGTCTTTATTTCCTCCAAATTTGAAGAGTGCATATACAATATTTCCATTTTACAATAAACATTGGATGAGTGCAAACGAAAACACTATAAAAAGAGGGAAGAAAACACACACACATGCACTCAAGGAATTTCTGAAACTTATATCTGCATATGAATTAAATACAGCAAACTGAGTGGATTAGTTCTGATAGACATTAAGATTGTTTACTTTAGTTACATGTTAGTTTCTATAAAGGATATGTAGTAAGATCAATAATGAAATCATGCATTATTTTGTGATTGTTTTTCTGATAAATTTGAATCAATAGATGCATTGATGTGCTTAGATAGTTAGATTTTGTATTGACAGTAGATTGTTTTTTTTCGAGTCTTGGTGTTTTTAGATTGTTATTGAAACAATATGATTACATTTTGTTGCATTTGTATTTAATCTACTACTGTGTTTGTTTTATTTGATTTTTTTTAGTATGTTCATTATGAGGCTAAAATGTTATGTTAGAATATATATGTAGTTGTCTTGATGTTTATTTTTCTTAATTTTTCAATAATGCCAGTAATAAATACATGCATGTGGCCATTATAATCTATAAGCCATAACTCTATAATTAGCTTTCTCATTAATGCAATACACAGTCAAACCTGTGTTAGCGGGCACCTCTGAATAAAGGAAGTATCTATTGATATCATGTCTTTATTAGTCATTATTCACAGGTTTAACTGTGCAGTTAGAAATTTATTTTCCAGCAATATGAGTTAGTTCAGTCTTAATGATCTGATTTTTTATTTAGTGTAGTTCAAAAGATTTATTTTAATTGTAAATATTTTTTTATTTAATACTTTGTGTCTGTGATTCTTACAAGGATTTGATTAGTTTAGACTAGAATATGATACTCAAATTTCTTACCGATAGTTTATGCTACAGAAATAAATAATGTTGATGTCTCATCTAAAGCAATATAAATGAGTAATTATGCAATATTTTACTGCAATATGACTCAATTTACATATGTTTTCTTTGATTTATTTACTATACTATAAATAAGTAAAAAATTATAAGTTTTTGTGGCTAAAAAACGAAGCAAAACAGGCAATAATGTTATGAGGTACGTGAATACCAAGTGTTTGACTATCAGTTAGGAGGAATTATAACATTTAACTTACCGGTATTACATGTGTTGTGATGCTGTTTTTCTTTATGATTAATCAGAAATTAAGTATTTGTTGAGATAACCCCTGAAATATTTATTTTTAAGACTAATATTGTCAATACAAAACATTATATATGTGTAGTTGGTGTATTTTTATTTATTGGAATATTTCTCAAATGCAGTGAAAAGATATGTGTAGTTCATTGTGTCTCAGATATATAACTGTTAGGTATTCACTTAATAATAATCACATAATTATTTTACTGCAACTATGGTTTACTTTGATTATTCTACATGTATCAAGGTTTGACCTTTCTGTTGTTGGTATGAATTACTAGTATTGTTTTGTATATTAGTAGGAATAAATGTGATGCAGAACTTGTAGTTTGTTTTGGTCTGTTCACCTTAGTTTGATAAATGTTACTATTGTATCTACCGGTATATTACAATGGTGTCTCGTCAGTAGCAATCTATTGGAGTACTGGTGTAAATTTCAGATTTTCACATGTTAAACAATTATCATAGTTGTATGTAATACAATGTAGTAGGTTACTACAAAGAATACATGAACTGGTGCATATTCCATTATCATCACTACCCTATCATTGGTTTTGCTCAGTTTGATTCAATCGACGACAAGTATGCTTAGTGTTCATGTCAATAAATATCATGACTTGACTTTGGCTACTGCAGAAGAAGAAAAAAATCAGTCTGTTTTTATACAAGTACAGGTGATACCATTGTCATCAGATATACAGAATGCTTTAGTTTGTGATTTGACAAAATCCTTTTTCACTGATGGCATGAATGTTGTAGATATACATGTATTGATCAAATTCATTGATTTTGTCTTGATTTTTGCAACATTATAACTTAAATGAAAAGACATTTATAATGATAAACATTTATTTTATTAGAATTCCAGCCAGGCAATCTATTTCAGCTACCAGTACTTGGATGGGAAGTCAGATTGTGCTGTCTTTAAATGTCTCACTTGTCATAAAGTAACCTGTAACGGTATTTTTACCAATTTCCCTTACATCTTGGACCAGTGCATTGGTACTTGTTGCAAGTTAGGTAATCTATTCCTTGTTTGAGATGTTTTGTTTCAGTTGGTTTAAGCAAAGACCTATATGTACATTACAAAGAAAAGAAGCTCCTGTAAGCGCCTGTAGAAAATGCTATTTTTGCATGCAGCAGATCTTTGAATTTTGCAAACTACTTAAAATTTGTGCAAATCTCATTAATGAATTTTCAACCATGTCATTAAGTACACATTTCTGTGATGCAAGAAAATATTTTCAATATGATTTGTTAAGAAATTTCTTTGAAATTACTACATGTACTTAAATTCAACCATTATAGCAGAAAAATGACAAAATGTAAGATATGAGGTTCATTCAGGGGCATGTAATGTATAGGTCATTTTCGCTTGCAGCCGTCTGTTCATCTATGAACTGTAACAAGTTCTAACTTACTCTTCCTCAATGAGCTGGCAGCTACTCCATCTTTGGGGGAAATCGATTTTTTGGTCAAATTTTCTTACAAGGATATGACCTGCTGTTGCACAACTGGGATTCGAACATAGATTGCTAGGAAACATGTCCAGCATACTTATCACTGGACTGCAGCCTTGGATAAGATTTTAGAAAAATCAACATTTTTGTAATTGGAAGAGGAAAATAATGTAACCGATGCGGAGCTCAAACACACGACCTCCTGCTTGCAAGTCAGATGCTCTACCAACTGAGCTAACCTGGCGGGTGAATATCCCAGCCAATTTATATATACAATATTGCAAACCGCTGCATAGTCATAATAACACCACTAATGAACAAGTCGTCAAGACTACAACGATATTCGTAGAAGTCGTATATGATAAAGACAAGGAGTGATCTCCCTTACATGTTGGCCTGTAAATTTTCCACCTTATTTGCGGAGATATTTGGCTGGTATTCTTTGGTAAAAAATTTTCTTGTTTTAAATTATCTATGTATATCATTGTATCTAAAAGTTTATTTGTTGGTACATCCCAAAATTGATAAATATAGGCATCGTTTTTATGTTATAACTGGTCATGATTCGGATGAATTAAGTTCGGATACAAATGAATGTATTTTGTAGTACTGAAGTGAGATGAAAGATAACAAATTTAACATTGAACAAGTGAGTGATCTCATTTATTTTTATTATTACTGTATCTTTTAGGGTAAATTCTGTTGACTGTTTAACTAAATAGAATGTGTACATTTATTATATAGCTCTAAGTTTTAACATAGATCTCTCATACAGTAGCCATACTAACTTAGTTTTTAGGTTAGCTGATTACATTAATGAATTCGGAAGGGCCATCCTCTCAAATTATGAAAAATTAATTGAAACAACTCACTGAACATAACACATTACAAACAGTTATTTTAGTTGGACTACATCTATCAGGACCCTCCTCCGTGGTCAAGTGGTTAAGGTCACATACTTCAAATTTATCACTGTAACCTCTCACTGATAGAGGGAAGTGGGTTTGACCCCCGCTACCGACCATGACTCTTTATGTAAGAAAGTAGGCATTTACTTATAAATGGAGGATGGGAGTCTAGTACTGGTTCTTCCCAGGAATGATGATTATACTGGCCGTCCCTATTACCGCCTACTTAACTCTTTACCAGTGTTAAAATGCACGACAGTACAAGTCTGCAATCATATCACCATTTAATCATCATAAGCAATTCTTCTTCTTGTCGAAAAACATAAAAATACTCTCAATGACAATAAAATAATACATCAACTGATCGCATTTCTTGACACACAGACGTCCATATTGATTTTTTGTTTGATGACCTTATTACCGCCTCAAATGCGAGATACGTAGTAACACGGGAAATTCCTGTGTCAGTACTAAATTCCAATCAATGTGCGGACCATCTATCGTTTGCAGAAATATTAAAATTATGTTTTAAGAGATCTAATGCATTAAAATGCGTCACATTCATATATCGGTGTTAATTTGGATTGAATGCAAATGGCGGTATGAACGATAAATTGACTTGACTGTAGAAATTATATAAATCATCAATGTAAAATGTTTTAAAGTCGCGGCATGCCTTGTAAACAATAGTCTGGTTCCCTGCCAATAAATGCCACACGGAAACGGAAGTGGAGGAGACACGCATGCGCGAGTATTGTTATTATCCGGGCATCGGCGGTAATAGCATCACCGCGGTAATAGGCGTACAAGGGATACTAACAGACAGACTTGGGGTCAATTACTATGAAATGTAATTAATTAAATTACATGTATGTGGATTCTTCAATTACGATTATAATTACACCCTTTTTCCAAATATAATTAATTACATTACAATTACATTCTAGTACATTCAACTCAACAACTAAAGATACTGAACAATTTATAAAGCCCCATTATCTTTTTGGATGTTAAAATTAAAGTAGGTCTTATTCTACCTAGACAGATGTTTATCAGTGAAACTGACTTTTATTTGCAATAAAAACATTCCGAAATTTCATTTTTTAGTAACAATGTACAATAGTACATACAGAATAATAGCACAGTATTTTTTCAATGATATTGCAAAAAATAAGAAAAAGCATCTGACAACATTTTTAAGAGATGTGGCTAAAGAAAGGCATTATGTAAATATTGTTTTAGAGCAAATAATATATATTTCTTATTGTTTACATAACACTTAAAATGATGTTGTTCGTGACACTTAAGTGACTTTCTATTTCCCTGTTGCCTTTTAAAAGCATCAAAGCGCTCCACTCTAAACACTTAATATTCCCATCGGTGCAGTGAGTATTTTTGAGTAATTTTTTCCATGTTTACAATAAGTAGACATACACAGAAATGAATTTGTTCACTATTCATATTATTATTTAATGAACAGAACATAACTTTAATCATTCAGGTACTATGTACATGTAAAATACAGTATGAAGATATGAAAAAAGTAGATGAAAATATGTAAAAAAATATGATAAAATGATGTGGGTCTTTGGTTTAATCTTTTTAATTGTTGTTATAAATATTTCAATTAGTTATTTCACTAAACATAATGGTGTCAAGTTGATAATTGGGATAATCCTTTTTCATCAGTAGACACTTAAACCCCTCTGGCAGTATACGCTTTCCAGTCAACTCGTACCGTAGTTAGCACGTACCGTAGTCAACTCGTACATGAATTTGGTCAACTCGTACAGTAGTCAACTCGTACCGTAGTTAACACGTACCGTAGTTATATATTATGTGCTTGTATCTGCATAAATTTTGATGAACCTATTTTTTAAAACTTGTTTGTAACATATTTTGGAACAAAGACTCATGTCAGGTTTAATTAATTCAGTAATTTGACTGTAAATAATTTATTGGTAACGCAGTTTGGTCAACTCGTACCTTTCACGACTTTGTTGCAGGTTAAATGCTTTTTCCTCAGGATAAATTCTGTGTTTTTCATATGTAATAATTATTATTTGGGTGTTAAAGTTCATACAAGCGTTTATTTGCACGTGCGTTCCGTGCTTCTTGGGTGTATAATAGGGTGGACAGATTGTGTAATGTTCATTCTAGGTTTTCACTGCCATAGGCACTCGATTTCGTGATTATTATACGTTTACAGACGTTATTTTTCAATTTCACCCATCAAACATTGCAAATCTGTCGAAAGAAAAATCTTCAATTTGTTCCTTATTGAGTGTATAAAATACTCCAAGGTAGTGAACTCGCCATCTTTTCGATTGACGGTAGTGACGAAAATAAGCGTGGGTTCCGGCTTTCCTTCTAATCTGCATGTGCTTTCCGGGAACCTTGCTTTCGTTGTAGTGTTCCCCAACTTTAAACGTTTTGACAGCTTCTATACCAATTCTTTTTTCACTTATCAAAAAACATCTTTAAGTACAGGATTAATTATATCTTTTATGTCACTTTCAGCTGACCAATTATTTGCAAAAATTAAATCGAGTAAATCACGGCACATTTTTACAGATAAATTTTATTAGAACAGAACATAACTTTATTCTCTCAGGTATGTAACATACGTACAGTATGAGGAAAAGAAATGAATTAGATGAATATATTTTTGATGCGGGAGAACAACTATGTCAAAATAATTAGACTGTTGTAGTATAAATATAAACGAAACTAATGTATAAGTATAACAACAATAAAGAACATGTAACTCATTGCGATAGTAATGTCATTTAACATTACTTACCCTAGTATGCAATTTAGGAAGGATATATTTGTTTGTTTGCTGGACGAGAATAAATACAATGGACTGAGTTTTAAATTCTGGACGTACATAAATACAGAGAAATTGAACAGAATGTGGTAATGAGAGTAAATCTCAAAACAATGATGCATATTGAGATGCTAATGGAATCACATGATTTGATTTCTAAAATCTGAATTTTGACATTATTAGTTCGCCTAGGCGGGCGGAACTTAATTGACTATGAATGCGACTATAGGAGTGATTTAAAGCAATGAACATTATTTATAATATTAATCATTAAAATAAAATACAAATGTAGTAAATAAATCAATACGTAATAATTCATCAAAGTTGTTCCTCAGAACGTTCTATTTTACATTATCAAAAATCATTAAAAAATCAAATTAAAGGAAGGACTGGACTTACTTATAATTGGCTAACAATCAAATTATGATAGTTTAATTGCCTTTTCATTTGCTCATAATCCAATTATCTGAAGTGTGACAAATACCAAATTAAAGAATCAAAGGGATTAGCAAATGCCGCATCATTTAAATTTGCGACTCATTATGCATCTCGATAATTAGTTGCAGTTTATCCTTATACGATATTTCAACAAAATACTGATTTAATTAATCATAGTTAAAATTCTTTATTCTGACCACTAAACACAATTAACGCTTGAACACGAACATTATTTCTGTTATAGTATCATTAATCTTATTATAAATTGTATTGTAAAGTTTATAGAATAAGTCGGTATGCTGACATTTAAAATCAGTTAAATAAAACACTTTAATAAAAGATTCCATTAACAAACACATTACAGTTTGTTTCTCAGACAGCTATAATTATAACAGTTATTTTAAATTTGAACAAAAACATGTATAATTGTGTGCACAATTAATGCTATTGAACTCCAATTATATATTCAATATTCATGTTGTAAAATTTCTTATCAAATGTCTTCTCAAATGCATAAATTCCTGTCCAAACCATGATTTCGAGGTCATTCTTCATGTATGAAGTAATCCTATAACAAATACAATAACATTTATACTAAAGGACTAATTGACTAATGTACGAGTTAACTTGGTCATGTACGAGTTGACCACAGATACGGTACGAGTTGACCAAATTCATGTACGAGTTGACTACAGTACGTGTTGACAACAGTACGAGTTGACCAGATACCCAGTATACAGTATACAATCAGTCACAGGTGAGAATCAGTGATAATAGATTGCCCAGCTTAGGATCAATGTACCGTTTGTATCTTGTCACTAATTAAATTACCATTAATTTTCAGTAAAGGATAGATTAATAGTGAATATACTTGTATAAAGTAATTGAAATGTAATTAACTTTTTCATGATGTAATTAATTATTTTAATTACATGTAATTAAAAATACATCCAATTACACATTACTTTCAATTAGTTGGCTAATTGTAATTAAATTGCAATTAATTACAAATTCAATTACTCCAAGTCTGCTAACAGATTAGGTGAACTGTCCGCCTCATGTGACTCTTGCTGTTGAAAAGGGGCAAAAACCTGATTTAAACCAAAAAAAACATCAGTCAGAGAAATAAAGCAGTAGTGATAGTAGGAATTGGCCTATTGGCCTCATAATTATTTTTCAGAGCCTTAAATTTCTGTTGGGTTAACACTTTAGCAATGTGGTTGAGTATCTGCTCATGATGCTAGGAGTCCTTAGTTCGATCCTGGTATACTCATAATTGAATTAACTTGAGTGGTAGCAGCGTTGTTTGATGATCTAATCCTTAAATAATTTGATCAGGGAATCCAATAATCAATAATTTAATTAAATACCTAACATTTTATACAATTAGTTTCATTAAAATCTACTGTTTAGGCCAATCTGAAAAAAACTGTGTGGGGTTACACACCAAAAACAACCCAACCCAACCCAGCTTTTTTGGTTCTCTTGAGTAAAAAAATTTTTTTTTCATTATATAAAACATTGCATTTTAACAGGCATTCTGGATTCATTGTATCAGTAAAAAAAATGTAAAAAAAGATATTTTCTGTGGGCACTGAAAATTCTCTGTGTAGGGTTACTCCAAACAAACATTTTTTAAGGATGCCTGATGACCTTATTTTTTTATCTATTGCAGTTATATTTCATTGCACTTTGTTTAGTTTGTAATTTCAAACCAGATTCGATCAACTTTTGGTCAGTGATTGAGTCTTTAAGAACTTTTGTTCTTTTCTATGAAAAGTGATGAGCAATCTATCTATAGGGCTCTGGCTCTTGTTAATATATATCATACTTCTTTATTTCCAGAAAATGTTTACTGTGAGTTCAGTATGTGATGAGGAAGACAAAGTGCCACCGTATGGTGAAGGTAGTCAATCAGTCTCTAGTTCACAGTCACATGGCCTTGATAGTCACAGTGACCTTGTGACAGTTCAAGGTCGTGTTACTGTTGAGCCGAATGGTCAGAATGTACAATCGCTTAGCCAATCTGGTGTTACAAACATTCATGGCAGCTATGTGTCTCTACTGGCAGATACAGCCACGATAGATAGAAATGATGAGTTTTCAAATACTAGTAGGCAATTAGACACTGAACTTACTGAGACTATTCAGTATAGTGTTCCAAATTTCTCAGGGAAGGAATCAGTACAAGATATTGTAAGCGGTACTTTACCAACATCTCTTCAAAATGATCCTCTTGTTACTTATGATAACCAAACTTTAGATTACAACTTGACATCTCAACCAAGCATTAGTCAATGTCTGCCTCAGTTTGTGATATTTCAAAACTTTGGTTCCTCAGTTATCTCCCCTAGTGATGGAAATAATGTATTTCTTAACACATGTATACCAAACACTATGGAATCTCAGCTCATTGTGGAAAATAACAAAGAACTAGAAGATGCTGTTGCTAATATCAGTGACAGTACTAGTGTTATTAATCAAACAAGGAGTTTGTTAGCTTCAGATCAGAGTTATCTTGTAAGTACCAATAATGAAAGAGAAATACAAAGTATTAAAATTGCACCCACAATTTTTAATGAACTAAGTTACTCAAATAAAGCTTCTAAAAAGCAGAGAAGAACTCCAAAGGTTGTGAAGAAAAGAACATCACAACAGAATTCTAAGCCCAAGGAACGATCATTTGAATTGAAGAAGTTTTCTGTGGATGAGTTAAGTAATGAGGGAAAAACCAAACAAGAGTTATATGAAGAATTCATTGGTATGACTGAACTTGAAATGGGGAAAAAGAAATCTGACAGTTCTAAGAATGCCAATATTGACAGTTATACAGAACTAGTTAATGATTCCAACGAATCAGTTGCTGATGTGATTCATGTACGTATAGAAAAACCTCCTGAAACGCTTGAACAACCTAATGAATATACTAGTAAGAGTAATGAGAGTGTACCATTTAATGAAACAAATGATGATACTACATGTAGTGTTGGACCAATAGATAGATTAGATGAAAAACAAGACTTGGTCTCCAATGTTAAGTCTGAACTCTTGGGTGGAGATAGTAATGATGTTATTTGTAAATCATCTGTTAGTACAGACATAAGTCCAGTGGAATCCAAAGGTGCTTCAGTTAAAATAAAGAATACAACAAATAATGTTGATGAAGAAGTTTTAATTCTTGAAGGACATGGTGATGATACGAAAGAAGAGAGCATCAGTGAACAAAAGAGCAAAATTGAAGAAGAAGAAAGTAAAAGAACAAAAGAAAGATATGGTGACACAAATGTGCAAGTCCAAGTTCTTGAACAAAAACAGTTAAAACGAAAGTATCAACAACCAGTGGCAGACCGATCAAGTAAACAGCTTAAAAAAGAAGCCGATTCTTGTGACAGTGACCTGGAAGGAAGAATACTGGAAGATTTCTGTAGAATATTTAAAAAAGAAGATAAATGTATTCTTAAGTTAAAACCAATAACAATTAAGTTAATGAAGCCAAATAAACAACTTGTGATAGAGGTACATGTTGAAAACAACATTCAGTTTAGTTCCATCAGTCAAAGTCTTTCTTCAGATGGTTTCGTTAAACATTGTATGCATTTCGAAGAATCCACTACTACCACTGATCAAGTGGAAAGTAAATGCAAAGCAAAAGAAAATCAGTTAAGTAAAAGGAAAAAGAAACCTATGAAGAAAAGAGTCAAGCAGAAATCTTCAAAATTCACTTCACTTAGTAAAAAACTGAATGTTCATGATATTGATAAACAAAGGGAAGCAACTAATGATGATATTGATTCCAATGTTTCTTTTGCAGACTGTGATATCCTTAACTTACCTGTTATAAAACAAGATCTTGTCCTTGAACCATTACCTAATTTAAGTAATTCTGATGAACTGAAAGTTGACAATGATATTACAGAAGAATGTGATGATTTATCATTAAATGAATGTTCTACAACTGGAATTGATGATTTAAATTTGACAAGAAGTAAAAATGACTCCTCATCTATAGACATGGTCGCCGGTGACAGTGAAAATATGAGAGATGATGATTCGAAACTATTTGAATTGAAGAAGGACAAAAGAAAATGGAACACAATAAATAAACAGCCGAAAGCTAGCAGTAAAATGTCAGAACCATCTAAAGATTATATTGTCCGATTAAATGATGAAGGTTTGTATGACTTTATTATAAAGTAATATGTTTCTATTTATAGGTCACCTTAGAAGTTTATTTTTACAATGTCTGTAATTGGTCAGTCATTTATCAGACATGTATGATCAGCATTTCTGGGCCAGTTTTGTAAATCTTTCTGTGACATAATGTATTCGGCCATAGATGATAAAATCTGGGTCAAGATCAATTTATTGGCTCTCTTCCTATCAAATTTGACCTTTCGTTTTTCAAAAAATGGTTTGATTGAAGTTTATCCCATACATAACGTCCTTTGTCAGTTGTCTTCAGAAGTTCAGAGCATATAAACAGACAATAGTGGGTATCCTAAACTTTTATATCCTGATTGTAAGATTGTTCTTTTATTTTAAACTTGACAATTTTCTGTCATTTTCATATGCTGGAAATGAGACTCACATTGCAGACAGCGACTGGTAGATAAATGTATGATTTCCATTGATTGTTGAAACAACCTGACATTCAATACAGAGTTACTGCCCATGTTTAACGGGTTCATTAATGGTCCTGTGTTTCACAATATTGTTCTGGACCACCCTTCAGCATATTTTACCATTAAAATCTGAGTCATAATCATTGATGATGTCATAGGTTGTTGTTCCCGTAAACTGGACAATTTATTTTTGGATATTTGACAAGCGACTTCAGATGACTTAGCAGTCGAGCGAGTTTAAAAAGGGAAAATAGGGGAACAGAATATTGGAGATGATTTTAATTTTGTATGGAACGCCAAAGGTAAAAATGAATAGAATTTATTCTGTAGTAGTGAAATTTATAAAACTGTTTTAAAATGTAGATAAATCTCTTTAATATTGATTATTCATTTTTGGTAAAAATTCTGCAATGATTTTACAAATTTACAATACATGTACTCCTTAAAGTCATTGTGAACATAATTTAACTGATGATAATATGAACTACTTCAATTAACACATTTGGCGTTCCATAAATATTTCTCACATCTGAAACACTCCTCTATGTATATGTATGAAAATATACATAATCTACACTGGAGGATGTTCTTCGAATCTTCTGTAAACTTCGTCTTTACATATTAAAGTACATCATTGACTTTTATCTACCATGTATGATCGGAACCAAATTATATATATTTATTTTTAAATATCAATGTTTGGTAATTCATCAGTGTATATCAGTCTGTTTGTATTGTTATGATAAGTACAAACATGATAACTTTCCGTGTTTTTCAGGTCATCGGATATATTCCTGTCCTATATGTGGCTACAGTTCAAGATACCCCCAGAATGCACGTAAACATATACACGAGCATACAGCATCCTATGATTGGACTTGTGAAATATGTGGTCTTTGTTTCAAAAGTAAAAATCGTTTACAGAAACACAGAAGTGTACACGAACCAGATCGCCCTTTTAGTTGTCAGCTGTGTCCAAAAACGTTTAAAAGTAAGTTTAGTGTTGAAGTATTAAGAAGAAATTTCCTTGTTTCACTGTGAGTTTCAGTGTAAGCCAAAGAGATAGAAAGTGTTGCCAAATTCGTGCATGGTTGTATGTGATCAATAAATTAGCAACTTTTCTTGTTTGTTCGATTTAAATAATGACCTAGAGCATGATTTTTCAGCAGAAGTATAAAAAGTATCTATAATGTAATATTATGAAAATATTATGAAATATCATAAGAACTGTTGTGATGTAATATTTACTTAACTTAGCTAAAACCTATTGCTTTATGGTCTAGATATTAGTACTAAAATCCTACTTTATTTTACTGTAGTCTCCAAATTTTTTTTTTCAGGTAAAGGCGTGTTGAAGCAGCATCTACAACGTCACCTTGGATTAAAACATTTTGTCTGTGAGTTTTGTTCTAAAGAGTTTGTTACCCCCGGTGATCTGAACAAACACAGACGATGTCATACTGGCGACACACCGTATCATTGTGATCTTTGCGATAAACGATATGCTGACATCAGTGCTTTGCATCGGCATAAAAAGGACAAACATGCTGCATCAAAAATGTCGCTGTGTTCTGTGTGTTCAAAACAGTTTCCATCACTACAGTCAACTTTAAATCATATGAAAAAAGCTCATAGTAATTTTACTGGTTTTCTGAATGCTGACAAACTGTTAGTTGAAGATTTAAAACCAGTTATACCAATCCTAGAAACTGAACCAACAGATGAACTGATCTCCAGTTCAGAAATAAGTGTAACCATATTATGATAGGTGCACCTGTTGACAACATAGTAGTATTTTTTAGGTTGGAGGCAAGTAAATTGCCTGAATTAACTGTAAAATTGATTTATAGGTACATTTCTCTTCTTCTGAATGTAAGTGCAGTGCAACTTCTCCAGAGCAGCCCTCTCTTGAGCAACAACCTCCCTAATATAACAACATGATTTTTCCCAACTGTACGATTTAACTATTAATTTAACCTCTATAGAGCAATAACCTCTCAACAACAACATAATATGCTTCTCCTATGGGATGTCGCTTTGGAGTGGTTGCACTGTACATGTTTATATATATACTTGTACATGTTTGTAGTGTCTGAAACTCTGAATCATGTATTAAAACATTTTTTTCTTGTGTTTATATCAGTATTACTAAATGATCTTATTGATACAAGTTATGTTCATGTTAAGCATTAACCTGAAGACAAATAAATTGTTTGTTTAAGTTGATTTGTATTGTGATCTTTTAATTACTTGCTATTCAACAATGTACCTGTTATATAAATTCAGTTCAACCCGAATGAATTATGTAAAGATTGTGATGTAATTGAAAGTTAATGAGGACCATTTGTTCATGTTCTGACCTGAATCAATGAAAGAAAAATACCACATACATATTAGTGGCCACCTCCAAATAAAGGCTATCCTTTGAAAAATGGCCATTCTTTAAAAACTGTCGTTGATTATTTACAACAAAATAACCTCTGAATATAGACCACAATGTGTCTTTCCAAAGTGTGGTCTTTGTTCACAGGTGTGACTGTACATTCTTTACCTATATAAATTATTTGGTCTGTTTATAGAAAATGGTGATTTGCAGTCTGTTTTTGAGTCATGTCCCAAACTCGGTAGATGATGTTATTGAAACATCTGTGATCTCTGTAGTATCAAATAAGTGATCAAAGATTATTCAGTACAATTCCAGACTCAACTCAGAAAAAGGGTGAAATTGTTGAAATAATTAATGAACGCTAATGAATCAATGTCAATTGCAATACAGTATTTGATTTTAATTGTATGGTTTCAACAGAAATTAACTGACCATGTTAATATCAAATTAATCATGAGTTAAACTTGTTACAACATTAAACACAATGTCATGTACCGGTAATAATAGATGTGATCATCAATTTAAGGTTCATCAACTGTTTGTCAGTACACTACCCCGCTACCGACCATGTCTCTTTATGTGTAAAAGTAGACAATTGCTTATGGAGGACAGGGGTGTCTAGTACTGGTTCATCCCTGGAACGATGGTTAGGTGAACTGTCTGCCTCATATGACTCTTGACTGTTGAAAAGGGGCGTAAAACACATACAAACAATTGAAAGAATACAACTGTGAGCTATATATTCTGGTTCTCTTTTCCAGACAAAAAAGTGTATCAGTGTGTAATATGTAAGAAAGAGACCAACATTCGCCAGAACATGGAAGTTCACTTAAACCAACACTCAGGTAGAAGACCATGGCAGTGTGAAGTGTGTGGTCTGGGGTTTAAAGGACCCTCTAATCTTAAAACACACATGCATCAACATGAAGATGGAATGAGATATCATTGTCATATATGTAAGAGAAGATTTAGAGGTAAGTCAGTGATTCTATACTGTAAATGTATGTTACAATACTAGTAAGTCCTCTAAGTATGTTGAAATTTTTATGTAAATAATTCATTCCCTGATGAAGACTACTGTGTAGTCGAAACTAGTCGAAGCAATAAATTGGTAAAACAGCCGTTGTCTTTGTCGTGTGTTCCGCTTCACTCCTTTGTTGTTGTTATTAAATAATGTTTAGATGAATTAACTGAATGAATCTTTTCATTAATTATTGTTGCTGTATCGTAAATAAATGCATATAATATATTCACTGAGGATTGGGCATAAAAAAAAATGTTTCTGGATACATGCTCATTAGAAATAGGGTAGGTAGGTTGGGAATTTTGTCTTCATCTTATGTTGTTATTATTCTTGAATGTATGTGGAAAGGTAAACAAGTGAGACAGTATATGTACCTTTTCTTGAGCATAAGTGTAGGGTTGTGGGGAAATTAGGGTAGGTCGGGTAACTAGAAACAAACAAAAAAAATATGGTATCTTAAAATATATTTAATAATACTTAAGTTACTATGACTGTTTCATTTTTTCTGTCACCAACTGTATGTCTGTTTGGTCTGCTTCAGTGTATATGTATCATGGTTAAGTGGTTAAGGTCGCTGACTTCAAATCACGGTAACCTTTCGGCTTTAACTGACAGAGGGTCATGGGTTTGAGCCCCACTACAGACCATGTCTCTTTATGTGAGAAAGTAGGTAATTGCTTATGGAGGATGGGAGTCTAGTACTGGTTCGATGGTTGGGTGAGCTGTCCACCTCATATGACTCTGACTGTTGAAGAGGGACGTAAAACTCGAAATAAACAAATAAAGAACATTGAATGTCAGAAGGCTTGTCTTGTCAATATAACAAGCCATTGTTTGTGAATGAAATTATTTTGAAATAAGTGTTAATTGAACCATGTTGTGCACTGTGTAACAATTTCTGCTTTTTATAGATAGAGGAACTTGTCAACAGCATGTAAAGCGCCACCTGGGAGAGAAGAAACATGTTTGTGAACATTGTGGGAAATCTTTTGTCATCACCTCAGATCTCAAGAAACATATCCGTACTCATACGGGCGAGAAACCGTTCAGCTGTAAACAATGCAATATACAGTTTAGTGACGGAAGTAGCTACGCTAGACATGAGAAAATGCACACTGCCAAGTTTAGATATCAGTGTACTGTGTGCTGTAAATTATATACACGGCGAGATGCTTGTAGTAAACATATTAAAAAAACTCACAAAGATTTGGAGCATGTAGATATCTTACAAGTGAGTACTGAGGATTGTAGACTTGATGAGCAGGATTGTAAATCTAATAATGATGTGAAAACCGCTGGTGTAGTGTCACAACAGGGAACAAAGTCACTTAATCCTTCACTCAGAGAACAGATAGATGATCGTACATCAGATACCGGGATTAGAATTTCTCCATTGAAGAAATCTTGGCAGAATTTTGAAAGTTTAACTCAGGAAGCTTCTAGAAGATTTAAGGAACAGACTGATTTGATTGGTGGAGGTTCTGGTATGAGCGGTTCTCATTCTACCATCATTAACAGTTACCAGGGGGCGCCACTAACTCAAACTATTTATGGAAACATGAGTCATACACTGATAGACAATCAAAGACTTACAAATATTCCACCATATGGTTTACAGACACTTGGTGCACAGGTATATCAAACCAATCAACCATACAATCATAATGTACCAAAATACTGATTTACCATGATAAAAGATGTACAATCATAATGTACCAATTTACTGATTTACCATGAAAATAGATGTACAATCATGTGTACCAAAATACTGATTTACCATGATAAAAGATGTACAATCATAATGTACCAATTTACTGATTTACCATGAAAATAGATGTACAATCATAATGTACCAAATTACTGATTTATCGTGTAAAACAGACGTACAACCGTAATGTACCAAATTACTGATTTATCGTGTAAAACAGACGTACAACCATAATGTACCAAATTACTGATTTATCATGAAAATAGATATACAATCATAATGTACCAAATTACTGATTTACCATGAAAACAGACGTACAATCATAATGTACCAAAATACTGATTTATCATGAAAATAGATGTACAATAATAATGTACCAAAATACTGATTTATCATGAAAATAGATGTACAATCATAATGTACCAAATTACTGATTTATCATGTAAAATAGATGTACAATAATAATGTACCAAAATACTGATTTATCATGTAAAATAGATTAACAATCATAATGTACCAAAATACTGATTTATCATGAAAATAGATGTACAATCATAATGTACCAAAATACTGATTTATCATGAAAATAGATGTACAATAATAATGTACCAAAATACTGATTTATCATGAAAATAGATGTACAATCATAATGTACCAAATTACTGATTTATCATGTAAAATATATGTACAATAATAATGTACCAAAATACTGATTTATCATGAAAATAGATGTACAATCATAATGTACCAAAATACTGATTTATCATGAAAATAGACGTACAATCATAATGTACCAACATACTGATTTATCATGAAAATAGATGTACAATCATAATGTACCAAATTACTGATTTATCATGTAAAATAGATGTACAATAATAATGTACCAAAATACTGATTTATCATGAAAATAGACGTACAATCATAATGTACCAACATACTGATTTATCATGTAAAATAGATGTACAATAATAATGTACCAAAATACTGATTTATCATGAAAATAGATGTACAATCATAATGTGCCAAAATACTGATTTATCATGAAAACAGAAGTACAATAATAATGTACCAAAATACTGATTTACCATGTAAACAGACGTACAACCATAATGTACCAAATTACTGATTTATCATGTAAAATAGATGTACAATCATAATGTACCAAATTACTGATTTATCATGTAAAATAGATGTACAATCATAATGTACCAAAATACTGATTTATCATGTAAAATAGATGTACAATCATAATATACCAAAATACTGATTCATCATGTAAAATAGATGTACAATCATAATGTGCCAAAATACTGGTTTATCATGTAAAATAGATATACAATCATAATGTACCAAAAGTACTGATTTATCATGAAAAAAGACGTACAATCATAATGTGCCAAAATACTGGTTTATCATGTACATGTAAAATATAGATGTACAATCATAATGTACCAATTTATCATGTAAAGTAGATGTACAATTATAATGTATATCATATTACAATATTCTTGTAACCATTCACTGTCCACAAACATGTATGTGTCAACTCCTGAAAGTTCAAAAGATTTAGATGCTATATTTATACTATCTTATTATTTTTATTATAACAGTGAGCAGGGTCACTCATTTGAAAATCCCTGCAGTGAGTCATCTTGACTCTTCTATACGTATATATGTCAATTTGGTGTTCTGTGATAGTAACCAAAGAACAATGCATTGAGTTTACCTTATTGTATGTGCCAAATATATTTTGAATATATAATTTTGTTTATTTTCTTCTTCTGTGTGTGGACAGTACAACAGCATCTTATCTAGTACAAAAAAAATATTTTGTAAATGTAACAATAACCAAAAACACATGTATCGCAGTCATATATAAATACACGTATCATTGGCCCGTGTGGTTATTTTAGGCATTTATACATCATTATACACTATCAAACGCTGCATATGATTTTATGTGAGCCCTGTGTCTGTGTCAGTTAGTATATTATCTCACTGTGCGATAACTTGTTTATATTATCAGTCAGTTACTTCCCTTTACTTGGTAGGGTATTATTGTAGAAACATGAAGATATTTTTATCTCATTCTCTACCTTTATACAACGGACAGTAAAGAAAATAATAATATTTTATATATTGGAAATAAATGTGCTACAAAGCACAAAACATTTTTAATTAACACAAACCTACATACGTTTGATAATTATGAAATAACATGCTCGAATTTTTACCAAGTTCAAATTTAAGGAGATGTAAGTATTTTAATATCTAATAGAAAAATTTTGCTTATGTTAATGAATGAAGCTCTTTTTGCTTCGTTTATTGTTCTATGGATCTATAAATATTTTGTTAACTTTTAATGAATTTGTCTTTTTCTCTAGAAAAATTGATTCCAAGAATGAGGCAGTTAGCTAAATGAAATAAAATCTTACAGTATGGATAATAATTTATGTGCGTGTTTTGGTAAAAATATTATTATAGAAGGAATAGTTGGCAATATTTTGTCTCGCAGGAAAAAAACTAGTACAGACACTAACCAGTATTCTTTGTTTAAAATCTTGTCAAATGTTAATCAATGTTCTAAATATTTAAGGACCGATTTAAAGCAAAAGAGATCTTCACAATCCTTGCCACACGACCGGAAAACCGACAGACGACACAAGCAGACGACGTCTTAACCTCTAACAAAAGAAGTGTACAAGCTGTGAAACTTCTTTATATGTTACTCTTCTTAATGATTATATTCATTGTGTTTGATATAATAATACCTTTAATTTGTCGTTATTTAATTTCTCGCGCCACGACTTCTGTCAGATACGGTATTCTTCAAAGGTATACTTTTCTCACCTCCGTCGTCTGAAGGTTCGAGTTAATTAATATCCTAAATCAACTGTCTATTGATCAATATCCGTTAATATATAGAAACATAATTATGATTTACAGTCTTATTCTTAATCCTAAGGAAATTGAATTAATCATTAAGATCCCGTGGACAATTTGTTCTATTCGAGTGTGCTTTGAATAAAGTTGCGGTAAATATAATGATGAAAATGCAATATTAAGACAGAGTTAGAAGCGTTTTTTGTGCCAGGGAAAATGTTGATCATTTCTGAGGTAAGTTGTACGTACTCTAGTTTTGGTGATTTTTGGCTGTATTTATCAACCCTCTAGATCTTTTGTCGTCGTTCAAGAATTTACAGATTTATATAATTTAGTACTGTTTACACCGGTTATTCTTCTTGTTGTTGTTTTAAAATAAACTTACAATTAATATTGAATTGTGCTTGTAACATATCATTTCAAGCACTGCTTGGTATTTTTGTCATGTACTACCCAAATCCATGTTTTATTAATAGAACATTTTGTACTGTTCTGTAAACCTCACTAAGGACGTGGGAAGTTAAGTTGATGAATTTCTTTGAAACTAATGTCTGGGTTAGCAACTATGTAGTCACATTCCGCGTTCTCTAAAGACGCTGTTATTATCATGTCATACACGGGACAGGAGACGCTCGAATCTCAATTTGCGTCTAATCCTGAATGCAAACGCCTTTATTGCCTCATTCAACCATCATTTATTACACTTTGTTTAGTTCGCTGTACACTAATATTTGTGTATCTTCAGATAAGGTCGTGTAATACTGTACGTAGTTGCGTTTATAGGACCCAATTATTAAGGTTAATTAGAAGACTAATATGAGCACAGTGCTTATACATGACCATATGTTTAATATTGTATACATTCCCGCTAGAACGGGATGTAAATTGTTGACATTTTATTGTAGCAATATTGATCGATCAATATTATCGTTATAAGTTCAAGTTGTTCCATGTTGTATGACGGTACTTTGATCGCATCCTTTACAACATTTAGCCTGCAAAACTCTCAAAGGATCGAGTTAATGCTTGTTGGGTCATATTTGATTTAGTAATTAAGAGCGCGTGGTCGTAAAAGCAAATCCAATAATAAATATTCGACTCTAAATGAATATTTTCATGGACTCAGGAAACAAAATTAACACTACAGCATCGTTTTGTTTGAAAATCAATTAATCGCAGACGGTTGAATTTCAGGAAGTATCCGTTACCGGAAGTCAACATATTGGGTATTGTTATAAGAATATCAAAATAATTGTTGCATGTGTTCATGATGATTATTGTGTTGTAAGGCCATTTTAACTTATTTTTTACGTTTCCGGTGTTCATTCAAACGTTTTCATTTTATGCGTTCCGTACCTAAGCGTCTACAGTCTGAATAATCGTGTAATAAAAAATAAAATAAAAAATCAACGACCACGACGAGACTCGAACTCGCAATCTTCTGATTCGAAGTCAGACGCCTTATCCATTAGGCCACGCGGCCGATACGACGATATGAGAGATTATAATGCATGTTTATAAAGTATAGTATATTATTATACGTTATATCATATGCTGTATGTATTTGCCTTTAATAAAACCTATTCAATATATGGGTTGTTAATCTTGATGCAATTGGCGCGCGAATACGATTTATAAATAAACATAATATTTTATATAAATGTTTATCGCCTAGACAAATATTCGAAATATTTTATTTTTACACAACTTGTTAAACTATTAATATTAACGCAAATCTATTTTGAAACTTGAACATGTATTTTTTTCATTCAAGTTTTCATTGAATCGTGTCCAGAGATTTCTTTTTATTATATTACATGTACAACGAAAGTTGATTTATAGGTGCACGAGAGTTAGCGTTAAATAATACTGTTTCTTTTATATGTGTGCACAGATGTGGTGTTCATATTTTTGTAATAAGTTATGAGTCGTGTGACAACAACATTTATCAATCCACCATCCCGCTACAATCTGATGTACCATTTTTCACCATCACACACTGTGCTTATTTTGTCACCCTAGTGACCCTACATACATGTATGGTATGATGAACTTCAACGTGTTATGACTTGTTTCTTTATATAAAACATAAAATTATTGTGGAGTTGATATTTGTTAAACTTTCAATCTTAATGTAATCACGTGGGTGGAATGTTAAACTTATACATAGTTTGTTGTGTTCACTTTAACATATTTCTGTGTTACATCTTGAATACTCAGACAAATTATGCAATCTACGTAAACTTGTGGTGTGTTCTTATCCGTATGTAAAAAGTCGTATCTCGCAATAAAAAAGCTTGTATGAAGCAATTTCTGATTAGGGGCGGCGGGGTAATTTTAAAATTATTGGGATTATTAATCTGACATGGGGGAAAAATCAGTCATAACTACTAATTAAACCGCTACAGTTCTTAATAGGGGATAAGACACCCCGACCCCCCCCCCGGGTCCTATATACCCGACCTTATAATAAAAATAATAGTAGGCGTTCTAAAATTGATGGTCATTTGTATGCTGTGTATGTTCACATACTTCCAGACGACGTGTATAAACGAGTATGAGCAAACATGGGTTGGTAAAATTAAACCTTTTTCCAAACTTGCTATTCATTGTCACCAATACCTCACATCAACCATTATCTTGCTGACCACATTGCGACACTTAAATCAGAACTGATTTTGTGGAGTGTAGATATTTCAGCTTACGTTTTCTATGTATAAGTTAAGCAATCAGTTCATATCAGTTTTCATGCTGTAAAAATGTATTAGCTAACGTTATCTCAAGATATTTATTTCTCCACTTTGAACATGTAGGCCTAATAGACATGTAATATCCTTGTACTTCAGTTGACCATATTGCAGAATGTGCGAGATCGTCCCAATGACTTGTATTATTGCCGGGTTAAAATACTGATATATGTTCAACTATTGATATCAATCACAGTACAAGAAGTCTTACATTGATTTACAACTTTAATTAAAATCCGCTTGTTTCAATTTTATCCTCACTTTATAAATGTAGCAGACGATAATTGCGCAATTAATTTACGTCGTTTCTACGGGCGTTGTTGGGTTTAGTTTTATCTTTCAGGTCTGTAGGAACCGGGGTAGGGGCTAGGTGTCAAAAGGGGCTATATTCCCTTCCCGGTTGTCTTCCCCTCTGAAATCGCTTCCTACGGGCCTGCCTACAAAATTTTGAAAAATCTTAATTTAAATTTTGGCTTTTTGTAGCTAACTGTCATTTTGACCAATCAATTAAACGACTCTCAGCTACACAATGTGTACAGTATATTATCTTGTATGTATGGCGATCATTGTAATAGGGATAGCAGGATGACAAGAAAATATCTAAATGCACAAAAAATCAAAATGATGAATTAATTTATTTTCTTTTGCTAATATCATGCTTCAAACATGATTGTTATGTTTCGTATTATCGATATCTCGATCACTTTCCGTCTACTTGTCTTTTTATAGTACATATCGATAATTTGACGATTACAAGCAATCAATACTAGACAAAAATGATCTTAGTCCAAAAATAGAGCGTCTGTTGTTAATGTTAGACACAACTGCGTTCCAATTGGTTGGAAAATTAATGACTCCGCCCACATTTCATTGCCCTCAGTGTATTGAACTTCATTGATAATAGTGTTTTCATCGGGTAAATTACATTGAAATCCCAATAAAAACGAATATAATTTTAAAACATTAACCTATTTTGAAAGTGTTCATCTTAATCTAACATTTGTGGAGAACTATTCTTAAATACTGAAGGATGTAAGACTATACGAATTACGCCATGTAAGTATAGTTATATAATATGTATATCGTTTTATATGTTATTCGTATACGATCTTCTATCAGGAATGCACTAATTTAGAATCAAATACTTATATACATGTATATATAAGGATTTATTACAATTAAGGCAATTATATATATTGCTTTCATCATTTTCAGTGAAAAAAAACAGCATTATATCATTTTCATCATCTTAATTAGTCATCAAAATCATCATCATCATCAGTATTGTTCTAATCAATATTAACCTGATATTGATTGGTGAATCCATGTCATTCTGCTGATACTGATGACGATGACCTTGAAAATTACCAACACGTACTAATTAGATTGTCGTCACTGATTGCAGAATAATTCTATATGATATCTATACTTCAAGTATATCGATAAAAACAGTTGTTGCTTTAGATGTGCATGTGTGTGTGGTTGTGGTGTGTGTGTGAAAATGCTAATTGATATTAAATTACGTACCTATAGTTCTATAACAGTAAGATTATCCCGATATAATGCAACTCAACATTCATCAATAATTCAACATGGTTCATTAATTGTACCAGAAACATTATTGTAACTCAAGAAACACTGATTGTACTGAATATTTAAACGATGAAGGCTTAATTGAGAGTGGAATTTGATACTTTGTACACAAGTTGTACACTGGCCGTTATTTAACTGTTACTCAAATCTCTAAAAATTATGTCTGTTTTCTTTTCTGACGAAGATCTTGATCTGCGTGCTTGGAATGGCGTGAGTTTTAGTCGGATTAACCTTTTATACTGTGTAATTAGCTCTCTTTTATTCACGTCAATAAACACGTACGGAGAGCAAAACGAATCCATGACAACGGATTCACCTAAATAATCGTAAACATTTATAACCAAGAATTTTCTATTTTATGAGTTTTGTAACACGTTTATTACACGTCCAATGATAATGGAATTTAATCAACATAGCTTCTATCATCGCATCAAGTTGACACAGAGTCAGTGTCATGTCTTATAGTTAAATTTTGATTGTAATTTTTACGCAATAAAAGTGTCACAAGCCGTCTTCTAAACCCGATGAACGGTAAATTACACCGCGGAATCATTTAGACATGTCGTTACTGTACTTATTTTAAATCTAATCAACACCAAGTATAGCCATTTATCATTAATGGGAAATACAAAAAAAAATCATTTCTTATAAACGATCCATTAATGCCAGCACTTTTGCCCTGTATATTCAGTGTATATATGATTTTGCACTCATCTTGAAAGCATACACAGTAAGCATTATAATCATATTGTATGATGTTAACATGTTTGTACGATAAAAAACTTCCAACAAATTAACGCTATTCCTACTTATTTATGCATGAAACAGAATCATTTTTATAACAAGAATATATATATATATATTATTTCAAGTTTACAGTGAAAGTTGAATGTAACATTTTCTTGAAACGTATATGAAAACCTTTCCTCATTTTTACACATTTGTGAAATACTAAACATAGTAACAGAGTACATTGTATCATTCTATTGTCATGATAGTTATGATGTGTTTGTGTTAGCTATGCGGGCTTAACAAATAACCATCGGTATGTTTGACTTTAATTTTTAAATATTGTATAACTACATTTTGTATGAACATATCTCTCCCTAATTCAGATAAATATGTCAAAAAGTTTAACACAGTCACGTGCAAATCATAACATCATGTGTTAGACAAAAACAACCAACAATCTTGTTCGACATGATGTCAAAACATAATTATTATCATTTGATAAATGATTTTTATTACAATGTCATCAGCTGTGACATTATCATCTGTAGCATGTAAGATTGTCAACTAAAATGTTGATACGATAGGTCAGTCTAGAGGTGTGGTAAGGTTTTTACCTTTGTATGTATCATTAAGATTCGTACCATAAAACGTTGCTATGAAGAACGCAAATAGCTTTCACAGTTGCGAATTAAAACTACTCATTCTATAAACAGGTACATGTGCAGACACACATTCTGTTGTCATAGCAACCCCCTACGCGAATTTATTAACGTAAAACGTGTACCTGCTGAATGTCATGACTGAATCGACCGTGATGTTAAAAATACATGCATAGAAAGAATAATGTCACTATAATTCACACTTGTATTTTCTAAGTCTGTACATTCAGATTTCGACTTAAGTCGCCCACTTTTATATAATTGTATTATTTGTAGATCTAATATCTTCTTATCATCTAATTCAGTTGATCTAACTAATTGAATTTTATTAATAAATGTTTCAAAGTAATCAGTCGATCGTTCTTGAGTATAGTTTGCGAGCTGTTCAACGGCCTTGTCGTATATCTAACAACCCGACCCCTTGTATGACCCCTTGTCTGTCATGCTAATCAAACTAAGGTCATCTTGATATGTGTGAAAGAGCCGAATTATTAGGCGTATTGTAGAAAGCAAAGATAGAATGTGTATCAGACACGCGTCTCCTTTCTTCAGCAAATTTCTCTTTGAAACCTGATATATCAAAGGTATACTGATATAGTATTTTTATCTTCTTCGGTGCGTTTAAACTTGCTTTTTAAGAGATGTTTTTGTCTTGCAATTTAGTAGTCAACTTTAGAACTTTAGTCCTTGTCATTATGAGCGGCTTTGATATCTTCCAAATAATGCAGTGCTATTAGTTAAGTGTTGATGAAATATGATACTAAAAGTGACTACATAGAGACCCAATGTTATCGGTACAATCTAGAGATCCGTGGGTATTTATTTTGACATTAAGTTTATATCTGGGCCTACCACCATTTACTCGCCTCAAATCGTGTTTAATCAAAGCTACACCACATTGTACCAGGGTAATTTTAGTGCTCTCGTAGCGAAATCCGAGGATGTACTTTTTATTACAAGACCTCATGATGTAGACGACGATGATAAATGGACCTTTTATTCGGCTGAGAGGTTACACTCTTCCCTCTTTTTACAACGCCAACCACCGACGAGAGAGAAATTATGTTACATGATCATTAATTAAACCCTTGAAACAGAATAATTATAACATTTGTGTTTTCTTTTTGTGTGATCTTGAAAGTGAGCAATATAATTAAAAGATACAAATAATACGTGCGTGATTTTTACGAGCGCCACCTGGAGATTAAAGTAGAACTCTTGCTTGTGTTTGCATTCTAAATTGTAATAAAGGCGGAACTGATTTGTATTCAGTTGAAATCTTAAATAGAAATAGATGACACAGTTTGAAACTTGCACCTGTTATGGTACGGGGGCCACACGTACACTGTTCGTAATATGTACAGAAGTGTTTAAATATCACTCCATCCGTTTGTGTTACCAGGTAGTTGTATAAATAAAACTACATTTGTACCTGGTGTTACTAAAATTTTCAATAGCCATTTTGAAAAATGTGTCGGAGAGAATTAACATAATTTATTATTTTATTTTGACCAGATTACACGTTGGTGCCTACCTAGAAATTATGGTCACGTACGAGCAATGGCCATTCGTTCGCGTTCGTTTATTATATAAACTTTGGGTCAAGTTGACCCAAATAAACGCTAGCTGTACCTAAATGTCATATCTCCTTTGTTCTTTAGTAACCATTGGCTCTAGGTATAACTTTATAATCGAATTTCATTAATTCATTATCGTACAGTTAATGGGTGCATGGTCTGTTATGACCGGGATTCGAACCCATATCACAGGATATCAATTCCTGCGCTTAAATTGGAGAGCAAAGCCACGGCCAAAATTCATGTCCATGTTCATTACAAATCCCTGTGAACATCAAGTTACCATGTATTACGTACAGTCGGTGATAAAATGTAAAAACACAGATTTTATGAGAAATAATTTGATACTTATTCTCATGTATTATTATAAAGCAGGTGTTCGGGTGATCGTTAAACATAACACTTTATCACATCATTTAGAGATGATTTTTTGTTACAAAATATGTATCCGTTATTTGATGCCTAAAATGAAACCGTGAATAACTGTCGGTCGTTGAATCTGCATTTTTTATAGTAAATTGATACTGATGTAGGTATGTTGCGTTATAAAAATAACGCATACTAATTTTGGACACTGAACAATAGTTCATATTTCCAAAGCTTTAACTCGCTCGGTGCGCATGAAATTCTATGCGGTACTCAGTATTAAGCTTATCTATATCCATCATGTTGCACTGTAAGTCTATGTAAGTTCAGTTTCCATGAGTACTTTCAGTAATTTGATCTCTCTCTCTCTCTCTCTCTCTCTCTCCCCCTCTCTCTCTCTCTCTCTCTCTCTCGCTGTTTGACATTTTGAAGATGAAAACCCATACTTTGCACTCATGTATGGTTGATTATTGACCCTACAAATCCATGTTCAAAATCAGAATAATCATACTTGTGACTAGATCAATGCTTTTCGATTTCTTCATTTCTCGACTGTATGAGCCTATTTTTATGATCCTTTGACTGTAGAAGGAAGACTGGGAGAACGTTACTCTGCAGGGCGTGGGAAAGCATATTCGTGTTTTATTCATCAATTCAACAATGGAATGACAAGGTTATCTGGGATCAGGTTCAAAATGCTTGCTTCATTTATTTAAATGTATATAAAAACAATTCTGTCAGTCACGTATTGCGATACAAATTCAAATCCATTCGGGACAGCTCGGTCAATTTCGTACCTCGTTAAAACCAATAGACGGCGGAGTCGACCGAGGTGTGACGAATGAATTAAAATTATTACAAAGATATTATGGACATTTTGTGTTTCTTCAGTATTTAACTATTTATCCTTCTGGTGTTAGTGGCGTGGGCATAAAAATAAATGGATTCAATGTTTGTAGCGTTCTACCACATGATATTACTTTAAGTATTCTTTTATTTACTAAATATGGTAAATTATTAATATGTTACACTTAGTAACAACAGACGGGGACCCGCGGATGGCTATTATGATACTATAAATCATGTTCTTGTCCACGAACACAACGGCTTAATTGATGATTTCATCTGTTCATGAACATGTTTCTAGTGAACATTAAGTTTCAAACTAAGGATTAAATTAAATATTTCATGAACATACATGAATATTTCCTATAATGTAGGGTCTTGTTCACGTTCGCTATAATGTAGGGTCTTATAAGATTGTTTACGATAGATATTGAGTGACGAGTAATACTTCAAATGCACGTCAGAGTTTAGAATTTTCAGACTGCCCGAAGTTTAGATTTTTGTTTCGTGTCTATCATTCTCATAATTAATGTGATGAAGACATTTATGATATTGTGTCAAAATAAACAAAAAAGCTGTCAAGGTTTAGTCAAATTCGTGTTATCTACGATCAGCAATGTAACTGTCCATCGAGATTTCGACACTGACCATACAGCAGCATAGATGTTGGTGTCTCAAAATTAACTATTTGTGTTATGTTTATAGTTTTCGATTTTACGACATGACAGGTGGATTTTATTTCATCAAAAGTCTATAAAACAGACGCCATGTGTGTCAAAGTACATTCTGAGGCCGTAAGTGGACACTGTAAATAAATGTCCGTCAGTTTTATTATTGTACATTTGTATATCATATCGTCAGGCCTTTAGAAGCAACCACAAGTATTTTTATAATTGATATATACCCCTATCACCAATGGCAATAAAATTCAAGATAAATTAACGCCTGCAGCGCGGAATTTTATGAAGACAACATGAGTGTTTTTCCTGTATCGCCATTTTTGATTTCAACCCTTTTAGAAATTTTGAAATATTTATTACTGTGGTTTACGTATAATATGCTTGAAGTTTTCATTGTTATCAAGGAAATGATAAAACTTGTACTTTATCTGTAGAAATTGTTTTGGTTATGTTATGTAAACACGTGTGTGTGTTAAAGGTGCATGTGTTTGTTTGGATCGTCCTTCACATGTTATATATTAATCCAAACAGGGAGTATGGCTTCAATCTAAAACGTTATTAAATTTGTCATACCGGAAATACTCTATTATTTAATAGATAATTTAGGGACGTCTTTGTAAACGAGTTTCTATTTGATCACGTTGATAAGTTTGATACCTGAACTCCATGCATGGAGGTCAATCTGACTCTCTTTGTCTGATATAAGACATTAATGCCGGTCTTTTATGCTACTTAAAGGCAAATAAAACAATCATTACTATGTTGCAATGCCGTAGGAACCCGAGGGGGGATAGCCCCCGCCCCAAATGATTTTGAATGAGATGGGGGTATAACTGAAAACCACACCCTTTGTGAGACAAAATCTCAATATAACACCCGCAATTCATTTAGTTAAATAATTATTCCCTCTCCCAATCTGGCATTGCTTCCCACGGGGTTACCTTGTAGGTGCATTTACACAAAACGAACCATGATGTAGTATCTAATGTTTGTTTCTTTTTTAATACTTCTATTTCAATGAAATTGAATCTGTTTGACGTGTTAATAGTTTATTGTTGTTAATATTTGAGTGACTATAAAACAAATATGTCCATATCGTATTTTACAGCCTTTTCCGAAGATGGTCGGAAATCACCGAGATTGCACGAAGTCGTGTTGTTGGGGCTTGTTTGATTGTAATCCTTGTAAAAAAAGAGAAAATGTCAACTCATTGAGCCATCAGACAATGTTTACAATAAGATTAGATCGTGTAATCCTTGTTTGTCAGTTAGAGAACGTTCAATCGACACGACGGCCATCATAAACACTGTATGTTTGTTGTTCATATTGACAGAGGAAATCCCTTCATTAATGTTCCATAGTTTGTTTATTTGATATAAAATTATGCAACAATAGAAAGTTTAGGGGACAATATTTGACTACCAGCTATAGACAACTGTGGTTGATGATAATCAATTTTCTTTATTTACAAAGCTTGTTTTCCATTAGACAAAGCGTGTCTGTGACTAATTGAATGTACTGTCCGAGCATTGATGCTTGTCCAGACGGAAAGAGATGACAATAATATGACCGGGTACCAGAATCAATTACTAAGCTTGTCGTTGGATGGACAAGCCATTGTTTAGTTCCATGAACAGTTTAAAAAAAATCAAACTTCTTGACAAAGAAAACATTCAATGATATAATTTTCTATCTTTTAAACTTGGTCTATGTAGAAAAAACATGATAACCTTGTAAAATATCGATCTCTCAATCAATTTATAAGAATATTGATAAAATTACCGCTCGTTCTTGGTCCGGATTTATACTGATTTTTCCCTAGCCTTTCAAGTAGAATACTGAAATCAATCGTTGTATAAATATCAGATAAAATCAAATAAAAAACTTCTATATTTCAATAAAAAGTGACAAATGACATGGCATACATTAACGAGGTAGGTTTTGTACGTTTCTAAGTTATCTTGTAGTGTTTTTATGATCTGTCAAGTATGTAGTGGCTCCAACATCATGTTCGTTCATTTCTTATGCCAAGTTAAACAAAATCTACTGAAAAATGCACGTTTAAAGAAAATTTGACGTACAAATGTGCTCTTGAAATTAAAAAAAAAACATTTTCAAAAATGTTTCAGTGAACTCATTCAGTTTGCTCTGAGGCGACTTTTATATCTTGGTAGGTAAAAAGGGTCTGTAAAAATGGTTCCATACTACTAGTATGCATATACTAGCATTTATATATATGTTAACTAGCCCGGATATGTTATGATGTAAATGGTGATATTTCATCTCGTAGCGTATCCATATAGCCATCCGGAAAAGTTTACTCCCTAATGTATCAGCGTACGGTAAAACGGCTATATAATTTACATACATGTATATAATGAAAAATAATCAACAGTCTATAGGTATTATTTAATAGCCAACCAACAACATGGTTATTTTTCATTATTAATTTACTTGACTCTTTTTATACTAAATAATCAATGTCGGGTTTAAAGAATGGTCTTTATTCATTTGATAGTCTTTATTTGGAGATGTCCGCTAACACAGACTTAAATGTAAATGTATATTCTTCATTCCCTATCATTGGTGAAACAAATTGTCTTGCGTGTCAAACTATATGTCCATCTATGATCTACAATAGACAGATGTTTTAGTGAAAATGAAAACAAGTGATATAGCATGTTATGTATTACAGCCTTACTGAATAATATGTGAGATATTTTATATTATATTGTCGTTTTTTTTATCCTTATGTGGTATAACTAAAAATATATTAAACCTTCTATATGTTATCTCTTCCATGTCTTAGATTGTGTTTTAGTTATGTTATCATATATGATGACTTTTTTTTCGTTTTATCTTTATGTAAATACAAACTCTTTCCTCTCTTATGAAAGAAACATGCGCTATGTATTAAAAAAACCCTCCTCCCTCACGCCCTATGCTAATTCTAACATTGAATCCGTCTTGTAAGTCCACCATATCATTCTATGATTTATCAAACGTATAATTTAATAGATCTACAAGTTGATATCGTATCCAAATTTCCAGTCTTTCAATTAAATCCACCATTTATCAAGCATTAAGCGATATCAACGAGTTATCATCGGGTAATTTACGTTCTGTATTCCCTAATCTTGAGTTAGTATATTAGTATTTAGTCCCAGCCTAGTATATTCATCGTCTATATGTTTATCGACATGTTATGTATAAAGATTAAGTAAATACGATTCTCTTTCACAAGAAGTTGAATCCATACTTGCTGATATTAATTGAACTGAAATGAACTTATACATTTTGTAAATTGATATCAGTTGTTAACCACTGAGTGTAAAGTGAACTCGTTCTAATTGAAATCTATTAAAACTCAGACTGAATGCATTAACCAACTAGTTGTTTGTATTGGTGATTTCTTTCATCTTAAGTGTGTTAGTATTTTATCACTTTTCTCTGGGTAACATCCGTGCAGAACTTTGTTCATGACGACGATGACAACAAAAGAATGAAATTGTGATTTTTACCCGACCTTTTCTTAAGTTCTATGTTTTCAGACTCCGCGCTGACCATTGTTAGATTACTGACCGCACGAATGTAAGGTCCCCATGGAACATCCGCACCTTATCTGTAACATCAATGTCTTGATTCTTCGCATGGGGAGTTTTATATCGGTCACAAAGCTTGGTCTCTTTGTCCCTGAATAATCTCTCAATTATTTTATCCAATTTAACTGCATGTTTCAAGAATAGCGGGGCTATTAATCAGAGTGGACGACGTCCATTATGAAGAATTATACTACATCAATAAAAGCTCTTCAATTCTCCTGGTCTTTGGTAATTCTCCGCTGATGCCGCGTCAGATATTGCACGTGACATGCGGAACTTCACGTGAGAAAGTAAAGCCGACTTAATTGACATGTTTGATGTAGGAGACAATGACCAGGTTGTTGGATAAAATATGGCCACAAAGATAACAATTTCCACAAAGTTTTCTGCTAATTAATAAAGTAATATTGAAGTTCCCTATCACACTACGATGATGGAATTGTTATAAAGATTGCCTGAGGCACGTGAATGAGACCTCTCTCATTCTTCTGCACGTGTGCTTCATTGTTCGATATCTCTATGATTGTTGAATTGAACTGAATTGAATCTTATAAAAAATGGTGTAAACAGTGATTGTTCAATTATCAACGCGGTATATTAAAAGCTCTTTTCGTCACACTTGTGCAGTTGAATTTCGCACTTTCTTGTTTGCGACAATTTAGGACTATTTTCCACCAATCAGGATGAATTAGCACATTGAACGTATACATATTTTATACTAATCGTGCATTTTCACAGTATTGTGTTGTTTTATACCAATTTAGCTTGTGCTAAGATCTTATTCAAATACAGACCGTGTGTTTTTGATACTGAATCCTTTACCATTCCCTTATTGTGATAACAATTGTCCCCTTTTCTATAAAGGATTTCTATCTGTTGCCTATCGGACGGGGATATTTAAGCTGATTACACTGATGGTAGATTAGGAAGTTTTTATTGTAGGGGCCTTTAAGTACTGGGCAAAGCGAAGCCATTTAGCATTAAGAAAACATACCGTCATAAAAATAAGTTTTAAGATTTGCTTCAACAAGGTTGGCTATAAAAAAGTCAAATCTTTCTGTTCAATAGTTTAATAGATTCCCAGTGATATTAGAGAAAAATCGGGACTTAGTTTGTGACAGTAATTTCCGCATTTTTATAAAAAATAGAGGAGTGTTTATGATACATAATGATCGGCCTGGAAAAACTTACGGTAAGATCTATAACATTAGTACATTTTGATTAATGTATTTAGATAAATCTTTTTTTAAAAAGTCATAAAAACTTAACATCAAGTATTATCCATAAACCGAGTCAACTTTGATGTTTTAAAAAGAGATATTAATATTCAAGGTTAATTAACGAGCCCATTATGTAACAGACATCATGTTTATGATTCGTGTATTTCACTATAATTTATAAGAAACCTTGAGGATCAAGGTAGGGGTACTACAAGTATTAAACGATTAGTTGTCTCTCATTACATGCTCATTAAGTACACCGTGGTGTCGATTCTTCATTCATGTGTAAAATTATTAAAACTATACAGACTGCATGCACCTGAACATGTATAGACAAGGAATCAGACTATTCAAAGCTTGGTACCCAGTCTGTTATATATTTCTTTGAGCAATGAACTATGATCCGTAATTCTGTTTGATTTTATTCATTATTTCTCCCTTTATATTCGACCCTGTGCAATATTTATTTTGCATTTAATGAGGAGATCATAAAGAAATTTTGTTTACATAAATAACAGGGGGTATTTAAGATAGAATAAAACGGGCCCTTTTTATTGGGGACTGATCTGTCCACACTCTCGGGAGAACATCATGTGGAGCGACAACCTTGGATGAAATAAGAATAAACACTGTGGTAAAAGAACTATGAAGAAATCTGAATCCATGTCTTGGTTGTAGAAAAACAAGTCATTATTATCATATTGCGGTGAAGCATAAATAAAATTTGGTAACATAAACGAACGTTATCTCCTTAGCAACCTATGCCCACCCGTAATGAAGACATACATAAAACAGTATCTTTTTTTTTTTGCTTAAGTCTAGACTTTCTCTATAAACTCTGACGTCATTCTAGTGTAATAAATACGATTATCGTATTTTATGTATCGTGATCACGGTATTAATTATCACAGAGAAGTACCTGAGTATTTGAAACATTTTGTTTTTAAGCCATTTCAACTAGTTGTTAATTTTAACATCTGTATCACATTACACTTTATACAACGCATAGTTTTCTTTGAAACAAGTCAAACCTGTGTAAGCGGCTACCTCCGAATAAAAGCAATTCTTATGAATACCGTTGATTATTTAGAACAAATTGTCCCCCAGATACAGGTCATCTCTCAATAAAGGCCACACTGAGTCCTTCCGAAGGGTGGCCTTTGTCCATAGTTTTTTTTACAATTTAACTTCGATCACTCGAAGTCCGATTTTACATTAACTGTATGAACATTTTTCGTGTTAATTCATGGCTTATAAATATCATCAAGTTCACACTGTACATTACGCGTGCAGCTAATTGATAAACTCTTTGTGTTCTGATGTATTTAACAAGTAAACTGCAAGTGACTGCGTAATTTATTATTTCTTACATACATCACATTTATCATCCAGTTGACTGTATGGGTGTAACGTACATTTAAAGAGTTCATTCAGTTTGTTTAGAGACAAATGTTTAAATAATTGTCTGATAAACGCAGGGGAAACACGGTGTATGCATCTGGTTGCTGTTTTATTAAACATTTATTTTTTTACCTCAAACCTCCATATCTTATATTAGGACTTTAGTAAATTGTTAGCAGAATTTACCACTTAACACTTTTCTAATACAGCAAACGATTGTGCATTTACGTGTTAAGCATTCTTTTGATTTCATCATCATCATAAGATAATCCGGTCTTCAAAACGTGTATGATTGAGTAAAATAATGTAGACCTTTATTTATGATCTTTATTATCTAATAATAATCTACCTGAAAAGTGAGATGAATTCAGCAAGTCTAATTTGTGTAAAATGTATACATGATACACATATTTCATGACTTGAAACGTTTTAACCGCATGATGTGTTTGTACCTTAGTTACAGTAATTTATCAAATTATAGCGATACAATCAAAATCTGTTCATGGTAAAATCGTCATAACCAGGGATATCTTCTAAACTTTCAAATATTATGTAATTAAAAGTTTGAATCCGAGCGTTTGAAGTCGGATGAAACGTTTGTTTAGAACTGTAGGTCAGACTACATGATTAGCTGACTGTAGGTCAGACCACATGACTAACAGACTGTAGGTCAGACTACAAGACTAACAGACTGTAGGTCAGACTACATGATTAGCTGACTGTAGGTCAGACTACAAGATTAGCTGACTGTAGGTCAGACCACATGACTAACAGACTGTAGGTCAGACCACATGACTAACAGACTGTAGGTCAGACTACATGATTAGCTGACTGTAGGTCGGACTACAAGATTAGCTGACTGTAGGTCATACTACATGATTAGCTGACTGTAGGTCAGACTACATGACTAACTGACTGTAGGTCAGACTACATGACTAACTGACTGTAGGTCGGACTACAAGATTAGCTGACTGTAGGTCAGACCACATGACTAACTGACTGTAGGTCAGACTACAAGACTAACCGACTGTAGGTCAGACTACATGGTTAGCTGACTGTAGGTCAGACTACATGATTAGCTGACTGTAGGTCAGACTACATGACTAACTGACTGTAGGTCAGACTACAAGACTAACCGACTGTAGGTCAGACTACATGACTAACTGACTGTAGGTCAGACTACAAGATTAACCGACTGTAGGTCAGACTAAATGATTAGCTGACTGTAGGTCAGACTACATGATTAACTGACTGTAGGTCAGACTACATGATTAACTGACTGTAGGTCAGACTACAAGATTAACGGACTGACCGGGACGTGAAAACAGTTTTTATGTTTAGCTTTATTTTTAAACAGACTGATATTTATCAAAATACCTGAACAGTATAAACTTTGTAGATACATTACTTTATATGTAATAAAACAACTGTAACTCGAGGTAGAAAATTGTTGCGCTATGAAATTTCACACCGACTGACTATGACTTTTATGTTTCTATAATGAGTGTGATTAGAACATTTATTAGTATACATAAATGTGTGTTCAGAACATCGTGGAAAATATTTTTTAAGCGATCACTGATTTAACTGCTCGCCCCATTTTCTTATCAAATCAGTGATAAGTTTTTTTATACAATTTTGGGTTTCTTATCTCTATAGAATATAAAACTGGCGTTCTAACTTCTTAATTTCGAAGAACGACTTAGTACACACTGCGCAAGCGGAGCATTTACGAAGAACACACAAATATGCACTCTAACATATACATAAAGATCGGGGACTCAGTCGTAAAATACATTCATATCTTCACTGATCTCATTGGTTTCGTGTGGAATAAGAAACTATATAATATGATTTTATGTGACTTTTAAGTTAAATTTTTACCAAAAGCGAGCAATGTTATCGCCATAAACTGTTTTCAACGTCAACGAAATTAAATCATTTGGATTTTCTTTATAATAAAAAAAACTAAGTAGTGTCTGGTTGTTTGTGGCGGGACTCGAACAAAACTTTCCCGCCTTACTTTACATTTTACATCAATATAATTCCTTCACTGGATTTAATTTTTGTAAATTTGACTCCAGACAAATGACATTGTCCAGACTTCGACCTGTATTAAAACTTTCTATGAAGAATTTGACCTGTTGATTTGAGTTTATATAATATTTACAGAAATATTTACCTATATTATTTTCGTGTAGGGTCATCAAAACATGTTTTCTTTATTTTAAGTACAAATAGATAGCCCGGATACGTAACTCTACACAATTTCTGCACTTTTTAGATTTATTTATATAAGCTATTTGTATTGATCATAAGTCATGTTATGAAGAAGTATTATTTATCATATAAAAGGAATGTATTTTATACATACCCCGAGACATTATACTAATTTCTTGTTTATATATTAGATCTGATTCATGTTAAATTTAGGCCTCGAGTGAAATCATTCAATACTTAGTCTCGATCACAATACTGGAGAGTTATCATAGTCAATTATCTACACCAATTTAGTGTCACTTAAAACGGTGAACATTATAAACTTGAATGATAAAAAATTCATACAATTGTTGCAGTGTAAATTGAACGTGATTTATATTTACACAATCCAGTTTGTAATAGAATCCGAATCAAGTTAATTATATTTGTAATTATTTAATAATTCCACAGGTGTAACTTATTGTTCAGACTGATATACGACCAGTAAAGTAACCTTACAGATAGGCCAACACTAGTTAGTCATTCCTAAAACTTTGTTACTGTGTGGAATTAATTTTTCGAATTAATTTCAATCATTTTTAGTGATATTACTCTTCAAATTGCATTGTTTTACAATCATGTTGTAACATGTGAGAGAAACGTCAGTCTTTTACATAAACAGGTTAAAATCGCTGTATTAATATCTATTTGTACGATTTCACATAATTGTACAATGTAAGTTATATCAAGGAGAAATTTTGGTCAATTAATCGACACCTGTGTTCTCAGTCAGCAACATGTTGTGGAATTCAGAACTTGAGAGATTTGTCTTTTTTTTGTTAGATGTCCAAATGTATATACATGTACTTGTAACCTGGCGATACCTTTGTTGGAAGGGTATTGTATCTATCGCGCATATTCGTTCATTCTTGTGTCTCACAGAGTTGCTTGTGACAAATGAAACCGTCTTTTTTTTATTCAATTTCTGCTAAAAAACTGAAACGTTTATGACACCAACCATTGTAATGACAAGTGGCATATTATGATTTAAATAAAGGTTTGATACGCGAAACAGGCGTGCCATACAAGGGTATATAAGAACTACAAGAATCGTATACTAGTATACAACAGCTAATATGTCACTTGTTCGTGTTTTATTTAAGTTCAATGCTTGACGTACCCGTCTTTGTCGTGACACTAGTTTTTCTAATTGAACCACATAATTATATCATTATCATCAATGTTTATTAAAGTTAAAATAGAATAAAAACATTTGATGTTATACTGCACTTTTGACAATCATTTACTAAACAAATCCTTTGTGAAACATTACGTCAAAAGTCGTTGTAAATTTTTTGAAGTCGTTTATCAATATTGCGATGCAATTAACGATTGTCGTTCGTTTTTATATCGTACCGATTTTATCAATATAACGGTGTCTTTTAGGTCTTAGAATGACACCCTTAGGGGCTGAACATACATTGAACATTTCCCCTACCATCAGATTGGTATCTTCAACCAATTTTTGACTTTAGATTTTACAATAATTTATTACTTTAGTGTTTTATCTGTCAGTACTTATCGACCCATGTCAGGTGCTTTAACGAGATATATTCAACACGTAGTCTTACACTTTGTCACTTTTTGATTTAACACCTGAATTTTAATGCAGCTTTGCATGATAAATTTGAATATTAGCTCAAGTTTGTCGGGCTTAACCGATGTAAGGCTGATTTATTTACTTACGGAGGAAAGTTTCTGGTGACAAGGATAAAGTCAATTTATACCAACTGACTGGAAAGGTTTAATTTCCCAAAAGAGGTACATTTTTATTACGTTTAATGATTTTAGTTGTATAAATTATTATCGTGTAGGCATGATAATTAATGTTCGGCTACACGAACCGTGTCTCCTGTTTGCGATTTATTTTTGTTCATATCAACGAACAATTTATATGTGTGTCTGATTCACATATATCTATGTTGTGTTAGTAAATGTATCGTGTACTGTGGGACCCTTTTTGACCCTTTGTGGCCTGTTTGAATATAAGCTCACTTTTATAGCTGGTTCAAAATATGTTGATACTGTTTTAATCATATATGAATCTAATACAAATGTAGATGCTCCATTCATCTGTTTATTTATTTATTTATTTTCTTCATGTTGCCAGTGTTGCTGTTCTGGGTCAAGGAGGATCGCCTTTGATAAACATATTTATTTGTAGTTGGTGTTAGAATAAATCATCATTTGCAAAAATTAATCTTTATTCAAAGAAGGTGAACACATAAAGTGTACAGAACATTTGACTTATTTTCAATGAGGCCTTCTGAATACATGCAAAATTGATTGATTGATTGATTGGTTGGTTGATTGATTGATTGATTGATTGATTGATTGATTGATTGATTGATTGATTGATTGATTGATTGATTGATTGATTGATTGATTGATTGGGTAAAATATTGATTGGGTAAACTATTGAATGAATAAATTAATATGTGAACGAACGAACGAACGAATGAATCAAGGGTTCCCGACAGACCGTGTTTTTGACGCTGGCCTTTATCTGGTCAGGTAACTGTAACCAGGACTATTTTCCTAGCCAGGCTAATCACGGTAGAATATTATATATATAGGCATCGTTTAACACTATTTATTTAGATTTGCCGGGTAATGTTAAAATTAATTTGCATAATTATACTGTTTTATCTAAATATCTACAATACTATTTTATGACAACGGTTGCTATGGAAGTTTTGTTATCACGATACATGTATCTAACATCTTTGGTTGTATTTCATGTCGTGCTAAACACTTTGTAGATTTTTATCGTTACTGTTAACCTCGCCAAAACGTTCTATATAACACTAGACTAGGATTTTATTCCATTGTTTGTACAGATTTATATATTTGATAATTTCAACTTGTTAGTTTCACACGTTGCTCAGCTTTCTTGTATCAGTTACTGTTTAACTATTTCAGTAACACTATCAAGTTACATTATATGATGTTTTATATCACGTCGTACAGCAGGTTCTGAACATTTATAACGTCCATAAGATGGCCGAATTATGGTGATGTAAATTACCTGTTTTAATTTAACATGCATTGGGATCTCATTATGTCCAAATTTTGGGAAAAGGGGTCTTAATATGGGGATATGGCCACAACTTTGTTTACAGTTGAAATGGTATTGGCAACTGTGCAAAAAATATGGTCGTCGTTGTTATGAAGCGGTTTATAAATGATGTACTGTAGATTATATATTGTATGTAATAGTATACATTAGTTTCATCTCTCCATTCTTCGTTATTGTATTCGATAGAATAAAAATCTATGATTTCGAGCGAACGAGCCTTCGTGCTAACCCGAACTTTTGCGTTATAATTAACACCGGCTGAGTCAAAATCAACGCATTTTCAAACCCTATAAAATATGAGCGTTCCACGAAATAACTGGTTCATTAAGATTTCTCTTATAACTCAGGAAGTACATAACGTCTAATCATTCCGAATAAATAAACTCATTATCCCAGAAACAGGTTCGATTTTAGTGTCTCAAGATTGCAATTTAATCTGGTTCTAAAACTATCGATTTCCGGTTGTGGTTAAAGTCCACCACGTCGCACCAAGACAGAGGTTATAAAAGCCGTTATGTACATAAAACGTGATTGTTCGTCCTAGTACTTTTACAGCCTTGTATGGAGACACATTAAAATGTTCAATCTTAATAATCAGAATATTAGAAAGATATTGTTTAATGATTTGTTAGCATACACTGATTTCGTGGTGGTGATGAGACCGCAAGTATGTTTGAAAAACACGATTGTGTACTTATCGATGCACAATCATAAAACGTAGCTTGTACAACAATGTACATAATGAATGCACAGAAAAGTAGTCTCGGACTTACAGACACTCAAGTATTTCAAACTTCACTCGACAAGTATATGACGTTTCTCTGTCTGTTTTTAAACAACCAACTGTTACTCAGATTGAAACTTGACCCCGTACCCTGAAACATTTCTCTAAAGCTGCTTTATTACCAAATGAATTAAGCTGCATGTTTGGCCACGTGATGTATTACGAAGCAGCAGACGACTGCAGTGTCAGACGTTTCCTCTCATCAACTTCTGTTTCAGCGTTCAGACCGTTTCAACTTTAAACAAAGCTTAGCTTATGTTTCTTGACACGTAGAAAACAAAGCTATTCTCTGTATTTTTGCTTGTCATGGCTGAAGTAAGAAATAACTTCATTATTTACCACAAACTGTGCTTGTGACACAGCAGTACATCGTCTCAATGATTCAGAGCATTAAATAAGTCACTTGTACTTAAAACACTAATCTGACAAGAAGCTCGTTTTATTTAGCGAGAGTACATGGTTCAAAATTGAACGTAGTAGATTGGAGTGGACAGTGAACTGAACGGATTCCCGTTGACCCTGTCTGTACAAAGTCTTTATGAAAGGCTTCGTTTCACTGCAACATAGATCGGGAACAGTGAACAAGACTGCAACATAGATCGGGAACAGTGAACAAGACTGCAACATAGATCGGGAACAGTGAACAAGACTGCAACATAGATCGGGAACAGTGAACAAGACTGCAACATAGATCGGGAACAGTGAACAAGACTGCAACATACATCGAGACTTAAACTTGATGGACTGGCGGTTGTAGTCTGGAATACCTGCCCCTGACACAATGTAATGGAAGGAATATTAGGCAGGGAACCAGATTACGACGGACTGTAAACATAGACAACATTTAATGAAAATACAACATGTACCAGCCTTGCTGTTCAAAGACTAAACAACATAATTATTGTTCAAAATAGGCGACATCAAGAAGAACAACAATAAAAGAAACAATTCAAGCAATCGTATTTACAAATTCGTACATGTAGTATGCACTGCGTGTATCCATCATACAATCTAAATACTTCTTATTTTTCATTCACAATTCGTTGTTTTGTTTTTGTTTACAATCATCTTCTTATCCATAAAAAGGATTTTTACAGCTCGCTTTTTCCGGTAGATAAGCTTTAATAAAAACACGACAGTATTACGTTTAAAACATAACCGAAATCTTTAGTTTCTATGTTGGATGAGAATTTATTCCCATGCCCCAACGGCTGACCCGGTATGTAATGAGTTTTTGTGAATAAGACAGGATTAAAGTTTTGTTTTAACACGGCTTGAAATTCTTAAGCCATTGTACTTTGTTAAGGCTGTTGATGGCTTCATATTGTTAATATAAGCATAGCGCAGGAGAAAATAAGACGTGTAGTTATAGCTTATCAGGCACAGATCACAACTAGGCCCATTTTCACTAACGCCTTTAATACGAATTTGAGATTCAGACTTAAACTGATAAATTCGTATTTAACAACGGTGTGATTACATTATGTTGTTTAATGTTACGTAATTTATGTGTTAGCTTGTCACCCGCATCCTATCATTTGGCGTCAATGTTCTGTCTGCACGTGTGCATCTACATGTCTTTAATGTCTCGATGTCTACTAATTTTCCGCGCTTTTGATCAATTAATTATTTAACACATTTATA